>JAHLJT010008446.1:17548593-17819732 GCA_031308135.1 Acheta domesticus
CAGCGCTGTGGTATTCCCCCACTATATCCCCGTGGCAACCCTGGCACTCCGATGGAGTGTCCCCTTGTTGGGCTCCATGGTGAGTGGGGACCACGGGGATGAATTCGATATCCATCTACATGGATAATACACCTTCTCCCCCGCCCTCTTCCGCAAGGAAGAGGAGATGTCCAGAACAAACTATTGACCTCAATAGTTTCTTGTTGAAAGATGAAGATAGGCCTAAGAAACCCAGATTCCTCCTCATGGCTTCTGCTGAGGAAGGAAAATCTTTTTAAAACGGTTAGTGCTGTCCATTTGGCGCGCGCTATAGAGGACACATATTGCAACGTCATGCTCGAGCCCCACGGCGGGAGCCCAAATTGCAACGTCGGGTGAAAGAGCGGTGCAGGTGCAACGACTACTTTAAATGATGAGCCGTAATTGGGCAGTGAAATAAAATGATACATTTATTTCCGACCTACGGCCGGGGAAGTTACATGAAAAATCCCATGAGGTGGGATCACACCCTACCTATTAAGCTCGGTAAAAAGGAAAAATAAAATAAAAGAAAGTTAATGAAACTTCTGTTACAGTCTACAAAAAAATATGCCATTGCGCGGCATCGCTTAATTTTAACAATAACAAACAACAAAAAAAGACCAAACACTTTAAAAGTTCGATGGCATTTTCCGCCTCGTCTCGAGGCGGGGTGCCCCAAAGCGCGGGCGTGCGTAAAGTCTTATCTGTGGACGAGCGCGGACTGGGGTGTCCACGTTGAGGTCGATGGCCTTGGCGTCTTCCACGGGCGTTGTCTTACTAGCTGGAATGTTGCAACGGGAAGGCGGATGTCTTCCCGCGGTCACTGCTTGCCCCGAGGTCTCCTTGGCGTCTCCCCACCAAGACGCTGGACGAGTCCGGGTTCGTCTCTCATTACGGCTAGGACGAGCGATACGACAGCATTTAATCGCTGGCGCGGACCGTAGACTGGCTCCTGATACTCGCGGCTCGTTCGCCCGACTTAGGCGACGAGTTTCGGTCGTGAAGCGCCCTCTCGTAACTTACAGCGCTCGCTTTTAAGCGCAGCCGACGCTCTCGCGTGTTCGCTCTCACTACTACCTCCCTCTCGTAACTCTAGTGTTAGTGTTTTTTAAGATTTTGGAAATCCGTCCCTCTCCGTATTTTCCCCCTCCTAAGTTTTTTCTGGGCTCGCTGACCTACTTTTTGAAACCTCTCATTGGCCGCATCTTACTGCGTCGCAGAATTAATTTAGACGAATGGCGGTCCGAGGATTTGTGGAAAATTTTCTAAATTCTTTCTCTCTCTCGTGAAATGCTATCTTTGTTGACCGGAACGCAGCTGCGTTCGTCGGGGGGTGGTGGCATCCTTATCGAGCAATTATTGTATGGCAAAAGGGGTTCGGACTTTCTTCAATTACCGCGACAGGCGTGGAAGCGATGAGGGCCCCCAGGATCGGCGGGGGTTGGGTCACAAAAGGTGCATTCCGTGGAGTGGTTTCGTCAAGTGGCCTTTGACGGCCATAAATTTTTACCAGGTCGTCTTCCCGTCGGAGGGCGAGACTCTGACAGCAGGACAACGGGTGGGGGTGGAGCGCGGCTGGGCCGAGGCGAGCGGGGAAAAGCACGTGCGTCTGCCTGAGAGTACGAAAAAATAAGTTTTTGTTGTAAATTTATTAAGGCACCGCTATATGCCGCCACAATATGGAAAACTGCAAGCTGTGGTACGACAGAGAAATGGAACCATTTTGTTCGAAGCACGTTCGGATGACCAGGTCGAAAAAATTATGAAAACCAAGCAGATTACCGGCCTCCAGATGGTGGTGATCACTCACCCAACACTAAACCTTCGTAAGGGAGTGGTCAACCACGAAGATTTTTCAACAGAGAGTGAGGAAGAGCTAGTTTCTTTTTTTAAGAGCCAGGTTGTGACTGACGTCTATAGAATCAAGAGGAGGGAACCTGGGCGCGAAATCCCTACTTCCACTCTTATCTTGACTTTTAATCTTCCAACTCTCCCTCAAAAAATCTGCGGTTTTTATAACCTCCGTATTCGACAATATGTCCCCAACCCTTTGCGGTGCTTTAAGTACCAGAGGTTCGGCCACACACAGCAGCGGTGCATGGCAGACACCCCGGTGTGCGGTAAGTGTGGGAATTCTATGCACGAACCTGAACCCTGCGCCATTACACCACACTGTGTTAATTGCGAAGGTGACCACTCGGCCAATTATAAGCAATGTCCAATTTTTTTGAGAGAAAGAGAAATTCAGAAGATTAGAGCTACTGAGAAGGTGTCATTTCCAGAGGCCAAGCGTTGGTTCCTAGCGAGGAAACCTACCGATCTCTTTCGCTCCTTCTCTAACGCTGTGAAGGTTAGCTCTCCGGGGATAGCAGCAAGCTGTCAAACAGAACGAGCTGTCCCCCAAAGGGTGAGCTTTGCATGCCAGGTGCCCCAGTGGACCTCCCTGACGATACCTCAACCCTGCAAGGTGGAAGAGTTGTTATCCCCACAAGTTCAAAAAAATGAGAGAAAAGCTCAGCCATCGCAGTCGTCTAAACAGCCACCTAAGCCAGTCTCAATGGACACTGATGTCACGCGTACTTCTGCCTCAGACCCGGCCACTAAAATAAAGCCAAAAATTATTCCCCCCGAAACTCGCCCTGAGCGAGCATCTAGCCCCCGGGGCAATGCGAAGGAGGTGTCAGCTTCTGAGGAAACTCCTGTTGGGGAGAAATCCTGAGCATCCGGCTCCCAACGCCGGAGGAAAAAAAGATAATTTATAATTTCCATGTCTCTTCTGTCATGGAATGTAAACGGCTACTCCTCGCGGCGGGACGATCTTAAACTGTTGCTGTCCCGTCACAATAATTTGATAATCTGTCTCCAAGAGACCCACCTCACCCCACACCGTCCCTCGTCTCTTCGCGGTTTTCCCTCTTTCAGGTTTGATGTGGATGATGGTCTCCGTGCTCATGGCGGAGTTGCTTCACTGGTTCATGATTCGCTGCTGTCTTCAGAGGTACCTCTTCAGACCAACTTTCAAGCAGTGTGTATGCAGGTGCACCTCCCATCAATCACACTCACTGTTTGCAACATCTACATCCCTCCAGGACTGAGTGTATCTCCTCATGAACTTTTGGGTTTGATCAACCAACTGCCCTCTCCGTTTGTGAGAGTCGGGGCTGTAAATGCCCACAGTCCTCTCTGGGGCTCTTCCCGCACTTGTCCGAGAGGTAGTTTATTAGGATCAGTTATAGACTCAGCGAACCTGGTTATTCTGAATTCCGGCGTACCAACTCACTTTGCCGTCGCACCAAACTCGAATACGTGTATCGATCTAGCACTGCAGCCCTTCTCTTGCAACCGTCCTGCAATGGTCCATCCTAGATGACTTGTACGGAAGCGACCGTTACCCCATTATCGTCCACATTGATGGTCTAGCCTGTGGGTTGGCGCGCCCCCCTCAATGGTGTGTCTGATGTGCTGACTGGGTGACATTCCAAGCGAACGTCAGTCTATCGGAGGACGAGTTTGTCGGCGTGGAAGAAATGGCAGCACATTTTAACAGAGCTGTATTACGAGCTGCGGACATTGCAATCCCCAAATCGACTGGTAAATCGCGACACCCCTTCGTCCCGTCATGGAACTTGGATTGCTCAAGGGCTGTTGGTGCTCGTTAAAAAGCGTTGGCAAGATTAAAAACACCATCCAACCGCGAATAACTTAATTGAGTACAAGAGGTGCAGAGCGAAGGCGAGGAGAACCATTTTAAAATGTAAAAATGCATCATGGAGGGCATACGTCTCCTCTTTGAATTGCCATACGCCATCACGTCTTGTATGGAGGAAGGTGCGTCAAATCAAAGGATATCTTTCCCCAAATTCAATGCCAGGTCTTCTCAAAAATTGTCAGATAATCGCAGCTCGAGACGCCATTGCAGAGGAACGTGCCACCCATTATGAAATCATGTCAAGTTCGGCAAACTATACTCCAAACTTCATTCTTCTCAAAGAAAGAATGGAAATCCACGCTCTGGATTTTTCTAGCAGAACTCATGAGGATTATAATACCTCTTTCTCCATGTATGAAATGCGTTCTGCTCTAATGCTTGCAAAAAACACACCAGGTCCAGACGAAATTCACAACTTAATGCTGCACCTTCCAGAAATGGCCATGCAATTCCTTCTCCAGCTCTATAACCGTATCTGGGAAGAGCACACCATCCCTACCTTTTGACGAGAAGCCATCATCGTCCCAATTCCCAAAGAAGGCAAAGATCAATCACTGCCATCTAGTTATCGACCTATCTCTCTCACAAGCTGCGTATGCAAAGTTCTGGAACGCATGGTGAATCAGCGTCTGGTCTGGACCTTGGAATGTTAAAATCTGTTGTCGCCAATCCAAAGCGGGTTTAGAAGGTGCCGCTCAACCTTGGACCACCTCGTTTCGCTGGCAACAGCTGTTTGTTTGCACATCGTTTATCTTGAGGCAACACCTTGTGGCCATATTTTTCGACATAGAAAAGACCTACGACACCACCTGGAGGCATGGCATTCTGCAAACCCTACTTAGGGATTTAGGGGGAAGCTTCCTCTATTCCTCCAAAATTTCCTTTCGAGCAGATTCTTCCGTGTTCATGTGTGTGATAGGCGTGTGATCTTGTAGTCACCCTCTTGAAAATGGTATCCCCCAAGGATAAGTCCTGAGTGTCACTCTGTTTGCCATCACCATCAATGGTTATAGCGTCGACCGTGAGAGAACCTGTAAGGCATCGCTGTTTGTGGATGATTTTGCCGTCTTCTGTTCATCCAGCAGCATCAGTGTGATACAGAGGCAACTCCAAATGGTGTTCAACAAGCTCCATGAATGGAGCATATCAACAGGCTTTAAATTTTCTGCTTCTAAATGTACCTGTTTGCACTTTTGTAGGATATACCATTTGCAGAGCAACCCAGTCCTTGGGAGGAAATCAGCTTCCATTCGCTGAATCCGCCAGGTTCCTGGGGCTCACATTTGACAAATCCCTCACGTGGCGTGCTCATATCCATGGATTACAAACCAGATGTGTCTCTCCCCTTAACCTTCTTCGAATGCTGAATGGTACATCATGGGGTGCCGACCACACTACTCTACTGCGGTTATATAGATCACTCATCCGCTCAGTTTTGGATTACGGTAGTGAAGTGTATGGTTTGGCAGCTCCCTTCACTCTGCGACCCATCAATAGTATAATTTATTTATAATTTATTTATTTATTTATTTTAACAGGCAATCGTCCAATTACATATACATAGTATAAAGTGTGATTTGAGTCTATTAAAAAAAAAGAAAAAAGAAAAATAGAAAATTTGTAGATACTATATAAGTTACAAATATTTGATGATATTTATCATGTAAAATCATTTAGTAATAAAGTTCTTGCTAGATCAATACAATTTTTCGCAATATGGTTGTCGATATTTAACTCATTCATAAGTTTAGACATTCTCCATAGTGGCACATATAAAAATTGGTTTGTCTTCCTATATGGTACTACAAACGTAATAGGTTCATTTATTCGGAGATTTTTCGTCGGTACTTTCCATAATAATTTGGCATGAAAACGCCAAATACACCACGCTTGTATCCGTCTCTCAACTGGTGCATATTGCACCAGTCGAATTGAGTGCCTTCTAGCTGAGGCTGGTGAGCCTTCCTTAAAAAGAAAGCGGAATATTTTATTACCATCTTACGGTGCTAATAAATCAGGACTTCCAAACCATCTTTGTTGCCAAATAATTACCCATCCTGAGTATGAAACATCCTATATTCTTTGAACATCGCTGCCTCACCCTCCAGGTATTTGATTGTGAAATCTGTTGCGGGACCTTAATGTTGGCCTTCCCATTCCTGTGAAACCCCCAAGTCATCCCATTCCCCCTTGGAAACTCCTCCGCCCGAATATTGATCTCAGACTATCATATCTTCCCAAACAAATGACTAGTCCTCTTGTTTACCTGATGCATTTTTCAGGAAATGAGGGTAGCCTGCCCAGATCATGTATTCTTGTACACGGATGGTTCATCGTGCGGTGGCGCAGTGGCGTGTAGTTTTTATTGTATCAGAGTCACCAAATCATATCGGCTACATTCTCAGTGCAGTACCGTCACTTCTGAAATGTATGGAATCCTTGAAGCCCTAAAATACATCGAGTCAGCAACTTTGCGCCGAGCAGTTCTCTGTTGTGATTCTCTCAGCTCACTACAAGCTATCTCCCATTCTTCCTCAGACTACCTGACGCAATCAATTCAAAACCTCATTCATCGCCTTTTATCTCGCCACTATGATCTTGTACTGAGTTGGGTCCCAGGCCATGTGGGAATTGTGAGGAACGAGATGGCTGACCAGGCGACGAAATCGGCGACGGGGTATCCTCATGTTGACATTCCTTTTGTACCATCGTACGATGTTAAGGCTTTTTTAAAACGATCCATCTTTAGTGCGTGGCAAACAGAGTGGCGCAATACCACCTATAAACTAAGTGTAATAAGGGATTCTGTTAATTCCTGGCGTTCCTCATCCCGGTCTTCTAGACGTAAGGAAGTTATTTTAACCCGCCTTTGTATCGGACACTGCCACTTTTCGCACAGTTTCCTCATGCGAAGTGACTCTCCTCCTACCTGTGATGGGATGCAGGGCAAATGTTTCTGTGGAACTCGTCCTCCTGCAGTGTTTGAAATTTGATGGCAGCCGACGAAGACATGGTCTGGGCAACTCTCTACAAGAGGTGCTCGGTGATGACGATTCCGCGCTCTCAAAGCTTTTTTGTTTTTTGAGAGAAAGCGGAATATGTAATTTTATCTGACATAAGGACAATAATGTTTTATAATTTTCTGGCCCCATATTTATGTTCTCAAATTTGTCTTATCTGTTTAAATTTTTTATGTGTAATGGAACCTTTTTTGTTGGGAAAATGTGAACTTTTAAATTAGCTGGTAAGTTGTACCAGCAACACTTTTACTAGAACTTTAATTAATTGTTTTTAGAAATACTTTGACACGGGCGCCAATGACCTTAGCAGTTGAAGCGCCCTATAAACCTAATCAAACAACAATCTCTCAGTGCAGAGTATGCAGGCAATTATCAAAGCCTTAAAATACATGTAGTCAGTGTCGTTAGGACGAGTAATTCTCTGATATGATTTTCTTAGCTCTCTTCAAGCTGTCTCCCATTCTTCCTCAGACTACATGATGAAGTTGGTTCAAAACCTGATTCACCTATCTTACCACTATGATCTGGTACTTGGTTGGGTTCTGGGCCATGTGAGAATCACAGGGAATGAGTTGGCTGACCAGATGGTGAAATGGGCGTCACAGAAGACTCATGATGACATATCTTCTGTACCACCATGTCAAGGCTTTTTTGAAATGATCCATCTTCAGAGCATGACCCAATACAACAGAGAGGCACAATACTTCATTTAAAACTAATTGTGATAAAGAATTCTGTTAATCCCTGGCGTTCGTCATCTTGAACTTCTAGGCATGAGGATGTAATTCTCACTTGTCTTCGTGTCGGCCACTGCCACTTTTCTCGTAGATTCTTCCTTCTAGGTGAATCTCCTCCCATCTATGATTCATGCAGGGCAGTTCTTTCTGTGGAACATGTTCTGCAATGTACGAAATTTCCTGGCAGCTGATGAAGATATGGCCTGGGCAACTCTGTACGGGCAGTGCTCGGTGGTGACAATTCCACATTCTCAAAGTTTTTTGTTTTTTGAAAGAAAGCAGAATACATAATTGTTTTTGAGAGATAAGGACAATAATGTTTCTTGGCCCATTTATAGACAGTTCTATGTTTATTGTAAATATTTCACGTTCATTTGATCAACTTGCCCTTTTGCTCTATCTACTTGTATATTTTATGTGGATTTCAGCCCTCTTTTTAGGTTACATACAGGCTTTTAATTAGCAGATAAGTTGCATCTGCAACACTTCTTTTAAGTCTATTTACATTTTTTTACTTTGACTTAGGCGCCTGTAACATTAGTAGTTGAAGCGCCCTCTAAACCCCAGTCAGTCAATCAATCAATCAATCAATCACATTTTCAATACTAGGACCCCATTACAATACTTTTTCTTAACTGCGTATGTCAGGCAAAAAGTAATGTGTCAATTGTTACATGAAACTACTTGGTAAGCAAGTACAGGTTGTAAATCGAAAATTCTGTGGTTTTATGATTATAATTTGTTATCTTTATTGTTGTAGACAGGAACCCTCCCTCCCCTGGCTGGCCAGGGGACAGGTTACGTTGGCGCAAAGAGCAAATGGCATATCGCCCTACCTCGGATATGCCAGAGCGTCCTCGGGCTGAGGTGGAGACTGATGCTCATATTGAGGGCAACCTCGCTACTGAAGCCAGCTTCATCATCTTGGATACGCTTGAAAGGATTGTTCAGGTATGTTCAGTAATGTCTTTCACAGGTGAAAGATTTATTTTGATTCAATAATCAATTCTGTTTTACAATCATCTGGGCATAATTATACTTTAATCAAGAACTGATGGAAGTGCATCATTTTTATTGCAATTAATTTACAGAAAAATATTGCAATTGGTGAGACATTTATTAGAAATTGTTATATTACGATTTTTTAGTGTTACACTTGTTGCGACCATGTTGCTTGCAAACAGAAGATTGTTGTCTGTTGTTCAAAACTTTACTGCATTCACAAGTGTGTGTGTTTGTATCTACAACAGTTTTCAGTTCACTATTCTCTATTAAATGCATAATTTTCTTCAGCCCCTGAATCCCCCCCCACTTCCTTGGAAACATTAGTTGAATTTTGAGTAAATAATAGCCACAAGCCTTGTTGACAAATCTGATAATAAAAACTGTTTGCTGCTGAGTAAGAGAAACCATTTTGCATTGAAAAATGAGCTACAAATTTGACATTGTGATCCTGTCATTGAAAAACAAACCAAGCCTCCCACATACCTTGCATCTAATGGAATGAAGGCTCAAGAAGACATGCGCGGATATAAATCTGTATTTACTCCAGCTAATATCTCCCTACTGGTTTGGGTGGCGAAAGTAAGGGCGTTCTCTTGGGAAGTGTGTGTGATTGTTGTGGCATTTTTAAATTTACTCTTCATTGTACTTCAAATTGTTCTCTTTTAACAGGTTGCTTCTCAAGCTGATAACTTGCAAGGGCTCTTAGGTGTTGTACTGAAAGTTTTGCTTCATGCCCTTGCTCGAAACCAGAGCACATGTGTGTTACAGAACATGTTTGCAACTCAACGTTCTATTGTGTTCAAGGTAAGGTAGAGTGTTTAAAGATATACCTATTAATGTTCTTTTATCCAGAGGAATGTAGTGGATTCAATTCAACAAGTACTCCTTACTACAGAATATAAAGCAAATAATATAGTAAATATAATAAAAGAACATCATTACTATTTTCTGAAAAATATCAGATTTATTTTTAGTATTATCTCTGAATTATCACATTATTATTCACTGAATATGATAAAATAGGATCGTTACAACTTATTGTTGGAGAACCAAGAACTTGAAAGGTTTGAAATGTATTCTTGTGGATACAAAAAATAATATCTAGAAATAAAGCCAGTTTTAATTTTCACAGGAACTTTTAATCTGGATTGAAACCATGGATTTTTTACTTCAGGGATTTTAGATTTTGAAAAACAGATTATGCTTTGTTAATTCATTTCTCATTGAATTACCACCTACTTGTATCTTTCTGCAAACATACCATTAAAATATTCTTGTAATAAGAGAGTATTTAATAAAAATGTTATTTGCAGTTTCCCAATCTTCTTTTTGATGAAGAAACAGAGCAATGTGCTGATCTCTGCCTCCGCCTCCTGAAGCATTGCAGTTCCAACATGGCAGATGTTCGGTCTCAGGCTTCTGGTTCCCTCTACCTTCTCATGCGACAGAATTTTGAAATAGGAAATGTAAGTGAAAAAAACAACAATAACTGATTTGGTTGCATTTTGTAAATGAGTGTTTGAATTTTTACTCTTGTTATGTTTCAGAATTTTGCTCGAGTTAAAATGCAAGTTACAATGTCTCTTAGTTCATTAGTAGGAACTAGCCAGTCCGTAAGTGAAGAATCTTTACGTCGATCTTTAAAGACAATTTTAGTTTATGCTGAAGAAGATACAGAATTACAAGATACAACCTTCCCAGAACAGGTTTGATATAAATTATTCAATGTAGTTTTACATTCCCTCTCCATTTCCTTTCTGCTTTCCTTTGTAATAAATAAAGATATCTTTACTAATAAGAGAGGGAATATTTCCCTCTCTCATGTATACAACATATCAATTCATCTTATTCAGTTGATTTATTGACACTGTGTTGCTCATATTAAATATTTGTGAGAAACATGTGGGTCACAGTTTGCCAAAAGATCCTTTCTTCTTCAATTTCTTACTCTTGTGTTGTTTTCATTTACATTTTCTCCATGTTCTTCATTGAGATATGTTAGAAGCTATCTTCATGGTAAGTGTATGGTATGTAATTTTAACATGAAAAGTTGGAGTACAATGTAATTTTTCATGTTCCATCCAGTGAAGGATACGTTCATTAGATTCAAAATAACAACATTGATTTTCACAAGGATTGTGCTCCCTGTGTGTGTGTGATGTGGAGTAGCTTTTTCAGAATGAATTATGCATTTTGAACCTGTACTTCATTTCTTTATTTATTACAAGTTGTAAAAAATGTTTCACTGTAATTATAAACAAATAATTATTATCCATATTAGTCATAGCCTGTGCACAAACCTGTACAAACTGAATAAGTAAATATACTGAAAGTAAGAAATCTTTTACAGTGTAGACACGATGAAATAGTCTACACTTAATTGTAACTGTACTGAATGTTATAGTTTGACGTATGATGTAAACCTATGTATTAATTTTTACTTCAGCTTATTCTTTAGCCCTTTTAGCTCTGGTACATTAGTATTTCCAGTGTCATAGGGACTAATGCAATAGTATTTCCAGTGCCCTAAATATTGAAGTAAGAGTTCAAATAGCATGTTTTCAGTCAACATGGTTTTCAGTCAACAAGGTTTTCAATCAACAAAGTAGACTGATAAGGATGTATCCTCTCTCCTGGCCTGTTCAGTTTATATACAGAATGTCTCAAGAGGTACAAAACTGGAAGAAATATACAATGGCATAAGAATTGGAGGATGCTGAATCAATAATATTTGTGATGCACATGACTTTACAATAATGACAGGAAGCAAGAAAGAACTAGAACAGCTGTTACAGAAAGTGATAAAAGAAATTCAGAAATCAGGACTCAAGCTAAACTTAAAAAAGACCATTGTAATAACAACAGGGCCGCAAGAGAGAATACAGATGGATGGTAAG
This sequence comes from Acheta domesticus, assembly GCA_031308135.1. Classification (NCBI taxonomy): domain Eukaryota; kingdom Metazoa; phylum Arthropoda; class Insecta; order Orthoptera; family Gryllidae; genus Acheta; species Acheta domesticus. The sequence continues at coordinate 17,559,983 of JAHLJT010008446.1, forward strand.
GATATAAAATCAACAAATAAAGGTACGTTTCTTGGAATAACCATAACAAAAAATGGATATTGTACTAAAGAAATGAAAAGAATTATTATTTTGGGAAAGGCAGTCATGAAAAAACGTAATTAATTCATTGAAGACTCAGAGTTGTCAATTGCCAAAATTGAGCTAATACAGTGGTACTCCCTGTTGTACTATATGGCTTTGAATATTGGACTCTAAAATCCATAGACAAAAGATAAATAGATGCTTTTGAAATGTGGTGTTTGAGGAAATTGTGGAAAATCCATTGGACACCCAAAAGAACCAACAAATCTATTTTGGAAGAAGTGAAGTGTGGGTGCTCTTTAGAAACCAGAGCCTTCAAACAAAAACTCTCATTCTGTGGACACATTGCAAGGAGATTGGACTCTTTGGAGGAGGACAATACGTTAGGAATTATGGATGTAACTAAAAGATGTGGAAGATATTGAATGTGATGGCATGAAGAAATCAAAAAAAAAAAAAACAACTTGACATGGATAAAAGTAATGAATATGGCACAAGACAGATTAGATTGGAGGAAACTCACAAAGAGTGACAGCAAATAGGAAGAGACAGTTTGAAGAGGCTGGCAACCAACTGCTGTGAATGACCTCTTAAAGGATCACCAAGGATCACGTGCAGTTTATGTATAACTTCTGACTAATTTGAACAGGTGTATCTTGCTATACATATACTGCTTAACTGCAAAACTTGATAAAATGTATTGTATATGTAGTAATTCAGACAACATTCTTGTGGTAAGTTCTCTTAATGACCCATATGGAAAACCAATTGGACACTTATTCAAACCCTAGTAGCAAAATCATCAGAAGATACATTGCACCTGCATATGGCTGTGACTGTTAGGAAGGTACAATTTTCTTGCATCCTTGTATAATAGCTTTCATACTTAAGAGTTAATACACTAACTGTAGGTATCATTAGGTCTTAAGTTTCCTTGTAATTAAAACATCACTTTATTCTTTGCTTTTGCTTATTTTCTTTTGTCACAAAAAATATCTTATGTATTTTTAACAGGTGAAAGATTTGGTCTTCAATCTACACATGATTTTATCTGATACCGTAAAAATGAAAGAGTTTCAGGAAGACCCTGAAATGCTTCTTGATCTAATGTATCGAATTGCCAAAGGTTATCAGAATTCTCCTAATTTGAGGTTAACGTGGCTTGCTAATATGGCTCAAAAGCATATGGAGGTATCTATATATGCAGATATTTGTGAGATTATAAAAATACAATGACAGCATTTTGCAAATTTACTTATACTGTCTAGTGTCTTATATTGTAGTTTACTTATATTGTCTTTTATAGCGAAATAATCACACAGAGGCAGCTATGTGTCTAGTGCACAGTGCTGCATTGGTGGCTGAGTACTTGCATATGCTAGAGGATCAGCCACATCTTCCCATAGGAGCAGTGGGTCTTGAGACCATTACTCCAATGTGCTGGAAGAGAGTGCAGTGTCAGATGATGTGCTTAGTCCTGAGGAAGAGGGAGTTTGCTTAGGCAAGGATTTCACAGAGAGTGGTCTTGTGGGTCTCTTAGAACATGCTGCAAGTTCTTTTCTTACGGTATGTATATTCTCATTCATTCTAGTTTGTTAAGATTAGATTTATTTTATGTACAAAATTTGACCACATTAACCTGGTGACAGATGGGTGAAAACATGTAATACGAACAGATGGACTCGGTCTGAGAAACCCAGGTTCAAAACAAGAATTACATATTTTGTTTATATCGTTATTTGAGTACTTTATTATGTTAATTTGATAGAAAACATTTTTGTTAATATATTATGCATTTTTTATTCTTACCAAAAATATTTGGTAAATTTAAGGAGCACAATGAGACCTCCCTAATACTGTCCTCATCATTCCACTGAAAAGTTTGACTCATTTTTGAAATTACTGTTGAATTTGACTTTAGTTATCCATAATATTACATAAAAATAACCTAATTACCTATATCGCAAGAATAAATAATTCTGAAAGTATGAATGCATACCTACTTGATTACAGTTACTTGCATGGATGGGTTGGGTCTGAGAAACCAAACAGGAAACAAATTACGCATATAATCACATATACAACCTATACGGCAATAACTTTTACACTGAATGTTTCACTTGCAAATAAAAGAAAGGTAGAGTGATGAACAGGCTGTCTGTAGGTGATTGGCTGAAGTTTTTGTTATGTTGTGGATCTCATAGACCCAACACCATCTGTTGCCTGGTTAATTTGCAGAATTCTACAAAAGATACATGTTGTACAGATACAAAAGTATTTATATTTTAAATTATTGGTAACTTGACTTCATTACTCTGATTACTAATACTATTACTGACCAATGTCTCTTTTGTCAGTTTTCTCAAAATTATTGGAGAGGCTTTTCTATTTGCGAATGGAAGCTTTTCGTAGGAGAATGAAGAGTTTTCAGACTCACAACACAGTTTTAGAAAATCAAAATCTGTGGAAACTGCCATGTTTTCTTAAAGCTGTTACTTCATCAAAGGACCAAAATAAGGCACTTATTGGAATATTTTCTGATTTTTTGAAAGCTTTTGGACATTATTGACCCTAACATCTTGCTCTCAAAATTACTTCATGTGGAATTCGTGGTATTTGTCCTAGATTGGATAACTTTGTGCCTTAAACATTGATTTCAAAGAGTAGAAATACCGTTCTGAAACAACTGAACATTGGTTACTTATATTTTGAATTCTTTGCCAATTGAGCATGGGGTCCTGCAAGGTTCGATCTTAGGTCCTATACTCTTTCTGTTATAAATAAACAGTATGCCTTCATCCTTCAAAAATGGAAGAACAGTCCTGTTTGCTGATGTTATGAATGTTCTTTGCAATAAAAAAAAAAGAACGAAATATACACACAAATGGTGCGATTTCAGAAGTTTCGTATTGGTTTCATAGTATATTGATAGTTAATGAATGAAAAACGGTTTCAGTGCCATTTTTTGGATTTCAATTCGTCAGTTGCATGATCCATTGAAAATGCAATTAGCTGATATTAAGGTAACAAAATTTCTGGGCCTCTCAATTTAGTCAAACTTCAAATGCAATGTGTATATAACAGAATTAAACATTAAATTGTGTTCATTATGTTACACATTTAGAATTCTTTCAAATTCTGTCAGCTTTCATGTAGCTTATCGGGTGTTTTTTGCAAATGTACATTTTGCCTGATATGTATTATAATATTCTGGGGAAGCTCATACTGTAGTACCCAGATCTTCAGATTGCAAAAAAAAGTTATTAAAAAAAAATTCCATCCACATGATTCCTACAAGCTTCTCTTCAATAAGCTCAGGATCTTAGTATTGCATTGCCAATTTATTTACAAATCTGTAAGTTTTGTCAAACTAACTTACTTAATTGTGGGAACATATTTTCATGCCATACTGATATTCATAATTTCAATACACATCATAGAAATCACATTAATGAGGTGTCAATATCAATAACTCTGAACAAGAAATCCACATATAATAAATGTACATTACTTTACAACACATTGCCAGATGACATTAAACAATTAAAATTGGTACACCAAATTTCAGTTCAAAGTAAAATCTTTCTGCTGCATTACTGTTTGTGTACAATTAGAGACTATACTGATCATCCAAAAAGAAGAAAAATGTTTGTTTTAACAATGATATATAATGCATTATTTTACACTCATGTTGTATAATTTTTGAAAAAGACAACATGCCTGCTGTATTTCATGACCATCTGTAGACGATTCCATGTGTGTGGTTCACGGGTATATGGGTATTGGTCAAATAATGAGATTTCTGTCAGTTAGCCAAAGTTTCAGTGTTTATATTACTCCATCGTCAGGGCTTGCTGTGAGTAGAAGATTGCATAAATATCATGATTCACGAAAATGTAGTCCGTATGAATGGGTCATCCCAGCTTATTTGGCTGTTTCACACTTGAAGAGTATGCTCATTATTTGAACAATCTTGATGATATTTATGTTATCTTCTACTCACAGCAAGCCCTGAGGATGGAGTAATAAAAACTCCAAAACATCGCTAACTGACAGAAATCTCCTTATTTGACCAATACCAGTGAACCTCGCAAATGGAAGACAATATGCCTGTAACAAGTAGTGAACTTTAGCTTCCGGATCAGTGACCCCCCCCCCCCCCCATTGATTAGGTTTTTGTCGTTTCCCTGATCCATTGAGCAAATGCTGAAATGGCTCCTTGTTTTGCTTCTGAACATAAAAGTAGCTTCATTATGTGCACGTTTTATTGAGCTCTCCTTTTGTTACTAGTAAGAGTAGAGCCTAGGGTGTTTAACTATTTTCTTAGCAAAGCAAGATATCAAATCTGCAGATTGTTGGTTTTTTATGATTTGGAGAGTAAAAATGTCAAGTGTTACAAATGTTGCTAACCTCACTCTTTTTAATTTAATTTTTGATTATTAGTAGTAGTTGGCGTAGGAGTTTTTAATTTTTTAATTTTTATTCATCTTTCAACTATTTGTAACTAAATATTGGGAAGATATTCTGGAGTTCAAGAAAACATGTGTAGATAGTACTTCTCCCCCATACATCACATACAATTTTTTACTGTTCTTTCACTAAATAAATCTAATCAAACATTGTCATAACATGTCTGAAATATCTTACTGGAGCTGATACACCTTTTCATCTATTTCTTGTCATATATAAGGTGTGATTGAAACTAAATTTATAATTACTTCTTTTTGTAGGCTGGGATGTATGAGGCTGTGAATGATGTTTACAAAATTCTTATACCAATCGCAGAAGCAAATAGAGATTACAAAAAACTTTCCAATATACATAGGTAAGTTGTAGTAATAATGGTCGCAGTAATAATTTTGATGAAGATGCACTAATTGCTTCCTCTAATTGCCCTTCATTGTGTCTATCTTTTCAGTTTTTCCTTCCAAGTGTTGAGCTTTTCAAAACTTTTTAAAGTGAATTTTATAATCATTTTGGGTAGTTTTGTTTGCTTTTTTCTTATATTCATTTATAGTTTTGCTGGTTAATTTTTGACAAGAGCAATTTGCTCGATTTGGTAAATGTTTATTGTGTTATTAGCCACAATTATTTCTTTACCACTTTTTTTGCAGATGAACCAAGTACATCAATGCTGAATTATGCAAAGAAATGTTCATTCATACTGAAAGCAATATTTAATAGATAGATATGTTTTGGACATCATCAAAGTGGTGCTAAAATGTAAATTTATTAGTTCGGTTCAAAGAAATTAGCCATTAAGTCCCAAAGATGTGTAAACGCAACATTTTTTCGATCTCATGTTCTCCAGTTGTTAACTTAAATATCATTTTGTTTTAAAACATTTTTGTACAATATGTACTTTTGGTTGTAACAAAAAAATTACTGTATTAAGAAGCTATTCTACAAATTCTACAAAATGAGATATTATTCTACAAAATGAGACTTTTTAAAAATATTTTGGAGATTGAGGTCTTTTCGGAAACCCTTGTATAATGTGAGTTGTCAGATAGGAGCAGTTACTTAAAATCATGTCAAATTAAAGGATTATAGACAAAAATAATATTCCACAATAAAATTGAAGTGTTTATTTGATTTTCTATAAAACATAATCTCAGCACTTAGCTATAAACAATGTTTCCTCCTGTGCTGCAGTGCATAGTTGAGGGTCTGGCTGTTTAAAGTTAGGATCCAGTATGGAGCTATTTTCATTTTGAAAACTTAGAGTTGACCCATGTAGTTTAATTTACTTGGTAGAGACTTGAAAAATATGAATGTGAATAGCCTGAAGCAGAGAAAACTAATTATGGTTAAATAATCACAATGACAATGTTATGTCAATTTTTACTTTGCTTTTCTTCTAGGTTTTAATGAAAATTTGTTGTATACAATCTTTATAAGAGCACATCCCTTCTTGAGCAAAAATTGAAGGAAAAATTTGGAGCGATTTTTAAGAAAATAATTTGCAACTTCACATATTTTTCTGTGTATTACATGTACAAGAAAATTAAAATATATGAAATAGTTTTAGTAATTCTCTTTTTTTATCATTAGTGTAATACATTGTTAATGTAACTGACAGTTTCATCAACTTCAAACTGTATTTTCAGTAAACTTCATGATGCATTTACAAGAGTTGATCAACTTCAAGGGAAACGAGTATTTGGAACCTATTTTCGAGTGGGTTTTTATGGTGCAAAGTTTGGTGATTTGAATGGAGAAGAGTTCATTTATAAAGAACCAACATTAACTAAGTTACCAGAAATATTCAGCCGTCTGGAGGTTTGTTTCAACCCACAAATGCTTCTTATTTTGTATACATACTCATTTGGTGTCATATTTCTTAATGAGTAATATTTACTAGGTTATTGATTTAGTTATTTATTACTTTTATTAGATTTTTCCATCTTAAATATTGAACTGTATGTTACAGATTTTTTATGCTGAAAGATTTGGATCAGAAAACATAGTAATTATCAAAGATTCTAAATCTGTCGATCCAGCCAATCTTGATCCAGAGAAAGCATACATTCAAATTACATATGTAGAACCATTTTTTGAAGCATATGAAGCTCGCCATAGGTTGACATACTTTGACAGAAATTTTAATATAAGTAAGTGGTAAACTAATACATGCACTCACACTTGCACACATGTAATCACTCACACAAACACATATCTCACACACACACATTTACATATGTAAATACCAATGTAGTGTCTGTCCAAATTGAATTGCTCATATAAGAATTTAATAACTGCGAATATGTTTTACATAAGAGTATATTTCTTTTTTTGTCATAGAGATTTTTTTTCCAAACAATTATTTCTTATAATAAGTTCTGAAAGTAGAATTGATTTCGCTGAAGTAAATTGTTCAGTGGGATTTTAGAGTAATAAGTACAGTAATGAGAAATATAAATTCTAGAAAAAGGTTGATAATGTGCCACTCATTAGTAATTGTACATCAATTATCAGTATTATGCTGTATTAAGCCAAGGCAAAAAAGCTTTCATTTGCCACTATTTATCAACAGACATTTTGCTTACGGGTCAATCCATTTTAAGTGGTCCAGCACTGGTCGCTCGACCATCTCGAAAAAATTTCATATTTTGTACATAAATTGCCTTATGTTTTGGCTGTTCAAAACCATCTTTAACTTTTTTTTAGTGTACCTGATATACAAATGGCGGCCATTTTTGTTTCGCGCCGTGCTCCATTTTTCGCGTTCGCAGACATTTACTCTTTCCTAATTTACTCAGCTCTAGGTGGTTCTAGCATTCTAGAATAAAAAGCATTCGATTCAGCATACTCTGGCCTGCAAATCGAAATATTATTTACCTATTTTGTATGTGTGTATTTGGGAAATATTTGCAACCAAATATATGGAACGCGAATGAACAAAATTCGATTTTCAGAGAGTAATTTTTCAAAGAAGGAATAGAATCTAAGCCTTAATGTTTTCTGTGCTTTTACACACAACAGTATAGTTACTTTTTGTAAAATATCATTGGTATACAGCGCACCCCTTGAAAATTACATCCTCTTCAAAATTGGAATTTTGGATTTTTTCCCAATTTTGAACTGTTATATCTCTGTTGGGGGACCAGATAAAAATCTGAAAATTGCACACATGCTAGACCGCTATCATACCAAACTTCAGTAAAAATTAGAACTTTTAGATTTTACTCGAAGTATTTTTAAAAAAATTGAAAACTTACGAAAAAATGGGCTTCATTTTCCCATTGAGGATACTTTGTGCCAAGTAGTAATCACATTATTTTTGAAGCTATTTTAAACTAAAATCTACATTGATTTAAAAAAATTAATTATACTTAATAATTAATGTACCTAATAGTGGCCAAATATATAATTTTCAATATTACGTATACTTTACTCTTTCACGACTTACAATTTGACATCTACGTCCGTAATTGAAGAATTGTTATCTTGATTTTGGAAGCTGAACCGCTTAAAACAAAAATTGTTTATAATATACAACTAATAAATCAATTCAGCGTTTTGGTTATGTTTTCGCGTTTAAATTTGCCATTCTGCTTATTATTTCAGAATGTTTCTACAGAAATACGGACGGTCGCACCATATTTCTTAGTGCAAATAACGTGACTGAATTAACAGAAAATCCATGAGAATCAGCGGATATTAGAACAGTGCAGTTTTGAAAAGTAGAGTCGGAGCTACTGCCAAACTTGACTCTGCACCTCTGAATAATTCATAGAATATCGACAACCGAAGATTCGTGTATCTGACAGAACCAACGTGGAGGGCCAAGGATTTAACACACTTTCTAGATCACACAGGCTTTTGAATAGTTTTCTATGAGTTTTTGGCTTGAGGGTGGTCTTCCCTTTACACTAAAACGTGTTAATCTGTGCTTTTGTGCACAATTGTGTGACCGTTTATGAAACTGGAGTGTGATTGCTGTATAGCTGATATTACTAATGATGTTGGCCGTAAAATTTATGATTTTTCCTAAGGACATTGCATTAATTGAAGACTTTGTTGTAGAGGAGAATGTTGTTTTCATTAAGGAATAACTGTGATATCACATCTCTCTGTAAGTAACAAGAGATAAAATACGCACAAAAATTTGATCTCTTTGGCTAGTCTCTTTCAAATCCGTACAAAACTCATAAAAAGTCTTTATCAAAAGCTTTGAGAGAAATAACTGGCTCGCACAACGTTCGCACAACTAACAAGAAAAAATCTTTTTCGGACAACCTTATACCAGGGAAATGATTGTGTCCATTATGTAATTCTAAAATTCAGTTGCAATCATTGCATCTAAGGAGTGTGACTGTTCGTATCTCTGCAGAAACATTCAGAAATAGTAAGCAGAATGGCAAATTTAAATGCGAAAACATAACCAAAACGCTGAATTGATTTATTTGTTGTATTTTATAAACATTTTTTGTTTTAAGTGGTTCAGCTTCCAAAATCAAGATAACAATTCTTCAATTACGGAAGTAGATGTCAAATTGTAAGTCGTGAAAGAGTAAAGTATACATAATATTGAAAATTATATATTTGGCCACTATTAGGTACATTAATTATTAAGTATAATTAATTTTTTTAAATCAATGTAGATTTTAGTTTAAAATAGCTTCAAAAATAATGTGATTACTACTTGGCACAAAGTATCCTCAATGGGAAAATGAAGCCCATTTTTTCGTAAGTTTTCAATTTTTTTAAAAATACTTCGAGTAAAATCTAAAAGTTCTAATTTTTACTGAAGTTTGGTATGATAGCGGTCTAGCATGTGTGCAATTTTCAGATTTTTATCTGGTCCCCCAACAGAGATATAACAGTTCAAAATTGGGAAAAAATCCAAAATTCCAATTTTGAAGAGGATGTAATTTTCAAGGGGTGCGTTGTATACCAATGATATTTTACAAAAAGTAACTATACTGTTGTGTGTAAAAGCACAGAAAACATTAAGGCTTAGATTCTATTCCTTCTTTGAAAAATTACTCTCTGAAAATCGAATTTTGTTCATTCGCGTTCCATATATTTGGTTGCAAATATTTCCCAAATACACACATACAAAATAGGTAAATAATATTTCGATTTGCAAGCCAGAGTATGCTGAATCGAATGCTTTTTATTCTAGAATGCTAGAACCACCTAGAGCTGAGTAAATTAGGAAAGAGTAAATGTCTGCGAACGCGAAAAATGGCGCACGGCGCGAAACAAAAATGGCCGCCATTTGTAAACCAGGTACACTAAAAAAAAGTTGAAGATGGTTTTGAACAGCCAAAACATAAGGCAATTTATGTACAAAATATGAAATTTTTTCGAGATGGTCGAGCGACCAGTGCTGGACCACTTAAAATGGATTGACACTTACTTGCTTGTCCTTTTACTATCACCACGTAGTCTTTTGATAGCTGACAGTGTAGCAAAGAAATGTGTGATTGAGTGTGAAAGCGTTGAGCAGTTCTCAATTTTTTTTATTATTTTGAAATGAGAATGCAGACATTTATATGCAATATATATCTGAATTTTGAAATCGTAGTATTTGTCTTGGCCATACACTTTAGTATTACAACCAGAATTTGACTTAAATACTTTGTATGAATTATTTTAAAATTAATGTACTTAAAGCAACATAATGAAACATCTGAATTCACTCAGCTCACTACTATTTGTATGAACTGATACTTTCATTTTCTTGTGTACTTGCAAGAGAAACGTGCTTGATGTTAGAAAACATAACAATCATATGTAAGGATATAAAAAGTGCTGAAGATATTATTAAACAGTGTAAAAAATCTTTGGAATGTTTGTTTTTATCTTCAGTTTCAAATCTGGCTGTCTTTTATAGATCTTACTCTGAATAATATTTGATACTTTCAATGATAAAAGTGTTTGGTGAACCTATTATGTAATTTATTATTGTATGCTTGTATGCTATTTCAGAGCGTTTTGTGTATGCCACTCCCTTCACACCTCGTGGAAGGGCTCATGGAGAGTTACATGAACAGTATAAGCGGAAGACAATACTGACTACTGCTAATCATTTTCCGTATATTAAAACACGAATACAAGTTGTTGATAGGAAGCAGGTTGGTGTTAACAATGACAATTAATATTGCATTTTTAACATGAGTGCACAAAATATAGTTACTTGTTTTCCATGTGTGAAACAGTGAATATTTTCATTCTACCTGATAGTGTGTGAAACATTTTGAGACATGCATGATACATCGCAAAGTATGTGTGAAACATCTTTTGCACATGGCAAATTAAACATGGTACACCCAATATGTGTGTACAAGGTGATTCATGCTCTTGTCTTTTGACAAACTCAACTCCTGCACGATTTACCTGTTTTATGCACTTGCTTTGTAATATAAGCGCACTTTTTGTTGATACTCCACAGCGGGGGGTGCAAGGGGAGGTAGGTTCTGTTTACGTCACGGCAGTGCAGTGCTGTCAACACCCACAGAAAACTCAGCGTAAAAGTGCGTCTTGGACTAGATGGCAATGAGAAACAACTCAAGGTTTTTTTAAAATTCTGAAGAAATAATTAATAATTGTCGAAATTATTGAGTAATGAAAAGATGCACGGTACGCAGAGGTCATTAGAAAGAGAGAGCAAAAACTGAGAAGTCTGATTTGAAAAGGAAGAAGGTGAGCAGCACTGCAAACTGAGCCATGACGTTCCGAGTGGGGCTCATGTTTTTCTGCCGAGCCGTGCTGTGCCGGGCTGAGCGAGAACTAGGGAGCTGGAGGATCAAGAAAAAGTGTGAGCATAGTAACTTACTATTCTCGAAGGAAATGCTTGCTTAAAAGTAACAATTTTCAGATTGTTTTGACTCCAATTGAAGTTGCCATAGAAGACATTCAAAAGAAGACAATGGAGTTGGCACAGGCAACTCATCAAGAACCTCCTGATCCCAAGATCTTGCAAATGGTTTTGCAGGGGTGCATTGGTAAGAGTTGCTGGCCTGTATTCAGAAATTCTTCTTTTCTCTTTTTAAGAAATTGATAAAACTGATTTTCTGTAATTTCAGGAACCACTGTGAACCAGGGACCAATGGAAATAGCACATGTGTTTCTCTCAGATTTATCAAATGGACAAAAGATTCCAACGAAATTGCAAAATAAACTGAGACTTTGTTTTAAGGATTTCTCAAAAAAGTATGTTTATTACACTTAGCTTTACATTCACTTTCCTGGTAGAAAATATTTGTTTATTGCCTTTTTTAATTTCTCGCCTTTTTTGTGTAGATGTTCTGATGCTCTTAAAAAGAATAAAAATTTGATTGGATCTGACCAGAGAGATTATCAACGTGAACTGGAGAGAAATTACCAACGCTTCACAGAACGTTTAATGCCTCTTATTACAATCAGAAATGAGAGGCAGCCTTATGCTAAGAAGTGAGAAGACTGAGTTTTCACCACTTAGATACACTGATATTTTTTAAATATATTCAGAAACAAATGCATTTTTGTAATAAAAACTATTCAAGCGAATAAACATTTTTTTTTTGTCATTGCCCTTCTGTGACAAAATGATACATCAAATGAATTCCACAGAATGATTTGCAATGCCAACTTTCACTCCTTTTTAGATTGGTTTTCTTTTTTATCTCTTTTTTCATCTTTAGTGTTCATTGTGCAAAGTTGTGAATAAGTCTTGTTTTGTATAAAACATTTCTGATATAAGCCTTATTCTCTTTTCTCTGCATATTTCATTGTCATGACTTTGACACACAAGAATTACAATGTTCAAAAAAATTCTCTAATGGAGTACAATAAATTTGAAGTTGTGAGTGCTGAGAAATCTTTTGGAATACATTTGGCTTAATGATGTTTTGTCAGGGGTTGTTGAAATTTGAGAAATTCTCAGAGGCTTTTGGTAGTCTGCATTGCTATAATCCCTCAGAGAGAAAATTAAATAATATATTTTGAGGGTTGGGTAAAATATTGTTAAAGGTACAATGGGAAACACTAAATCTCTTGCCGAGTTGGTTTTTATCAAAAACATGTTTTGATGACTTTATTGTCTGTTTTAATAATGAGGTAATGGGTACTTTATTTCTCATATTTACTAAGTCACCAATCCTGATGGGGTTTAAAACATTCAAAAACTGAATTTACCACATTAAAAACAAGTGATATTTATTCACGAATATGTGGTGTATGCCACATAATACTAAAAATAATTTTGAAAATCATGCTTTGTTAAGAAATGCAATTTAGGTGCTAGATCATGACTTATTTTTGCCAGTATTGTAATTCATCAAAATAATTATTTGTGTAAATGTACCTTGTGGAAATCAAAATTTCTGCCCACTTTTAAAGTGCAATCACAATTTATTTAGATAATTATAGTACTAAAATTATTGATTTGTGATAATAATATTACACAGATGCAATAATATTGTTTGGGGTAACCTCTGTTCCAAGCTGTGAACATTTTCTGATGCCTGTCTGCTTGCAAAATTTAGAAATCGTAAAATTGAATCTTTCTTCATTCAGCAGTTTCAAGATTTCATCAAATTGTGTTGTTGTTATTATGTCATGGATTTTGTTGTCAATGTCAAATGCTTTTTTATGTGAATGAAAGTGAATTCTAGTGAATGAAAATTTATATTAAAATTAAAATTAACAAAAAAATAGTAATAATATTTTTCGAATATTGGGAAAGTTTGTTTTGGACGGTGAAGCAAAGAAGTGATTTCTACTAGGGTAGTTGAATTTCCTCTAGATTTTCTGTTCCATATTTCATTTTGATTTTTTACTATTTTGTTTCCTCTTGTTTCTCGAGTATTTTTTAATATTAGAGCAATAGCCTGGGTTTAGATTTTTGTTGAAACTTGTTCTTCTGTATTATTTCCTAAAATTGAACTGAACAGTATCCTTGTGGATACTGCATCATGCTTTTGTGCAGATGGCGTTTTTAAAATGTGAAAATTTTTTTTGACTGGCAACTTGTATCTGTTGTTCAGCATCTTTCAATTTCTTTCTCCAATTCAGTTTCAGCCCTGTTTGAAACATATGCTGAGCTTTAAAATTTTGTATCGTAGTTTTTGAGAATCACCTAAAAATTATGTTCCGAAATGCTCTGAAAAATAGAAATTGTTTTAACTTTCTTTTAACATTGATAAGAACTAGTTCAAGATATTAATGTGAATTCAAGTTTCCAAATTCATGAATGTACACTGAATCGAGTTAGAAGTAAAATATTCAACGGCCACTTTACAAAATGACTGCAATTGTACTTGCATGTTTCAGAAATATTCACTTTTCTTTCAAATACATTTTTAATTTTCCTTTGTTGTATGATAATGAATGGATCCTCAAATTTCAAGTTTTCAAACATAATTTTTATTTCAGATCATGTGAGTGGGCAGAAAAGTAAACTGCATTACTTCAACTTTGTTATATTGATCTAATGTTTTAATAGATCTGTTAAAGGGATTTAGCAACGTACAAAGTTATTGCATTGACTATGAAGTACTCACTTTTTTGTTGCATTTCATTGTTCTATGTTTTGAAATTAATGCTAGTAAGATATGTATTTAATTATCTTGTAATTCCCAATTGCTTAGAAGCTCTCTTCCAGTACTTTCTTAACTTATCATTTTAACTTTTAAATGCAACAGAAATTTAAGAAATATGCAATATATGAACTACCCATATCTCACATCTTATTAAATCAGAAATGTCTATTCTTCTGATCAATGTTTTTTTCCATTTTAACGTCTCAAAACATTTATTTTCAGAAACTTGTGAATGTTTTGATATTCAGTAGACTGGTTGTATCTAATAAAGAGAACCTCCTTCCTGATATAATTATTTTTGCTGTTTTTGTCAAAAACCAAAGATTTCTTTCTGTGATTGTTTTTTCATAAAGGGCTCTTCAAGTGAATTATGTGGTACAAATGATTAACATATTAAATTACGTTAATGCAAATTTTGTGATTTTCTTGGAGTTATTGAAGATAACATATTTTTTAAATTAAACAGTGTATATTTTGTATGCATATAGGCTACTAAAGTTAGATTTGACATATCGTAGGTTACTGTTTTTCTCCATTTATTCTTGGTGGCCTGCAAGGGTTCAGACACTTCACACAGTGCATTTAGTCTGCTACTGTAAGTCTTGTATTGATGGTGAAAAGTGCAGTTGTTTTACCAGAGTGTTTAGGTATTTGTATCTTGTTTATGAAATTACATAGTGTTTTCTTATGATAGTACAAGTGTTGGGAGATCTTATTCCATAAACGGTATAAATATTAATATGGTTAAAGTACACTATTGTTTTCATATAAGCATATCCCATCACTGTTAAACTACTTTTCAGTTTTTTATAATAATGACCTAATGATTGTCTGTTTTTAATAATTAATTAGTATGTTCTGTATATTATAGACAGAAGGGAAATTAAAACAAAACAGAAATTTAAAAGTGGTTTGATATTTGTTAATACATCATAAATAACATGCAACTTTTCGAAAGCATTTGTTCTTTTATCATCAGGCTCTTTAACAAAGGAAAGACAAAATAGTGACTAATAGGACATGGGAGGGAGGGAGACAATGTTATGAAGATTATCATGAATGGTATAATCATTAACTGCAAAATAAGAAAATGAGGTAGTATACATCGATGACATGGAATTGTGGTAATAACCGAGAATAACATGAAATTAAGGTATTCTGAGCCAATTAATAAATTACAAAAGTAGATAAGAACAATTAAAACTTTAAAATTACATAATTTACTTGAAAACAAAACAAAAACTTAAAAATATTTTGTCAGTTTTATTCTTAATGTATCAGTAAATGTCAAACAACTTTTAAAATTCTGCTTTGTTTTAATTTCCCTGCTGTCTATATTATACGGAACATACTTACTAAGTAATACATTTCAGTTTACAAAATTTGAAGTAATTTTATGATTTGGATAAATTATTTGTTTGAAAAAATGCCATTGCCTTAGTTCTCATACATTTTATTAGGTAAAATTTAGTTGTCTTTTAATTGTAGGGAAATTTTCTTGAATTTAGGTTTGTTAATAAACATCATTCAAAGTGCCGTTTGTGCTTTTATTTGGCCTTCATGAGAGCAGTATGAATCGAGGCTGTATAAATGCTAAAACGTTGCCATTTTAAATTATGTTTATTATTGACCTAAACTCAAGAAAATTTCCCTGCAATTAATCAATGAGGTCAAGAAATCAAGCACATGTAGTCTTTTAAACAAGAAATACAAATTGATCTCTGCATTTTACAAGAAAGGTAATCTTGTTAGTTGTTTATCATTTCACAACTATTTTATCTCCTGAATTGTAAGTGTACTAAATTATGACTCTTCTAAAATTTTCTACAATTTATAATTCAAAATTTGTTGGAAAATGCTAAACTTAATAATTAAACACTTCAATTTGAGAGACTTTCTCAGTGGTGCTTTGTGTGCTGTTCCGTTTACTGGAAGACAGGTAATATTATTAGTAATAACTAATGTGGAGGTGCTAAATGGAATAATTTAATTTGCTTTAAGTTTGAACCAACCTTAGCTTCCTTGATGGAAACCATTTCACCATTTCCAAATATTTGAATTCCAGCAGTATATAACAGCAAAATACATGCAGGAAAAGATGCTCTAACAATAATGAATGAGATTGGAAGGTGGTAAAAAGTTTAAAAAATACACTTTTTCTCTTTAATCTCAGAAATAACACAGGAAGAGTTTTAATAGAGAATTACCTTCGTTATCTTTTAGAATATAAATATCTGTTCTAATATTTTCACTTTTCTAGAGATAAAAAGAAATGTGAAATGATGATAACTTGCTGTGATGTTTCTTAACATTTTGTTTCTTTAGTATTTACCCAAGTATTGTTACATAAACACTTCTGTTGAACAGTTCTTTGTAAGGGAGTTTAGCTAACGATATGTCATTACTTTGGTTTTATGTTGTTTATATATGTAGTCAAATAATGTGAACTTTGTGTAGTTATATATACATTCTGTAAAACCTTAATTTGTGTAAATGTGCTTTTTTACTGCTGCTTTTTATATATTTGCACAGCACAGTCTTATGATTATAGTAGAGGCACAATTGTGTGTCATATCATTCCCAATTTATCGTAATTTATGACAAAAAGTCAGTGTGATCATGACAGCATTATGTAATGTTGATGTCTTCTTTTGCCTTTATTTATTGAAAAACATTACATTTATTTAATTAATGAATCCTCTATGGTACTTTTGCTGTGCTTCTGAAAGGAGATAGTGCTATGCTCATGCAAGGAAACCAAACATGAGCCTAACTTTGTTTGATCTGTGAAGTGCATACAGTGAGAACTTAGTACATATGCCATTTCATGTTGTGATAAGAAAAGTTTAATGAAAAGTGTGAAATTTTGTATTTTGTCTACTTGCATATTTCTGAGTGATTTTAATTTCATCAAGGGCTCATTGCTGTTACAAAATACCTGGGCATATAACTACCATGAAATCATCTCACACCATAGCTGCTATACATGTGCCTCGTTTTCAAATTTCTGACATAATAATTTCCTATTGTATATATCCTATGTCTATTGAATCTGCACAAGTAAGGAATACTCTACAGTAATATTATTTGCAGTCTGAAGATAGGAAATATAGTTTTTATGAGCTTTATATTTTATGTTATTTTGTGCACTTTGGTCAAAAATGTCAAATTTCCCAGTTTATTTATAATTTATATTTAAATTAAATACATTTATTTGTAGTTCTTTTGAAATTGTTCCAAGCTATATAATTTTGTTCTGGAGACTGTGAAGTAGCTATCTGACCAATATTCTACTGCCTTGTCTCAATTAGAAATTTGTGGGAAAAATGCTTGCAAAGTCATTTTCCTTAAATATCAGTATTTTTAATTTACAATGTGTGTCTGTGAAATTAATATATTTCTTGTAGTATAGCAGATGTATGACATTTATCAGACTACACTTTTTGCAATAATTGTATCTGACAAAATAGATGCAAAAGAATGTGTTACTGTGTTTGACTATTAAAGTTGAGAGACATTACTGTGCCAAGAAAGAGAAGCTGCTCTTTCAGTGAAACAGTGTTAACTGGTTTCTGATATATGATGACCACTTTGTAAAACATTTGTATTTATACATAAACATGTCAAAAATGAGAAGTGTCTTATTTCATAGACAAAAATGGTCTTTTCTACTAGTCATTAGAACTTACTTATTACCTTGGTGTTCTATGTTAACAGTGTATAAATATAAGACGAAAATGGAAATATTTTTCTGGTCTGAATTTTTATGAAAGATTGTCTTTTAAAATATTTGAACTTGGTTCTGGTACTTTTATTATTTGTACTGTTGAACTCTGGAAAATAAAAAAGAATTTAATGTGTCAAGCATTTCAAATAAATAATAGAATATGAAATTGTCATGTGATGGCAAGCATTGTTCATTACTTTTGAAATTCATGATTAATATGAAATTGTGAAACAAATTTAACAGTACCCTTAATTGTTTCTCTTTGAAGAAAAATACTTTTTTCTGTTGAAATTTTCCAACCTCTTTTATTTTGGTTGGCTCCTTTCTCCTCTGAACATACTGTAAAGATATAGAATGGATTTTTAATGTTATTTTAATTTATCCTCTCATCGGCTGATGATGAAGGTGATAACGTTGACGTTTTTGAGGGTGAATGATTCTGATACACAAACTGTATGTGATGCAAGATAAATTGTGAATTTGAATAAGAGAAATCGAAATAACTTATTCAATTTGCAAAATGATCTATAAATTTTGCATGCTTTCAATTGTATGTTTATGTGCATGGATTTGAATTTTTTAACAGAATTGTTCCAAATCATCAGTCTTCTATTTAATGAAATCAATAAAAACATATTAGCAGAATTTTCATATTATATTCTTTACATTTTTCAGACTTTGGCAGAACATTCCTTATGTACTCCAGTATACTCTCTTGGTACATTTACCACTAGCTTCCATTACCATACTATCCAAATTCTAACTGTTGAAACAGAATCAAAAATTACAGAACAAACAACTTACCAAGAAACCTCCAACTATTCCCAAAAAAAACAGTGAAATTCCACAACTTGCTCAGATTAAAATCTTGGGGGGAATTGTACCGAAAATGAAGTGTTTGCTATCAAAAATAATTTACTGTATAATATTGTTGTAACAAGAATTGTAATTCACCTTCATTTTCTAAGACACCATCTCAAATCAGATTTTCATCCCCCCCCTTTTTTTTTTGTCCAGAAAAGGCAGATTGCTTTGCTTCTGAACAGTATATGTAACTTCACTTTCTGCACATGCTTTCTTAAGCACTCTTGCTAAACATAAAAAGGGTGGAGGGTTAGTTATTTCTCAGCGGTATGTTCAAATTCAATCTGAATATCATTTTCCCATGCAGTAGTATTATGTAAGAGTGAACACTTATCAAATATCAAAATAATGTGTAGTAAAAAGTGTAGGGCTTCTGGAGCTCAAGAAGCTGTGTTCAAATGCACTCCT
Source organism: Acheta domesticus (assembly GCA_031308135.1). Taxonomy (NCBI): domain Eukaryota; kingdom Metazoa; phylum Arthropoda; class Insecta; order Orthoptera; family Gryllidae; genus Acheta; species Acheta domesticus. The sequence goes on from JAHLJT010008446.1 coordinate 17,579,057, forward strand.
TTGCATAAATCATATATGATTCAAATACAATTGAAATTGTAGCCCTATATGTAACTTAATAAATATTATAATTATATAAAAATACTAGTGAGAATGAAACCTGTTCGTGTAAATACTTCAAAAAACCATTGTTTTTAATTCTGAGGTTCAATGCAGTTTTTTCTTCTGGTCAAAGTTTGTAAGATGAGCAAGGAGAAAAAAACCTTTAATCCATATCTATGTAACAGATTTTTGAAGAAAGGGTGATTGCTAAAAAATCAAAATTATAAGTAGTAATGTAAAAAAGAAAATTTATTTTAACGATCTTTAGGTCATGAAGGTTTTTCTCTTGTTGCTGAGGAGCACCTATAAAAATATTGGAACAGACAGTAAACTGAGTACATTTGCAGCTTGGCAAAAGGAAAATGGTGAATCAAATGTCTCTTATTTCTTCTTGAAATAAATAGAATTAATCGCCCTCAACAAAGTATATTGTTAGATTACAAATATTTGTATTACTAATTCTGGCAATTCTACTACCATTTTCATTAAGTTTGTGCACCCAAGAACGTTAAACACTATCGATCTTGTGTGCTTGAGCAGTTCAGGTCTCCGTCACATGGTCAGTGAGTCCCCTAATTTTGATTTCTCACTCCGTGCATCGGGAGATCCCGGAGTTCGCTACTGGCCACCTGCGCTCCGTGAATATTCATACCCGGGTTTGTTTTCTTTAGAGGTAGGCGTACAGATGGACGGGTGGGGGTTCTCCGCTTCCCAGGGGTGCGGACGCGCGCGCATGAGGATCCTCGCGTTGCAAGGAGTGGAAAGTTTTGGGACAAATGGTACTGTGGATTATTTTTTTCAGACTGCATCGAATATTCCCTTTCTTACCTCGGAGCATTGACACAGAACAAATCATTGTGATTCTGGAGGAAGATAATTACTAGATTTTTTGCATCATTAGAATACTTTCTCTGTTCTAATTGTATTCTAAAGAAAGTAAAAATCAACCTGAAAAATGTCCACTTAAAGAAATTAAAAAGGAGCGTTTCAATTAGTGCTGATGAAAGTAGTAAAACTGTCTGATTTTGGAATGCCACAACAACTTCATTGTACCTATGATTGCATTTAGTTCATCCTCTTCAGAACTTAGTAGGTGGACTTCAAGTGGAAAAAGAAAATTAATGTTCCCAATTTCCAACCTAACACACTATGAAACACAATAAATGAGAGGAGTTGATAGAATAATAAACATTTGACGTGCTGCAAAAATGGAATCTGATCAAATATGTGGTCGAGGCCTGTATTTATGTTCTGCGTTTATGCTGCAATTCACAATGGTGGGCAACTATTCAGATTGACTGAGCAAGGTCAAAACATGGATCATCTTTCTTGTACCTTCAAAATATGCTTCAGAAGTAACTCAAAAAATATTTAAAAAAACTACTGTAAATGTTTCCAATGACAGCCTGTGTTGTAACCCCCCCTCCTTAGCCTTTTACCTCCAGGGGCGCCAATCTGTCACGTGGAGGGGCGGAAACATCTCAGTTGTGGCCAACGAGATATCCTGTGGGCCCTGATCTCAGTGGTGGCCCACTCATGTGACTTCCCCGTCAAGAAAGAAAAACCGAAGTATAGCTTTGCCCAGCTGCTTTGAAACGGAGTTGGCGAAGAATGAGTGCGTGATCGGGCCAGTACATATATAACCACTTAGAAACACATGGAAACGTGTGACAAAATCTGAATTTACTGAGCAAATAGTATAAAAATGGGAATTCCCGAGGTGAACCCTCTGGTTTACAAGCTGTTGATCTTAACATAACCTAAATGACGCCTGGCGATGGCCGGTCTTGGCGCTTCATGCGTCCGCGTAGCACGGCTGCTGGGACGCTCAGAATTTCGGGTAGTGGGGCGTCCTCTCAATGGCCAATGCCCGCGGCGGCCAACGTCCGGAGCGGCGTCAAGAGACCTCCGTAGGCGGCCCGGGCGCATGTTTTGAATTTGCACTATACTGCGATTTTTCTAAGAGCGACTCTCAAGGCCACTCAAATCCCATCTTCGCGATGGAATATGTCACGGCATTTCGCGTCTCTCTCAGTCGTTCCGCTAGATTTCGCACGATCGCGACCGTATGAAGCAGTGCTTGCGATCATGCGACTTCTACCGGCAAGACCGAGAAAAGACGCGAAATGCCGTGACATATTCCATCGCGAAGATGGGATTTGAGTGGCCTTGAGGGTCGCTCTTAGAAAAATCGCAGTATAGACTCTGAAACACATACTCTTTGAAGAGACAGGCAGATAGCTGTGGGCAGCTGGTGCATTCGAAAAGAGTAGTGGCAGGGCGCTTGTGAGGATATTAGAGGTTTATGAAATAACGATTAGAGACACCAAACAGTTTTAAAACGAAGCCGAATGTAATGGTAATCCTTTCATGTAAGCCGAATTTAATTTTAATCCTTAATTGAAAAAATTTGGGGCAGTTTATTAGTGCAAAAAATAACATACTTATTAAAGGTTGTCATACTTTTTTAAGACATTTGGGATACGTAATTGTTATTTGAGAGAAGAAAAACAATTTAGGCAATTTTGTGGGGAACAAATTTAGACAGATATTAGTAAAAGCAATTACTTTTATTCTTCTCTTTTGACTTCCATCTTTACAAAATGGCTTGCAAGTTATCCCTCATTTATTTCACACCTCGCAGTTGAAAATTCACCTCCAAACTCATTTTTACATTTACCAACTTTCATAAACCTGATTAATATTCTCATATGCGCCCTAACTACTCTTTTCGAATACACCAGCTGTCCACAGCTGTTTGTCTCTCTCCTCAAAGAGTATGTGCCTCAGACAGTGGTGTCGCTTGTGTTTCGGCGCCGCCTCAATGTCCAATCGAGGAGCTCTAAAATAAGTCTCATGCACAAGTCTAGTGCAAATTCAAAACATGCGACCCGGGCAGGTCGGGTGCCGGCAGCGGCAGCGGTGCGGGCTCGCATCCCCGAGGCTGACCGCTGCAGGCGACCCGGCTCGCTCCACGCGGCTTCGCGTCGTCTCGTGTGATTCCACCGCAAGTTCGTGATCGTCTTAAATACAAGAATTTGGAAATCGAGATCAACGAAATCGATAGATCTCCAGGGTCTTTAAAATCCAATCGTATGGCATACTGTCAAAGGCGTTCTGGTAGTCAATCCAAGCCATGCTTAAATTACATTTTCGTTTCTTTACATCATTGAAGATGACTTTATTTAGTAGCAAGATTTCCTTACAGTCATAGGAACCTTTATGACATCCTTTTTGTTCAACTGGCAACATATGACTCTCTTGGTGTCTATATTTTGTCAGCTATGGTTGCAGTTATAACTTTGTACAGTACTAGCAGACAAGTGATTGGCCGGTAGTTCTTCGCCAAAGAGCTGTCCCTCGCTTCCTGTATGAAATCAGTGATGCCACGTGTGAGGCATTCCGGGAGTTCCTTTGGATTTTCTAAAATTTTGCTAGGTGAGAATGTATTGCTGTTAATTTCTTAATCCAATAAACCTGAATCTTATCATTCCCAGGGCCTTTCCAGTTTCTCATGTTCTTAATTGCTTGGAAGAGGTCCTCTTCCGAGAATTCGTGAACATGTTCCACTGTTTCAACTAGTCCATCGGCAGCATCAACTTCAGATTGGGGCCAAGAAGCGTCTTTCTTCTTAGATTCCTGTCCAAAATACTTCGACGTCATCTTTTGAAGGAGGGGCAATATTGCCATTCGCTTTTTGAATCGGACTACGATAGAATTTCTTCGCATCTTTTTCAAACAACCAATTCTGTACACGGAAATCTTCTCTACGTTTGTTTAATTCGTAAACGGAAATTCGTACACGGAAATCTTCTCTGCGTAATTTTAATTCGTTGAGCTCATTGCCTTGATTTTCTCTTTTAGCTTCTCTGCTACCATTAGCCTTGTGGTGTCATTTTGAATTTGGTATTTTTGTTAAACATGAAGTATTTTTGTGTTGAACTTCGCAGGTGTGAGTTGATTTAGAGTATCCATCGGCTAAGAATAATATTTCACGTCGAGTATCGGCTATCCGTTTCATAATTATTTTCGCCATTGGGTGTACTGAGCTGTTTACTTAGGCTACCGGCCGTCGGTGTTCTTGGCTAGTTCCAAAATTATCTGAGATATCAGATATCCAGTTGCATACCAGTGGCGGATGCAGGGGGCATGGGGGTCATGGCCCTCCCCCAAAGGCCTAGGGTTTTCGTTTGTTACCTTCCTTTATACAGCACAATTAATTTACATTTTTATTTATATTAAAATTATGTAATTATTTAAATGATATTGTATATTATCATATATACACTACAAAACTAATATACAATATAATAAATATGTTTTTTATTTAACTAAATCCATGATGGTCCCCGCAAACTGATCGGCTGGATCCGCCCCTGTTACATTCACGATGTGATTGATTTCAGTAATATCTGGATATCCATCTGGGGTCTGTACAACCTCATAGCAGAAATTGCTGCCTCTAATTTTCTCTTAGCTTTAGCAGTTTCGTACGGTGCACGAGATTTGAGTGATAGTAGACGAACTCGTTCAATCTTGCGTCGAAGGAGGTTTTTACATTATGTCCTCATCGTGTGATTCATAGCCAGATGAATTTTCACCACTGACGGATATTTCACCGGGAAGAGATGAACCTTCAAGAAGACCATTGTTTTCAGGGATATTAGATAGTTCTAAATGTTCATGTGGATAGTTCGATCGAAGAACATACTCCACCTTTCTCTGAATGTCTGCACGTTGTTCTGCTGTGAATTTTCCACTGCTGAGTATGTATCATCGTTGACTGGCAAGCTTATTTGAATCAAGGGTAAGTCTCATATCTGGGTTTCGCTTTCTCCATATCTTGAAAACATCTATTTCTGAGTCCCCATTTTTCGCTTTTGGGAAGTAAATGCACATCATCATCACCTCCTTTAATTCATCCCGTGTCCATCTCTGACGATGGCTTCGAGCTACTGCCGGCTCAAGTTCCTTGGGACTAATATCCGTTGGAGAGCCAGACGTCAAGGTGACATTAGCTCGGTTTCTGAGCAGGTATGGGACATTAGCAGAACAAGGCACGTTAAGATTCATTACATTTCTTATACTATCCATTTTGCTCATTGGTTTTAAGTGAAGATTGGCAAGAAGCAAGCAGTGGCGTAGCGTGACTCGCACGTTTGGGGATGCTCAACAATAACACACAAAATGTCACTATCAACTACTACATATAACAGGCGACCGCAACACGAGGCAGATACACTGGAACTACTTCCACGATCTCGATTGCTTACAACGGTGTAGGTGCTTCCTACAAAATCCTCACAGCAATCAGGACTGCCGATGTCTTGAAAGCAAATTATACAATGGCTCAGTTTTAATTCTTACACGCGAATGGCAACGAGACCACTTGCGAATTTATATATTGCAGACTAAAATAATATGTCATTATTTAAGGAATAATTCAATTTCTTGGATATTAATTAAGAAATAGTAGACAGGCACTATTTCTACAGTTTGTGCCCATGATCAAGCGAGGACTCCCGAGTGAGTGAGAGATAATTTACTGACCGCCTGAAGTGTGCTGCGCTCTCGTGCACAAACGAGCAACTTGCTCATTAGCCTCTTTCCGCAGTGGATGCTAGCGTAAATCAGTCGGATTTCTCTGGGTCAGGGGTGAAGAGGGGCAAGGGGAACCTCGCCATCTGCGCATGCGTCATTGCTCGTCGCAAACTCGCGGCGGACGCTAGAAGCATTTTAGCTTCCAAGCAATCACAGGCCAGCTTCAACAACTCGCCGAATTCAATCATAGGAAATCAATTTAAAATTAATACAAAATGTGTTTCGCTCAACGGATCACTTGTAAGATTATTAATACAGTATTTGCGGTTCTTTATTAATATTATACACGGGGATGCTCAGCATCTCAGCATTCCCTGACGCTACCACTGGAAGCAAGTTCGAGTTCACAGATCACCCATGGGTTATTTCCTGATATCCGATACTGCGACCCACAGTGGCCTCGAGACATCCCCCCGCAGAGCCCAACAAGAGTCCCTTCGATCGCCAGTCGGCATTACGAAACCCTACGGGATTTTCGCTAACTGCTGAAGGCAGCCTCCTTCGCTGGCTAATGCAAGATTCGAACCTCCACCCTAACCAGTGGCCTGGTGTGCCGACCCTGTTTCTCTCCTGTACTCTCCATGGGCCGATAACAGGAAGTCCATAGGTTCATGACCCTTCCCTTTCTTCTCACTTCCCACTCTCCTTTGAAGTACTTCTTCGTCTGACCCCTCCCCTTAACCTATTCAGCAAGGGAGGTCCTACCAGTAACTGGGCTCTGCGGGGACTCTTTCTTTTTTTTTTAATTCTGGGCCTCAAGAAAATATGCGCAGATAATCTCTTTCCCCACATGTCATATACAGTTTTTACTGTTTTTGACCAAATAAATAAATAAAACTATGTTACCGCCGACATAGCTCTCAAACTCATGCGCGTACTCAAGCTCCACCACCAACTGCAGAGTCGTGTACTCCCTAAGTGGAGTTGTTGTTGTTATTATTATTCGTTACTATTTACACTCGCCTCCAGCGTACCTATTGCTCGAAGAATTAAAAACTAAAAAGTAAACAAATTAGAAAATCTTCGTAACATTGGTATAAATATTTATAAAATGTGTATAATTAATTAACTGACTGGTTGTTTCCGGGAATGAAACTGCTATGATAATTAAGCCTGTTAGTGTAGTGTATGCCTAGAGGTGACGGTGTTCCTCCTCACTGGATGGTGAAATCCGACGAGGTCCCACACTTCGGCTTACGGGGGAATTTCCCCTCCAGATACCCCTCAGCGGGGCACCACCCCAACCGGGACAAGCTTTCACCTCCCGACAGGTCTGACGTGTCTGGTAGTACAGTGCATATACTCGTATGTGTTTATAGTTAAGGGGAGAGCATATAATAAGGAAGAGGAAAGAAAAATCGCACGCGATCCGTGACTATGTTGTAAGGGTACTGCTGCAGCATTTGCCCGGTTTTCGTCGGAGAAACCAGGAAAACTATCGATCAGAGCACCCGACTGCTTTAATTCTCTTCCAGAAAATTCGCCAGTCTCGAGACTCAAACCCTAGAACTTTATGGTCTGAATCATTTTATTTTATTTATTTTACGTCCAAAACAGTTAAAAACTGCATGTGTCATGCTACGGGGAGAAGTGTATTCTGTGCACGTTTTCTTAATTCTGGGATCCCTATGATAAGCGAAATACACGTTGATTTCTGGAAACAAAAAAAAATAAGCGTTTGCTGCAGCGACATCGCCAATGTTGATTCTGAGTTAAACTTAGCCGGTAAGTTGTAGATTAATTATTGGAGAAAATTAATACAAGTATTATGGTTTCATAAAATGACGGTTTTAGCGGTTTATTTCCATCTTTCTTTCTAACGCGCGTTCTTACGGGGATGAATGAAACGAGTGAAACTGTATGAAGAGAGTACGTGCTTTCCTCTTCTTCCGACTAAAAATTGCTGCATTCTCCGCCCGAAACCTGCGGGCACGTCGCTGCCGGAAAGTTGCTAAAGTGCAAGGGATGCAGAAGGTATTTCACGCGATTGCCAAATTGCCACAAGAGCAGGTGCTCCCTGACATAGGTTGCGGGATAAAATAAAAATTCTATATTTGGACACACACATTTTCAAGATTTATAGTTTATTACTTCTACTAAATAGGATAAGAGAACGTCTGCTCCTACTACAGTACCACTAGTTTGGTATGGGCAAAAAATAATAATATTGCGTTGCGAAAAATAGCGAAAGCATTACGTGACGAATCCATCGAGAGAAGAATGATCTCCTGCCGCCTGGGTGCCTGCCTGATTGCCTACCTGCGGCTGCGCCGATCGGAGGCCGAAGGGAGAATTCTGCCCACGCGCTCGGCGCGGTATGGGGGATTATATTTTTCCAAATTTCATTTTACGACGCTCCAATTTTTCCGATTTTTTTGGTTGACATAGCGCTGGATTCAGGAAGCATGTCACCATCGTCCTATAACCTCACATTTTTGGAATTGTTCCCAGAAGTACCAAAAGCAATTTGAAGAATTAGTTTTTGGCAATATTAGGGGGAGGGAATGCTTCACATCGTATATTCTACATTAAAAACGAATCAAAGGCCGTTTATAGATTGAAAATCGGACCATATATTCCGACATCGGTAATGTCCGCCGCAATGCGACTGTAGCTCCGATTCTGGATTCGAATTCAGGGAAGGAACTGAGACTATATATAGGAACTACATCTACTGGTCATCTGGTGGCTCAGAACGAAGTCGCTTGCCTTTCACCAAGGAAGTCCGAGTTCGATTCCATTTCATTATCGTTCATCGATCTCATGTGAAATTTGTTCCAACAAACCCAATTTGACTGCTTCACAAGGGCTAGTCCAACCCCTAAACCCTACCTCATTCCTAATTCCTTCCCAATTCTGCCGCTGGATAGTGACGCAGGAGCGCGTAGTAGGAGGCACGTACGCGGAGATGCTACCTGGCGGTCCTCTTGACAAACTGACTGCGACGATTAGTAATGGAGGATTATTTCCATGCGCATTCTTAGCAGAGGATTACTCCCAAGCGCAAAGCTCTCAACGCCCCGAAAGGGTTTTAGAGACGCGTTGCGTCAATTGACGCAACGAATGTAAAAAAATACATTTAGAGATCATTGGGGAGCACGTATTTGACAAGTATGAAATGTTGAGTCAACATTTTTTTAAATCGCGTCTATAATTTACTTACTTGGCTATCCGGGAGACGCCGCCTCCAAGGCACAGGTGCCAACGTTTGGCCGTTGAATATTTCCTCCCCGTAGAAGTTGATCAAGTGGGAGCGTAGGGTTTCGCGGCTCAGTACTTGGTCAGGCGAGTCAGTACTTGGCAGCTCAACGCGGCCAAAAATTGGAAGAGCGCGGCGTCTTCCAATTTTTTCTTTAAACTTTTGGTAGGAATAGTGCTAAGTGTACTCTATGAGATGACATAAACGTCCAGTTGCTCTATCTTTTTGTTTTTTCAAAAACGACAAAAAAGTATTTTTTACTTGACTCTCATGCCGTTAATATTTACATTAACGGAGATTTGTCCACTTTATTATATTTATTAGTACATGTGCTTTAGATGATGTCAGATAAAGTTTCTCCAAAACTCAACCGTTTTCTGTGAAAACTAGCTCAAAATTCTTTATTTTAAGAAACGCTCGAACGTCGTTTTTTCATAAATGGCTTCAATTTTTCTTCAAACTCTTCGAACGGATAGTGCTAATTGCACTTTTTGATATGACGTAAAGTTCTATTTGGGATTTGTTTTGTTTTTTTCAAAAAATTACACGAATGTAATTTTATCGAAAGATCTCTCACACCGTTAATATGCACATTTCCAGCAATTTGTAAACACTATTGTATTTGTGAGTTTAACTGCTTTAAATGACTTGTAATTACGTTCTTCGAAAACTCAAAAAACTTATATGAAAATGAGCTTCAAATTTTGTATTTACACTAAATCTTAAACGCAATTTTCTTAAAAACGACTCCAAATTTTTCAAATAAAATTGCTACTCTTTATAGCGCCTTAGGTGCGGTCGCGATCATGCGACATCAGTGAGCTCTTTATATAGTTGAGATCACTGTGCGACATGTAGTTGCACGACCGAGAAAAACGCGAATTGCCGTGAATTATCGTGAAGACAGGCCCTCCCCCTCCAAGAAATACAGAAATGCTGTACTTGGGTTATTTCTTGGCGTGTGAGGGCCTCTCTATACGATGGAATATCGCATGTCATTTCGCGTCTTCCTCGTGCCGTTAGATGTCGCATGATTGCCATCACTGCTTGATACGGTCAGAGAGTATGGATACGGTCGCGATCATGCGACTTCTAGCTGCATGCTGTGAGATATTCCATTGTGAAGACACGCCCTCACGCGACAAGAAATAAAAACCCAAGTATATCCGGTGAACATCATTCCTTCAAACTCTAGACCTCACTCTTGAAGGCTGCCTGGCCGCAGTCTTCGTCCGCTAGAGCCTGTGCAGTAATGAACACGGCTCGTTGGTCACGTGCAGTGAATACATGATTTATCCATGGCCTAACGCTTTCCTCTTCCTAGACAATATCTTCAAATACTTTAAGGAGGGCCGTTATCGAACAAAGAAAAATGTTGATATGATTCTTACATAAAGTAACTCAGAAATCAATTATTTATTAGGGGGTGATTTCTGTAGGAGAGACTCTCCGCGTTACAGCCTTTGATAACGAGCCGCGCCTGGCTCTACTTGAACCTATTGTTTATATATATATTGTAACTCACCCTTCCGAATTTCGTAGTTGGCTTTGGTGTTTGGAAGCGGGGACGTGGTTTTCGTAACACACACATGGATAAATTTAACAAAAAGAAACATTTAATGACTAAGTGATGAATGATGATTGGATGATATACATTAATTTGTTACATTATTTCCTTTGCGGCTAAATTACTCATTATTTTAAAATTTTCTTGTGAAATAAACTATGCCGCTTTTAATTTTGCTGACGCCGATGGCGCCTGTAACTCTCTTCTATTGCGCCTCTCTCTCAGCTCTTCTCTTGCTGCAAGTCCTTCCGCATCATCGCAGTAGCAATGTTGGATATTACCATTGTTTTGGTGGCGTCCCGGCAGGGAAGCGCTCCTAGCTGGCGGCGTTCGTGGGCAGACGGATGAAGGGCGCCTTGCCCGTCAGCTGCGGCCAAGGCCGCGTCCCAGTGTAGCTCCCGACCCGTCTTGGCCGCGTGGATCGACCCCCAGCGGTGATCATGCGCCAGGCACCAACAAAGGCGGCGGCGGCGTCCAACCGGATTAGCTCCACCCCTCGGTCCGGATGATCGCGGATGGCTCATGCGGATGGCGTAGGCTCATACGGCTTATGGCGTATGACGGCGCGCAATTGCGGATCTAGCCGGTCATTTGCGCTGCCAGAAAACGCGAGAGAAAGTTTTCCGCTGTGCGTGCAAGCGATTCACTGCATAGATCGAATTAGTGCTTTATGCACATGCCGAATGGCAAAGTTCATGATCGGCTGCAGCACTGCTTGCGAGTAGCTAAATTTAGTTTCACTGCAAGGCTTGTCGGCAACTTACATCACTCTCCGGTTAAAGTTCTATTCAAAGTACGCGAGAGAATCGACGTCTCTCCTCGGTCGAAGTTCTTTTCGAAGTATGTTTCAGCTCTGCCGACCTAACGAGAGCTCCGGTACAAGTCCTTCTGTATATACAGTTCAGCGCACAGCGCTAAAATTTCTCAATATGGCCGCCGTAGAGGGTGGAGCCGGTGAAGCAGTTTGGAGTGTACAGGCTGCGTATCACTACGTGTAGGTGCATTGCGTGATCGGTTTTTTCAGTGTGTTTACGAGTGGAGCTTCTCTTGTTGATCGCGTGGGAACTTGTAATACCCTCTAAACAAGGACGTACCTCAAAGAACGAAGGTATGTGTATACATTTGTGCCTCCCTATGTAAAGTGATGGAATATTGTTTTACAGTACGTGTTGTAAGTTAAGTCTTTTTACATGTTACTTTTCCAGATGCCTCGGAGTTGCTGTGTTCCTGGTTGTAGATCGAATTTCAACTTAAAAGATCCGACGGTATCTGCATTCAAATTCCCGAAAGTCGATGATAGTCGTCGAGAGAAGTGGATTAAAGCTATTCATCGTGCTGACTTCCTACCAACTGACCATTCTGTAGTGTGCATTAAACACTTTGACGAGCGGTTTGTTGTTCGAAATGATGTTGTGAAGTGCAGTGATGGTTCGGAAATAGCTATTCCAAGGGACCGAGTGACATTGCATAAAGATGCATATCCATCTATAGTTGACCAACCAAAGTACTGTACAGAAAGGTTGAGTGCTGTGCGTAAGCTTTCTGAAGAAAGAGAGAATAAATTAAGACAACGAGAGGAACATAAGTTTGAACAGTGGTGTGAAGCAAATAAAATTAGTTCTTTCGCTGATTTTCAGAGTGGGCTGAAGAATAGAAATGTGTCCCCTTTTGTTGTGGTGAACAATGAAAATTTTGTTGCCTTTCATAAAATTGAAGACATACATTTTGACTGTGTACTAAAAAGTGTGATTGTTTTCAATGTATCAAATTTGTTACATGTTAATTTTTTTATAAAGGAATATGTTTATTTGAGGTAAATGTGAAGTATTTGCTGGGAGACAGCGTATTTTGTGATGACTGGACAAAATTTGCCAATTTGCCAATTTGCTGAGTCCTGATGAACAAATTCAACTTCATACTAAGTGGTTGCAAAATATTGATGTTGAATCAATGGAATATAATATAAAAAGTAAGTTTAAGTTTATTATTAACCAATTAGATTTAGTATTTAAAAAACAAATTAGATATTCTTGTAGTGTTATGTTATGGGCAAGCTTGGTGTATTACACTTTCCAGGGGCATATACTTATATCCGAAACTCTAATGTTCTCACCCTTTCACATCCCTCTCATTTGAGGAAACTGTTACAAGAATTGGGGGCAAAATACTACTGGCATAAATTCAAGCCAAGAAGCATATTTGAAAACAAATTCCAGCTTCTTGATGGTCATGAGCATCTAGTATGCCTATTACTTTATGAAATATACGTTACTCCTAAATTAGAGTATAAAGGGGGATTGGTTGAGGATAGAGCAATAAATGCAGTTCAGTGTGCGACATTACAAGTCTATATGGTCACGAGCATGCACTCAAAGTATAAAGAAGTGGTTGCTTTGTTCCCAATAAAGAACTTAAATGCAACCGTACTAAATCAGACAACAAAAGCTGCATTAAAAGTTCTTGGTGACATAGGATTTGATGTGTTGTGCATGATTTCGGACAATAATAATGTAAATAGAAAAATGTATGAAAGTTTAGGTGACGACGAATTGCAAGTTAAAGTACCAAATACTATGATGCCAAACAGAGATCTTTATTTGCTTTTTGATAGCGTTCACTTATTGAAGTGTGTAAGGAATTGCTGAATAAACCAGAAGGAGGTCATTTGTTATTCCTAGAATGGACGTGCAAATTAGAGCAAAGTTTCTGATCTTAAATATTATATTGTGACCGTACTTACCTAGATAGGTTGTCAGGGATACACATATCATAATTTTTGTTTGTTTGTTAGGGTCAAGGAATTCTTTTAAAGGGGATGCTATTGATAAGCATGTCTGAATTTGATTCAAAGCTATTAGTAACACAAAAACAGGATTTATTAAAAATGACACAATTGACATTACACTTGAATTACTACTGATCATGAATGAACAGCTAATTAACCAATTTACATGACATTAATCTGGTTGTTTCTCATTATCATACATTCCTTATTCCCTTTTATACTATCATCCATGTTATGAATCAATGGGAGCTCCCGGCACAACCGATTAACCATATAGCGTACTCAATACATCCTACAGTGATAAATTACCCAACAACATTGCGTCTCCATTCCCTCTCTCTGTAACCACATATCGTACACTCTTATCACAGACAATGTTACTTTCCTTTATATTATTCTAATGAGCATCCTGAATCTGCGGGCACCACATCCGCCCCTCCCCCAATATTTACTTGTAACTCTCGTTAACTTATCTGGTGTACTCCGTTGTTGCTGCCTCCCGCTCGCCACCACACGCGACGTCTCGTTCTCCGATGTCCGCTGCCATAAGATGACCTTGGCACCCGCCGTCGCTCTGCGTCCGTGCACGTGTTCACCAACGGTCCGTAATCCCACGCCGGCGCTGTCTCGCCGCCAACTCCTTTTTCCAAATATTGGAATTGCGGTTTCTGCTCTTAGAACTCTACACTACTGTACCGCGCACGCGTAACTGCACCGACTGGTTGGTGATTACTAGATGCGTGCTTTCTCTTCTCAAATGCCTTAATCCCTTTCCGTGACAAAATTATTCCTTCTTCGCATCTTCTCCGCTGTACTAGACCCTCCGAAATCGTTCTTATCACCATCAATGTTCTAATTTCCACTTCACCATGCCACGATCGCCGTATCACCCACGTGTCCACGTAGCTTTGCACTTCCCTCACTAATTTCTGTTATTATGTTTCTTCTATTTCACTTATGATAATCATCAGTCACTTTCCTCACTTAACTCGTAAAACTTTTCATTCCTATTGTCCACCTTGGCTCGATCACCGCCGATTTCTATCATATCGTCTCCGCATTACTTTCCCGTTGCCATCTCTCGTCCTTGCCTCACGACCGTTCTCTCCCAACTGACCTTCGTCTTCCGCCGTTCGATCGAATCCCTCGTTCAGTGCGTTCGTTCACTGACCCGGTTGATTTTCCCCGCGATCGATTCGTTGTCCACGCGCCAATTTTGAATGTCGTTGTTTGCGTAATGATGGTCTTTTGACCATACGGTCAAAATATGAAAGTGAGAAGTTTTCATGTATTAAACTGGCGCCTACTCTCTCATTGAAAGCATTGTGTCTTACTAATACAGAAAGACAGAATGTTACTCTCGCTCTCAATATTTTTAATGATAAGAATGTGTCTGCACTGCAAAATGAAGGAAAAGGAAATTTTTAGGGTAATTTACTTTTCGGAATTAATTATTAAATGGTGGAAAATTTTAAATGTAAAAAGTCCTCTTAATGGAAGCAAGTTAAATGATTTGGATTGCTTCCCTATTCAATGTATTGATGATACGAAACTCCTTTTTTTGTTGAGAAAATGTAATCAGTTTCTCAAAACATGTTATGATTGTAAAGAGGGAACATTAACTGAGCAAATCTTTACAGCTTTTTATCATACTACTAATTGTTTGCTGCAACTAGTGCCAACTAGTTTTAATTAATAAATATAATTTTAAATATATTGTTCGGGCCCACAGCAAATCAGGAATAAATACGTTAATTTTCACAATGCAAGGCAGAACGATTAAGTTGCATAATCGGCAGGAGCGCGGCCGTTGAGCCGGCGAAATCACGCCATCGCCTTCGCATCCGCTCTTCCGCGAATTCTCCAACGGGCGGAGACTGCTCGCACGTGTGCGCCTGGTTATCTGTCACCCCCCCGCTCGGTCCGTTGCAGGAGCAACGGACAAAACCGCCCATATTATTCCATATCCAAATCAAATGCCAAATTGTAATTGGCCATCGCCATCCCCACCCCTGCCGCGCGTGAGAACCCATTCCTTAAGTCTTCCGGCCGCAACCGAATTCGGCAGTCCACAGAAAGACACCGTGAAAGATAGTCGCGTGTGTTCAGGGCTCCGCGCGTTAGCGTGTAAGAAATGTATAATCGTGCAACTCGAGCTTCATACGGCTCGCACATTAATTGTTCAATCGTGGCAGTAAACATTTAAATTGTGTCTGTGGCACTTGCGTAAGTTTACGCCCGTAATTATTACTTGAACTATGTAACTCGCGGCTGCTTCTGATCGGCACAAAGTAACTACAGTGGTGTACAAAGTCAGTGCAATAACTGTACTTGGACAAGTGTGAATTAACGCACCAAGTGAAATGCTTATGTTAATATACTGTGCTTCTTGTAAGTGACATTCAATAATTTACTTATTAAATCTTGTTTGTGCTGGAACTTTACTTGTGTATGTATCCTGCAACTCCTGCGCCAATCCCAAGAGCTGTCAAAGGGTTTCGGGACTACTGTACCTCATCATTACAGTCCACTCATACAGTTCACTCATGAAATAATGCATTATGCGTATAGTAGCACCGAACATATATTCTTCTTGGCAAAGTGCAAACGGACAATCTAGAAGCTAGATTTGAACAGTATTTACAAATGAGTGGTTGCAATTACAGTGATGCAAATTTTAAAATCTGAACGGAAGCTGAAACTTGTAAGCTTTTTAAAAATGCAATCGTCTAAATTTGGAGAATTCCAAATAAAGAATATGAGTGACATCAGCAAATTCACATATGATGATGATGATGATAAATGCCCAGATGAGCTTCAACCTTTTGAACAAGCAGTAGAAGAAGCATTCTTTCTTTCTCTCAGTAATGAATCGAGAATGGTTTTGCTGTATGTGGCTGGGTATACTGCTCAAAAAGCTATAAAAACATGTATGTGGTGTTTGCATTGAATGCAAAAACATGTTGGTACTTGAGAAAGATGTAACATATCTTGTAGAAGATGAATCAATGTTAGAGTATTTTAACATGGTGAACAGAGGATCATTGAAATGTCCCTCGCAGTTTGTAATTGATATTGCTGTTGATACATATAAAGTGTTTTCAGTACTCATAAAGAGAGAATATGAGGAAACCTTTCTGCACTCCCAATGCCAAAAATTTATTGTAAGGGAACTTTCATATCAAAAAATAGAAATTGGCTTGGGTAATGTGGAAAATATTTGTAAGTGTGGCATATCACGAGGAAAAATAATTAGATTTTGTATTGGTACCCTGCAAATATTTTGCTGAACAATTATTGTAAAATTACAATAATAGTAGAAAAAAGAAACGGTCAAAAAAATGAAGGCATTTCATTCATAAATAATTGTAAATTGCGTTTGTGTTACTTTTGGTTTCTTTCTCTTGATGTATTTATATTTTAGTTTTAAATAAGTTAAGATATTTATAATTCAGTTTTAGTAAGTTAAAAGATATATTTTCTCCTTATTACTGACTCTGTAATACTATTGCTCAAGTCGTGTGTAGCCTATCCTGGAACTGAATCGAAGAGGTAAAACGTGTATTGTTCATTGAATAAAACTGTTAAACAATGTTCACTGTCTTTTCGTGTTACCTTGGCCTGAAAATTATTGTGCATTACTGCTTATGTGTGCTCTACGTATAGATTCCTGCAGGCGGGTTCCTGCCTGGCACTCGCAACCAGCCACCCACTATGGCGGTCATCTTGTTTCTGCTGTCAGGACTGTATATATAGAAGGACTTGTCCGGTACCCACCTTCTGCTTCAGTAGGTCAGTTCTGATTGCGCGAAATCAAATTTTGGTGGAGTGGCGGGGCGTAGTTCTGGCTAATGCCTTGCCTTTTCGCGATCGAAATTTTCCGTTGCGACGTTTTCGACAGGTGGGCTCGCGGTGCGTTGTTTTGCTCCGCGGTCGGCGAAAAAAGTCGTTGCGACCCATATAGCCGGGATGGCACGTGTGCCGAAGTTCGTTGGGTCGTAAAACATCGAGTGGGTGTCATCATGGCCCGACACTTTGACGTGGACGCCACGTGAAAGAAACAATGCACTGCCACTTGTCCTCTCCGCGGGTGCGGAAGGGCTTCGGCCGCCCGCGAGGGGCACGGTCGACCCAAGACGGCGCTCTTTATAAACGCTTCGGCCAGGGGGGAGGTAGAGTCATAAACCCGATCGCGCGCCCGTCCCCTAAGTGGCCCAGGCCCCGGCCGGCGCAAGGGCAGAGCCGCGCTTCCAACCGCGTCTCGTCAATCGAACTAAATTCTTATAAAATTAATTTTAAATCTATGATACTCCGTTCGCGGCAGGTCGTACCGTTACAATATATATATATATATATATATATATATATATATATTGTGACCGTACTTACCCTTGTTGGTTTTATGAGTACACATATCATAAATTTTTGTGATGTTTATTTTGGGCACAGGGGTTCTTTGAGGGGGGGTACTTTAATCGTCATTATCTGAATTCAAAGAATCTACCGTCACAGAAACAGAATTTATTAAGGAAAAAAATTAACAAAACATCTTCATATTACTAACATAATTTACATCCTTGACCTGGTCGCAAATTCTTACTGAATACAGACTAAATGGTTTATACTATACGTCTCCGAATATTCCTATCATTACATTTATCATTTCCATTTATACAACCTCCATTTCTCTGGAAACTGCATGCCATTCGTGTACCACTACAGACACCATTGCTCTCCTTACTACTCAGTGAGCACCCTGAACTGGCATTCCACTCGATTACCCCTCTATTTTGTTCATAATTATTGTTACTTATCTGCCCTCCACAACCGTCGTCTTCTACGCAACGCGATGCCGCGTGCTCCGTCCGATGCCGAGAGGTGACCTTGGCGCCAACGATGTTCTGCCTGCCCACGTGTCGCCGGCGGCCCGTTCCCATGCACCGGTGTCTCCTCACCACAGTTTCCTTCTTCACACGACGAATTTACTGTCTCAGCTCACACGGCTCCACCATATAATCCCGCATCCGCACAGCTACACCGACTATCACTGAACAGCATTGCCCACGTGTCCGTGCACTGTCCTCTTCTCTCGTCAAATTTCGTGATTATTCTTTCCACTTGAGTTTACCACAATCCTTACTCGCAATCATCATTAAGTCCACCACAATTATCCTTCCTTTAGTACCAGCCGTCCCGATTACTCTCGATTTATCTGTTCGTTACCCCATCGCTCTCTTGTCGCCATCACACCTCTGTCTTCCTCTCTCGCTGCTCAACTCCCAACTGCCTTCCTTCCGCGCGGTCCGACCGACCAATTCACCGCTTCCGGGCGCTCGTTCACGGCTCGGCCCGATTCGTTCCGCAACGATTCATCAACCTGCGCGCCACTTTTGAACGTTGTGGAGCGCCTATTATTTACGTTTTGACCAATACGGTCAAATAACCCCCCACGTTATTAAGATTTTTTTTACACAGTGAAAAATAATCTTCTAATCCACAATTTAGATCTCTTCCTCGACCATCTGTCGCCAGCACCAAATCAATTGTATATGCTCGCACTCCTTCCAATTGTCCGACATGTGTCCCACCTTTCCATCCCATCCAAGCCTGATTTTTCATTATCACCGTCGACACTCCCACCGCCTTCTGCAACGCTGGACCCGCGACCTGGATTTCGCTTTCCTCTAGAAGTATCTGACTGCCGAACGCTGCACCATAGTACCCATGGAAAAATAGGAATACTCCTTCATGCCTTCAAGTATTTGAACTATTGATATTGTCGTCACGTTCGCATGTCCTGTCACAACCGTCGATGTCGTACCTTCCTTCTTTCTGTATTCTTCATTCTTGACTGCTCCATTGCCGTGAATCGTTTCATCCTGAACCTCTCCTTCATGTTTAACTTCATCACCGTCTTCATCCCCACCTCCATCTTCATTCTCTTCATCTTCAATTTCTCCTTCATCCTCATTCTCTTCCTCTTTCGTTTCTCCTCCGTCTTCATTTCCTCCCCATCATTAATCCCTCCTTCATCTTCATTCTCTTCATCTTCAATTTCCCCTTCATCCTCATCCACCAGTTCAGAATTCACGAACATAACAGCTGTAGAGCCCAACTCCTGCTTCTCCGCATCATACCCATCTTCCACAAAATCTTTCCAGTTAGTTTCAGATCTTTCTCTATCTTCACCCTCGTCTGCTTCTTCATTTAGACACGACTTCATTGCGGTTGGACACTCCCGACAAACCCTTTGACAATTTTTCTTCTTAATCCGCTGTTCATCTTCGTAGTCGATTACTTGAAATGACTTGATGGAAACCTCGTTGCTTATTCTGTGATTGTTCGTGTTGGGGCCTCCCGTCAACACGAACCCCATCCGTTTAAATTTGGATTGTAGCCTGTCCCGCTGGTACTTGGTCTTGCTTCGTTATCACAAAAAGATTATATTAGATTATATTGCATTTAAAATAAGTAAATAGAGAAGCGGTAGTAATAAGCTTTGTTTCAAATATTCACAAAACTATTGCAGTTTATTCTTAAACTCTGCATTCCATCCTCAGCATTTTTCGATTTTTTGTATTACTTAAGAATTGAAAATACGGAATGGTCGTAAGTAGTATGCGTTGAAATAAGATTGTTTCTATTCCTAATTTATTACTATATCCTTATTAATATTGAAATTGCTCAAAATACGTGTGTGTAGTAAAATATTTGTGTATTCATATAATTTATTCTCATAGTGGTTTGTTTCAAGGTCCCATTAGTATCCTGTGATAAAAACACCATTAAATGGAGTTAAAGTAATAAATAATTTTATTATAATACATAGTTATGACAAATCATTATTTTCAATCCTTCAATTCCTTTAATCAAGAAAGACAAAAAATCCGAAAATGCGGAAGGATGGAAAGCGGAGTTCATGAATAAAACTGCAGCAGTTTTCTGAATATTTGAAATATGTTTCGTGTCTTCAAATACTAAGATCCCTTCCCTTCCCTTCCCTTCACCGAGCCGCGTGACCTTGTATGCAGAGCTGTTAGATTGAAAATATCCGTTAAACACTAGTCGTTAAAAATCAAAATTACTCCAAAAATGCTTATCTAACGTATGACAATATGTATACCATTGGATTCATCTTTTTACGATTGTCATGATAGCATATATAGTTTTATTTGAAAAAACAAAGTTACCTCAAATATCTCGTAAAATACAAGTGATAAATAGAATTGAATACACGTATCATTAGCCCCATTCCCTCATGCACTTCCGTGAAAACTGAATTTCAATAAATTCAACCGTTCAAAAATTATAGGTGATGCTAAAGTTACGTGACTCATCTGTATATAAAGAAATGAAGGATTCTTTATTATTTTGTTTGTATCCACCTACAAACATTTTCAACAAATTTGAAGAAAAGAAATAAAACTACATTTTTTAACACTGAATTAAAGACCTGCATTTTTCTAAGATAAACAGATTGTTGTTATTGTAATGATAACTCTAACTGTATCATTAAACAGTAGCGTAGTTATGGAAGGGAGGGGGATGGTCCGTCCCAGGTGACACCATTTTAGGAGTGACACAAATTAGAAAATGTTATAGTTGAAATTATATAATTTAATGATTTATTTAAAAAATGTGTTTTATAAAGAACATACATTTGTTTATTAGTTATACTTCGTTTTAGATCATTTATTTAAAATTTATATTTCAATTATTCTGAATTACATAGTTTTTAATATATTATAAATAAATGTCATGTGCAATTATACTTATATTTTTATTAAATGAGCTATTAACTATTCAGTAATAGATATTTTTATATTTAATTTATCTGTGTGTGAGAGGAGGTGATACTATTAGTTTTGCCCCGGGTGACACCAACTGATGCTACGCCACTATTATTAAACAAAGGCAAGGACACCAAGATTTAGAATATCTTAGGCACAGGAAATTCAGGGAAAAACTTGGTTCTTGTTTAAAATATCAAACATATTTAAGAAACCAAATAACTTAAAGTGCACTTGTCATTTCATCTGCAGATTAACTATGAGACCAGATTTCATTTCCATAATAGTGTGTTTATCACACAATTAGTCAAATTTTGACAATATTGGAAATACCGCTTTCAATATTTGTTTCCATAACGTATAGTAATGCTTGGTTGCGTTTTGGGCGGCATTTAAAATTCCCGGAGAACATGTGACACATGTTATGAATTAAGCTCTCTGGCCGAAACCGTAAAGATCGTGCAAAAGCACACCCTTCTCCTTACATCATGATACACGCAGGTTTTCATAGGTTGGTTGAATCGTCAACGGGGATTTCCCTTCCAATCGAAGTTGCATTGTGTACAGAGATCGAGACAGGGAAAGCCCTGCACCTCTTGACATTCTCTTGTGACTCATACGTGCCCGTAGGTCATTGATAACTCCCGCCTGCTCTGCCGTCTACGATAGTGTTCTGTGGTGTTCTGTCTGAATTCAGGATTGTGGTTGTGGAGGTAGGACCAGAACGCAGGCAAACAGAATCGGGAAAATTGGCGACGCGATAATGTGTTGGTTATGTGAGGTTAATCACTGGATTGGATGTGTTTTGGAATTGTAGAAGTATTGTGCCAAATGTCACCGTAGACTTAGTGATCCAGTGCCCAGTTTTATGAGTAACTAATAGTATTTAATGGTGCAATTGAACTACGAAAACAAGTTTAAAATTAGTAGTTTCATAATTTGACAATTTGCTTGTGTTACTGCGACTTGTAATATCTGATTTATCTACTAAACATATATACATTACGTATTGAAGATTATCTGTTATATTGTCTGTAAAATGTCTGACAAGAATGTGGATGACGAACTAGTGAAAATATTTGAAGATGGCATGCGTCTTAACAGTGATCAAGGTATTTCCAAATGCAGTGCAGTTCCGTCAAATTTGGCTGGGCTTGAAAGCCCGTTCACATGGAAGTTTGACCATACATGTGATGTTCGCGATATTGTGGATCGAATTGAGGGAAAGTTGGACGAAATGGATGATGATGATGAAGAGTTAATTCCGTGGAAATCTTTTGTGTTAAATTTGATCTTGTGTTATGAATATTCAAAAAATGGTGACCTGGGAGACGCAGAGGAAAAACAAAGTATTCTGGATGCAATTTTGGATGAGAAGTCTATGGGTGAAAGTGTATCTTCCGGTCCTGTCATGGGTTTAGGTCTGAAGCACATCAGTCTGTCATGCAAGTGCTTCTTGTTGCAAGCATCCCAATTATATGATGAAGTTGATAATGTTTTAGCCACAATTGTGCCCTTTGAAGATTTGAAAACAGAGATAAAGCAAGTGTTCTAAGCATGAAAGGAGCGTATTTTGCTGAATTTGGATATCCGGGCATTAGAGATTCAGTTGGAATGTTTGAAAAGGCACTAGAAATAGATAATGAATGTGGAGAATGGTATTTTTTGTTGGGCAGATCATTGAGTCGGTTAAGAAGGTTGGAGAAGAGAAGTGCAATACCTGATCAAAGAGAACT
This sequence comes from Acheta domesticus, assembly GCA_031308135.1. Taxonomy (NCBI): domain Eukaryota; kingdom Metazoa; phylum Arthropoda; class Insecta; order Orthoptera; family Gryllidae; genus Acheta; species Acheta domesticus. The sequence goes on from JAHLJT010008446.1 coordinate 17,601,777, forward strand.
GAAATCTCTGGAACGTGCAGTAGAGATTTCAAGTTATGTTTCATTTATGGTATTACTCGCTCAGAGCTACCGTGAGACTGCACGAAATATATTCATAGAAAAGAAGAAAGAATTAAGAGCATTTAAACCGTTCTGTGATTCTCTTAATCAAAAGTCTTTGGAATTATACAAGTAAGTATAGTCAATTTATTTATTTGTCAAACAACAGTAAAAACTGTATATGACGTATGGGGGAAGATATTATATGCGCACATTTTCTTGAGCCTAGAAAAAGAATTTAGAAAAATTATTATTTTAGAAAAATAGAAATAAACAAAAATTTTTTGTTCCCGAATTATAGAAAATCAATTTCAACGGTAAATGAACTGCTGATTTAATTTTTCTGCATTGATAACAATATGGTAACGAACATCAGTTCTACTTATACCACTACAAGCAAAAGGAGTGCTCAACAAAATGTGTGCACAGTGAAGCTACATTTATGTCCAGAAGTAAAACAAGGGACCATCTCAGCATTTGCTCAATGGATCAGGGAAACTGGACAAAAACCTGATCGAGATGGGGGCATTGACCCGGAAGCTGAAGTACATTACTTGTTACAGGCGTATTAAATCATTTTTTTTTAAATGTATACAATACAAGGTTAAAGTGGGGTGTATGGTACACCCTTAGAGAAGTGATGCGAAATGAATAAAACTTACCGAGAGGCAATTTTCATGGTCCGTAAACTTTTTAGTCGCACTTATATGCTTCATCTCCTCCGCATTATAATGCCAAATTACTTTCGAAGGCAAGTTTTCTTGCTTCGCTCGTCCGGATCCAAATCACGGCGAGGCTCAGGCCTTCGGCCCTCACATTCACTATAAACAACCTTGAGTCTATCCACCGCATAATTACCAATACGCTTTTATAAGAAATCACTTAAGTAAGAACTTTATAAGAATGCCTCTAGTATTTAAACTGGGCAGTTGCAATACACGAAGCTGCGCGAAATGTTGATTTGAACAACTTCTTTAAGTGGCACCGTACACTAGACTTCAGCCCAATACAAATGTAAACTAATTCATTATATATCATTGTTTTATTAAAATAAACATAATTTTTCTTTTTGACAATCAGTATAGTCTCTAATTGTATAGAAACACTTATGCAGCAGAAAATATTTTACTTTTAGCTCAAATTTGTGTACCAACTTTAATTGTTTAATGTATCTGGCAATGTGTTGTAAAGTAACGTACATGTATGTGGATTTCTTGTACTGAGCTGCTGATACTGACACTTGATGAACGTGATTTCTACGACGTGTGTTGTAATTATAAATGTCAATATTGCATGAAAATATGTTCCCTCCATTAAGTAGGTTATTTTTGACAAAGAAGTGATTAGATGTGTTGTGCATGAAATGTATTTGTATTAATAATATTACTACTACTACTAATAATAATAATAGTTGAAAGATTGTCCTTGGATTAATATTATAAATTGAATTCAGGACCATTGAGGGCAAGTCAGTTATGGCAAAAGGATGTTGTTTTTTTAAATTTTATTTCAATGTTTCGCGGGTGCTTAATGCCCCACCTCTATAGGTACTGGAATGAACATCGACAATGTAAACTGACCCAGCACTATATAAATCCACTGACTGACTAATTAATAATAATAATATAATAAATATGATAATAAAATTATAATAATAATTTTTGACTTGGACACTGTAGTACATTACTGTAGTACTTTTTTCTGCAGTCTAAAAGTCTGGGTACTAAAGGATGAGGTTCCCCAGAATATAATGCCATTTCTCAGGCGGGAATGTATATTTGCAGAGTACATGAAATGAGATACATGAAACCTGACTGAATTAGAAAAAATTCTGAATATGTAACGTAGTAAGCTGAATTTAATGTTCAGTTCATTTACATGGATATTCCATTAGATGTTTGAATTGATAGACAAAGAAATTTTGTTACCATACTTCAGCCATTTTTCTTTAATTTTCAGAGGTGCATGCAATTGCAGTTTGAAATTCAAAACTGTAAGCAAACTGTTTGTCCTTCATTTACTATTAATTTTTTATTATGAAACGAATTTAAACATCTGAAATCGTAATACCTATTGTCTCTTTTTCTCAAAGAACATTTGTCATTAGCAAACAGAACAATTCTTCCATTTCTAATCGACAAGGGCAAATCATTACATACAAAAGAAAGATAATAAGGCCTGAAATTGTATCTTGCAAAATCTCATACTCCGTTGGCAAAGATTTGGGAAGGGACAAGGTGGGTAGATAAGATGGGATAAATAAGTGGGTAGATTTGTTGATGTGTAACCAGTGTTTCAATTCGATTGAGGATTAATGGTCAGCTTTTTCACAGCTCACAAAAGTGGGATAAATACAGTAAACTGGAGTGAGTTGGGTACAGAGTTATGAATATGAAATGTTCAATGGCGAGCAGACTTTCTCTGGATCCTTGCTGTAGTACGACAACAGTAACATATTCGATAAGGAAATTCAGTCAGTATTTGCAGAACGAGAATAGGCAGAAAAAAACAATCAAATATTTGACATAGATAACCAAAGTTGAGTACCGGTATATAGTATAGCTATATCAAATTTTTCCTAGTGTTCGTACAATTAATTTTAGCTGCAACTTGAAACAAACCCCTGCATTTCAATATAGGAAAATGTATTATAAGTTTGAAAGTCTTCGAGGCTGCTTACATCATTTTGTTTTTTGTAGGTTTTAATCTTATTCTTTGGATAATTCTCTAGAGACTGAAGTTCTTATACTTTGGGGAAAGATTTTTCTTGCAGCAATGGATGAATGTATATTTTAGTGCTTTTGCAAAATCTTTATTATTATTGTTATCAATTTTATGATTTTTTTCAATGATCCAGAATTTTTGCCCCCCAAATCTAAGAAACTGAGGAAAAGGATACCCCTGGATAAGACAGTAAAAAAGCCTTAAAAGCAAATGACATACGAGTAGTTAAACTATAATTCTAACATAAAATTAAGTTTTTTAAAAGGTTACTTAAACCAACCACACCTCTCTATAGTTACTACTATGTTTTTTCTTTTTTTAATTTTTTTATCTACTTATCACTACTTGTCTGATTGACAAAGATATGAAAATTAGGAAAATAATTTATACTATCATAAAAACATGTTTGATATTTTTCCAAGGAAATTACAAAAAATAATTTTTTACTATCTTACTCTGGAACGGACCTAAAAAAAATCTCAAAACTTCATCTTAAAAACAAATTGTGAATTTTTTTCAGATTTTTTATTTTTTTTATTTTATATACTACTACTGGGGTATAGTGAAAAGATAAAAACCATTTTTACCCTTTTCCCATCTTCAAATCATTTTTACTTAAAATACACTTTGAATATGACTGCAACAGTTCTGTACTATGAAGGTTCTAATTTTTTCCTCTAGTGAATCAAGTTCATTATTTAAAAAAATAGAAACATCCATTTATTTTTGAGGGCCGATGATTCAACAGCATATACTACAGATCTAAATGTTGGTAACTTACTGTTCAATTATATTTACAAAACAATTTCAAGTTTCAAAATAAAACAAGAATATTTATTAATAACAACCCAAACAATAATAATATGAACATAAAGAAAACAAAAAAAAAAAAAAAACTTTGTAGAATTTAACAGTTCTCTATCACAGTTCATTCTTGCTTCTGCATACCTAAACCTTGTTCACATTCATAAATTGTGTTGCATCTATAATCTGAAGCTTCCAACTCTCCAATGTGTTCACTCTGTATTACCAATTTCAACATTCAGCCTTCACTCATTTGGTAACTTGTCTGTTGCCTTGGTGTTCAACACAACATCAGTCCAAGAAGGCCATGTGCACACGAGAATATCTTCTGATTATACATTGTCTGTGCCATGTTGACTTGTTACAGTTCATTCATTTTAGTGCTTATAATACTTTTGTATACATTGTTGTAGCACCTGTTAATATTTTGACCTTGGAGAGTAGTTATAAATTATCATATTTTTAAAGCTTTATAATGAAATCAAATAATATCAAAATGTTTCATTTTGGTAATTTGTGCACCTTCACCAACAATCTTCAAATTATAGATGTCCGTTAGAGTAAAATTGGAATTTTCTGAAACATCCATTTTTCTTATTCACAATTCACCTTTTCAGTTCTTTCCAATTTTTGTTTATATTTACATTTGATTCATGTATTTAAAATGACAAAATAAAAACATTCGTCAAATCTTTGGTCAAGTTTATTAGACAATTGATTAACTTCTTTAATTTTTAATTGCAGGAAAGTGTTAAAGCAAGATAAAATCAATGTTCATGTCCTTGTAAGATGTGGTTTAGGATTCATGAAGTTGCCTAAGCCGTGGAAAGATCTTGATAATGCTAAAACCTGCATTCTAAATGCACTTGACATGGCCCCTAAAAACCCTATGGCCAATCATGTAGCAGGAACATACTACACTACAGTAGAAAATTATAAACAAGCAATGGAGTATCTGTCTAAGGCATGCACGTATGGAGTGTTTGGAGCCGAAATAGACTTGATTGTACTGAAGACAAAGATTAATGAAAAATATGTTCCCGTTGCTGATATAGAAAGATTACTTGAAGTGTATAAAGAGAAACCACATCAGGAGACTACATTATGTTTACTGGGAGGATACCACTATTTTCTGAGAACAACTTTAAGAAAGCATTTACATACTGGTCTCAAGTTATTGAATTGGATATTAACTCTGAAAAATTAAAGGTATTGTATGATAAATATTTTTTCTGTTTGTTAATTCTTTGACCATAGTGAATAAGGTGATAACTTGTGAAAACTAAAATTATGGGAGAGCATAATATCTTCCTATTTTGCAATTATTTGAACCTTCAATAGCAAATATACAAACAACTTATATTATTAAGATTTAAGATTTTATGACATTTACTATGAGTGACCTGACGTGTGCAAACCCAGGCAAAGTACACGTTTTTACTACATGGAAGTATGCTCTAAAAGAATCTGGAAGTTTTTGTATACTGTTGGTTGGTACTTAGTGCAGTTTTCAATGTTTTCATAAAATTGTAAATACTACACATTTTCTTATTTCTCAGCCATTAGAAGGAATTTAACCTCTCTGATTTTGTATAGAAATGTAGAGAATGATTTGAAGTGTCTAGAAATACACATATCTCATTTTCAGTAGAAAGTTGTCTTAACAGCCTATTCACCACAATGAAAGAATTAAGAAAGTCAACTTATTTATTCTTGATATCTTGTGTCAATTCAAATAGCACTATCAACTGTAGCTGCTACTCTATTTTGAACCATAGGTTGTAGATTCAAAACCCACAAAATTGAGGGTGTATTCTTTTCATCTTGTGATTGATGGGTGGATGGTAAACTCTCGTATAATCTAATATGCCATTTATTCATTAGCATCTATTTACAAATTGTTAGTCATCAGAATATCAACAGATGATTATTGGTCAGTAGACTTTGTTCAAAAACCTATCTTAAGACAGAATAATAATAATAATAATAATAATAATAATAGTAATAATAATAATAATAGTAATAATAATAATAGTAATAATAATAATAGTAATAATAATAATAGTAATAATAATAATAGTAATAATAATAATAATAGTAATAATAATAATAGTAATAATAATAATAATAGTAATAATAATAATAATAGTAATAATAATAATAATAATAATAGTAATAATAATAAGAATTAAGAATATGGGAAACTGGAAGTCCCCCGGGATTGATAAGATCCAGATTTATTGGATTAAGAAATTAACAGCAATACATTCTCATCTAGCAAAGGCTGTTAATAAAATATTGAAAACCCAAGGAAATCCCGGAATGGCTCACACGCGGCATCACGTATTTGCTACCTAAAGTGGGAGACAGCTCTTTGGCGAAGAACTACAGGCCAATTACGTGTCTGCCAGTCCTGTACAAAGTTATAACTTCAGCCATAGCTGACAAAATGTACAGACATCTAGATAAGAATCATCTAATGCCAGCTGAACAAAAAGGATGTCGTAAAGGCTCTTATGGCTGTAAGGAAATCTTGCTACTGAATAAAGTTATCTTGAATGATGTAAAGAAACGCAAACGTAATTTGAGCATGGCTTGGATTGACTACCAAAAGGCCTTTGATAGTGTACCACACGATTGGATTTTGAAGACCCTGGAGATCTATCGATTTCATCCTAGACTTATTGAATTTTGCAAGGCTAGTATGAAGTTGTGGAGTACAGGCTACTAATCCACAGCGGAAAGGAAGCAGTAGAAACCAGAAGTATTCAGATTAACAGGGGTATTTTTCAAGGAGATTCACTATCCCCTCTGCTTTTTTGCATTAGTTTGATCACCACTATCGAGACAGTTGTCGCAAGCTGACTTTGGTTTTAAGCTCCATGGTGATGAAAGGCCAGTATCACATTTGTTTTACATGGATGATCTGAAAGTGTTTGCTAAGAATGAAGCGATTCTCTCCCAAATGCTGTCTGTCGTGAATGACTTTAGCAATGACATCTGCATGAAGTTTGGTCTTGACAAATGTGCAAAAATCAATTTAAAAAGAGGGAAACTCACAACGTCTGAGAACATTGAAATTGATACGCACTCTGTGATTCAAGATCTTGAGCCAGGTAAAACTTACAAATATCTGGGCATTGAAGAATGTGAGACCATCTCGAATGACAGAATGAAAGAGAGAATTCGTAGGGAGTATTATAGGAGAGTGAGACTGGTCCTGCAGTCCGCTCTGAATTCCAGGAATAAAATATATGCAATAGGTAGTTTGGCGGTACCTATAGCCGAATACAGTTTTGGACTAGTGGACTGGACTGAGCAAGAAATTCGCACCATGGATCGAAAAACCAGAAAACTGCTAACAATGCATCATGTTTCCCACCCTCGAGCTGATGTACATAGACTTTATGTGTCACGTAAGGAAGGAGGAAGAGGTCTCAGACAAATAGAGGCCTCCTGGCACAACGCAATAGTCGGGTTGGGGAAGTATGTAGTCAGCCATCAAGATGACCCTCTAATGAGGCAGGTCATGAAATCTGACCGAAGAATGGGAAACAGAGGCATTGTTAGTGTAGCAAGAAGCATTGCGAAGAAAACTAGGCAAGACACGTCGAATAACACAGACACTGAACTTCTGATGCTGCTAAACATGAAGTGTGAGACACAAAAAATGTTAAAGAAATCGTGGAGAGACAAACCACTCCACGGACAATACCTAAAAAAGAATGGACAAGGTGCAGATCAATAAAGATCAATCATTTATGTGGCTTAAAAGGGGAAGAATGAAGCCAGAATCGGAAGCACTTGTAATAGCTGCCCAAGATCAGGCCTTGAGAACAAGACATTATGATAAAGCGGTTCTCAAAATTTCCCAAGATGATAAATGTCGCATTTGTCTGGAGCAAGTAGAAACCATTGATCATATTGTCTCAGCTTGTCCAATCCTAGCAAAGACCGAATACCTTAAAAGACATGACAGGGTGTGTAGCTACCTCCACTGGCAGATCTGTACCGCCCTCGAAGTTCCAAACACATGCCCCAAGTGGTACGAACACTCACCAAAACCGGTGACGTCTGTTGGATTGTGTACGATATTGTACGACCAACAAATTCAAACTGATCGCACGATAGCGGCAAACAAACCGGATATAGTTATCCGGGATTTGGCGAAAAAATCGTGTTTACTTATCGATGTTGCTGTACCTTGCGATCAAAACGTCGTTACCAAGGAGGCAGAGAAACGTCTTAAATACAAGAGTTTGGAAATCGAGATCAGCCGAATGTGGGGCGTAAAAGCACAGGTCGTCCCGATAGTTATCGGAGCTCTGGGATTTGTTCTGCAAAATTTAAGTAAGAACTTGTCCAAACCCCCTGGTAATTCAAAAGACTGGGAAGTGCAAGAAATTGCTTTATTTGAAACAGCCCACATTTTGCGTAAAGTATTGTAGAGGCACTGATATTCACCGAATCTGCTCCTTAGGTAGCTGGTTCAACCTGGAGTAGATTTTAAATTCAGCCGACTCATAAGATCTTTAGTCGTGATGTAATGGAATAATAATAATAGTAATAATAATAATAATAATAATAATAATAATAATAATAATAATAATAATAATAATAATAATAATTACAATAATATTCCCATAACTAGGGAGTGGAATTTTTTGTAATAAAGAACAAAGTATATACAGGGAGTTCGGGAAGGAAACGTTGAAACTTCGAAAATAAGCTCTTTAAGACAATTTTAAGCACATTTGGCTAATAAACTACACGAATATTTCAAATGGCTGAGCCGCTATAGGCACTCAAATGTTGGTTTTGAAAATGTGCTTTTTAGGCAAAAATTTGTACTGCAGAAGCATAGAAACACTCCAGAAATACGTAAATTGTTTATTCTTAACAAAAGAAATTAATGGATTAGACCACAAAGAATAATTAACCCAGAAATAAGAAGGCACCCAATTTACACAATTTGACTGCTTTTTTATTTCTTGGTTAGTTTTTCTTTCTGAACAAATATATTTATTTCTTTTGGAAATAATACACAATTTAAACATTTATGGAATGTTTCTATGCTTCTATAATGCACATTTTTGCCTAGAAAGCATATTTTGAAACCAACTTTTGAGTGCTTCCTGCTTCTACAACTCGTCTAGTCGCTTTAAGTGATAATGCTGCAGGACAAAAAATCAAAATATCTGTTCAGGATGTTCTTATTACAAAACACATCTCTACAAACTGTGAATAATAAGTTCCTGGTTTCTGGGCAAATCTAAATGGAAGACTTCGCCAAACTATCAAAACTTCGGCCAAACACCCTTTTGGTTCTGACTGCCTCAAATTTTAATATTAATGAAATTCTGCATTCCCAAAGGGTGTATGTTTCTCAGTGGAGTGCAGGAAGTGTGATAAGTACAGGAAACTTCAGTTAATAAAATAATAAAAATTGGCTGGCAAAGGGCAATTACAACCTTTAGCCTCCGATCAATTTTTCGGTCTCAATGACCCACAAAACATGGATTCTGACTAGCAAACAAAGTGCTGAAGCAAGTAATTTACTATATACTGGAAGAAGATTTATCCACTTTTTCATTACAAGGACCCGGCAATAAGAAGTTTTGTGCCGAACATTTGGAGTTTTGCAACGCACAAATACGAAACTTTCTCTTCCTATGAAGTGCAAGAAAGTAAAAATCAATAGCTCAGCTATTGTGCAGTTATTCATAATTATATTGAAGTTAATATGGGCCCATAAAAGTTAACACAATAATGTGGTACAATACATTTTTATCTGATGTGGCACCTTATATGAATAAAATTGCAAAAGCTTTCAACGTGCTGTTCCAGTACATGCTTCATGTGACTTGCGTAGCTCATATTTCAGAGTGGCAGAAAGGAGTTATTTATTTCTAGATACATTTTTAATTATTGTGCAGTTATTCATAATTATATTGAAGTTAATATGGGCCCATAAAAGTTAACACAATAATGTGGTACAATACATTTTTAACTGATGTAGCACCTTATATGAAGAAAATTGCAAAAGCTTTCAACGTGCTGTTCCAGTACATGCTTCATGTGACTTGCGTAGCTGCTTGCTGGTCTGTCCATTCATCTGTCTGTCTGTTTGTCCGTGGTTAATAGTAATGTCTAAACTGCTTAGATGATTTTCTCCAAAATTGATGTTCTCCAGTCGATCTGAATGAACTTGAAGCATTATGATTTTGAAACGGATATATTGGTTTTTGAGGGTATTTTATATGAAGACTTTGCATTTTCATAATTTTCTCAGAAATGGCTTCAAATTTTTGGATTAAACTTTGTCTTCAGATAGCATGGAGGACGCTTAAGAGAATTGTGCAGGTCTCATTTTCATTGAAATCCCTGATTTTTCGAAAATTGTAAAATGCAATTTTTTTTGGCATCTTGCTACAAATACAATATTAAAGATTTTTTGATTTTGAAGATTTATTTTCCTGAATGGATTCCATTTTTTAAAGACTGATCTTGAAATAAGGACCTGTACATTTCCCCCGCCCTGGAAATATGAGAAGTAATTTTGTGTGAAATTAGGCCTTTTTTATCTTAATTATTGTCTCAGAGAGGCTCCAATTTTTTTCTTTCAAATTTCTCCTCCTTTTGTATCAAAGATGGAAAGAAGTTGTACGAGCTCATTTCCAGTGAACACTATATTTTCGAAAATTGGAAAATATGAATATTGTTTTGCATTTTTGCACAAGATTTTAGCTTAAACAAAATGTTCTAAAATATCAGCTCTTTAAAAAAAGGTTATGTCCATTTTTTTAAAAACAAATAGTTTTCACATTGTTTCTTGTTGAAATGAATGCAAATTATAATAAGAACGTTTTCTCAAAAGCTGCTCCAATTTTTTCCACGCTGTAAATCAAGAGATGCTGGGAAAAAAAACGAGGTGGTCTCATTTTTGTTGATCTCTCTGAATTTTCGAAAATTGCATGATGGATATTGGGTGGGATATTGGGTTGAGACAATTAGAATTTTAAATGTCAGCCTAACTTGGTATGTCAGAGTGACTGCTTGGTGCAGAGGTGCAGTAAGGCACCCAGCAAGTTAGCTTGGAGGACCTAAGTTCAAGGCTCGGTGTGGAAAAAAAACTTTACTGGTTGGAAACTTTTTTACAGGTTCATAGATTAGTATAACATAATGGAGCAGTTACAAATAACATGAGAAAGTATGTGTTATTGTAGCTCAGCTAGTTTCTAAACATTCGGTGGTGATTAAAAACCACTTCATTGATTTGTTTTCTGTGGAGCAATGAAAAAGCCCAACAATGACATTTACTAGAAAATGACCTGTGGCATCAGTGGAGAATGAAAATTGTTAAGTTTTGACTTTTTACTGAAAAGTACTAGTATAATTGACTGATATCATTGACAGAGAAGATTTTTCTCACTTTATTCCACATTTCTGTCAATGAGATGTAAGGAGCATTTTACAGGAAGAAATGAATGAAATCTGTTCTTTTGACATCAAGTGTGAGAAAACATTTCACTCCACTGATTATGATACCATGTACTTTCAAAATAAACTAATTATTTTTTTTTACAGCCAAGGATTGTATAACACAAAGGCTCTAGTCAGATAAGGGGGGTTTCCGGCCTTAGTTTGCAATTCGAATTAGATTTTTCCCACATGTTTGGATGTAGAAAATATTATTATTTTCAAAATATGATGCTAAAATATCCACATGGTAAGTACTTACAGTGAAAAAACTGCTTTTTTGTGTTTAAATCAAGAAAATAATCATTTAATGACATTTATTTTATTACTTTGCTTCTGATATGAACTTTGCCATAATAATTGGGTAAAAAATTGACTTGTAGATGCCTATCAGTTCATATATAGAGTAATAAATTGATTAAAATCACTGTAAATCTTTATTATACATCAAATAATATTTTTTATTCAAAATAAAAATCCTTTATTTGTCATAAAATAATAAGTCGCGGACAAATTGGTCAATTCTCTTTGTTAGAAGAATGTTTGTTTATATTTACTGGATTAAACTGGAAACAAATTCAAGGATTGCAACAAAAGTTAACTTCTATGAGAAACGTGAAAAACAGATCTTTGCAGGCCTTAATGTCTTAGCATCAATTTTGGGTTTAAAAAGCGATCAAATTGTATCGTATTTCTGAAAATCTGTTGTGGACTCATTTCAGAAAAATGTTTAACCATATGAGTTTGGTGTCGATGCTTGTAACAGAGATCTTATTGCTAATCACACCTCACTCTATGTAAAAAGTTTCCATAATTTCAAAGATTGATTGGCGTTTATAATGGACGGTACATACATAAGGCATGAAAAAAGTGCAAATAATAACTAAAAAAGTGTAAATAATAACAGAGAAAATCATTCTCCCAGCAGAAAAAAGTTTAGTTATGCAAACCGCTTAAGATTTGCTCTACTGACGGGTATATTGTAGAAATCAGTGGTCCATATTTAGGAACTTAAAATGATGCTCATATATATCAAGCATATGGTGTGTATTCCTAAGGTATAAGCAAAGTTTTGAAGAAAGGCAATGTTTTTATACAAATATGGGGTTTTAGTGACTTACATCAAATGTTATTAGATAATGGTTTTATTGTACTTATACTGGCATTAAAAGGTAAAAGAAATCAGTGGACTGCAGAAGAATCAAACAAATCTCGACTCATTACAAAACTATGATGGGCTGGAGAAGCTGTTGATAGCATTATGGGGGAAAAGTTTAAATTATTACACCATTAGCTCGATAATAAACTATTACCTGTAGTAGGAACGTTTTCAAACTAGTTTAATCCAGAAAATTTAAACTTGCATTCTTCTGACAAAGAGAATTGACCAATTTGTTTGTGATTTATTATATAATGACATAAAATACATTTTTATTTTGAACAAAAAATATTAATTGATGTATAGTAACGGTTTCCAACAATTCTAAGACATTTTCTATTATTTTTTATCAATTTTGACAATATTACATATTTTATAAACATATTATATTATTTAAGAGGCGGAATCGTAAAAAACCATGGTTACAAAATTGACCCGCCAGGACATAAATAAAATCCTGAATCCCTACCATCTGAAACTCCTGGAAGTTTATGAATTAGGTGAATTTTATAAAAAAATTGATTTTTTTTAAAAAATTATTTTTATTTTTAGTCGCATCAACATTGCGGTTATTAGAGACTTCCTGTTACAGTTACAATATAATTATAATGCAGTTACAGTTACAATACATCAGTAGAAAATTATAACAATTACATTTCCAATTATCTTACAATAGTAATAATAATTCAGGGACAACAATTAAAATTTACATGAATCCACTGGCTTTAAATGTCCATAAATATGTTAATGGCTAAACAAAATTTGATTATTTTTTCTTGGTCTTCTTTAGAATGCAGGATTAATTGGTGGTTAAATCCATTTGATACTCTTTGACTGTTATACCTGGAACATACTTTGAAAATGTGATCAAGGTTTAAAGGTGTGTTGCATATATCACATGAAGGTGGAGGTGATTTTTGGATCAAATAGAGATGGCTGAATTTACAATGTCCAGTTCGTATCTGTGAAAGGACTACTTGCTCCCTGCATCGGAATTTTGTGTCGGTGCCTAGTGCGTAAAAACTGTTTATAGATTTATGTAGATAGCTGGCTTTATAATTTGTCCATTCATGGCTCCATTTATTTTTCATTTCTTCCCCAACAAATTTTAAAATGTCTTCAACTGTACATGATAAGTTATGTGCATTTGTTGACATTTGAAGATCGATTCATTTATTACTTTTGCTGACGCCTCTGGTTATGAAGACGAGTTCGATTTGAGAAGGGATCCATACTAGAACCAAATTTATTCCTGCCTTGATGATCTGAAGACATTCTTCTATAATAACGATGTTCATTTCTGTTTTAGTACTCTTGCTCCTGTTGATTGATGATAATGAACATGTGAGCAGAATGACATTACGAGCGTGAAGCTTGGGGATGTATTTAAGTGCTGACATTAAGGCATAGGACTTTGTAGTTTTATGACTGGCATACTGCTTAAGCTGGAACATTATTGTGTTATCAGGCATGCATTCTATGGCTACTTCTCTGGATTCATTGGAACTGCAATGAACGGAGATTATGGAATAGTTGGAGTAGTTTGCATCAATATAATTCAAGGACTTGTTGAGCCATTTGTCGATTGGTAGGTTTCTCATTTGATATTTGGTTAAGGTCAAGTCGATTTTGATGTTTGGAATAGTCCAAGGTTGCACAGCAGGAATTCTTTGTTTCTCAATATGGATGTATTGAATATCGAATTCATTTAGTAAATTTTTAACTCTGGAGTAGAAAGGTTTGTGATGAGGGTAGTCTTGATGTACAGTTGGCAATGGGGGAAATACATCATTATGTATGATAGGATTAATTGAAGAGGCAGCTTTAATTGCATACCTAATGCTCAGCAGTTGCCTTCGGAATTTTAGTGATGGTTCTCGAGCCTCTATTAGGATGCTTCCAATAGGACTTGTATGGAAACATCCTGTACAGATTCTCAGGGCTTGGTTATGGATGGTTTCAAGTTTCTTCAGAATATTTGGTTTGGCTGAATTATTGATCAGTGATCCATAATCTATTTTGCTTTAATTGATGCTTTGCTAATAATTGATTTGTACATTAGAAATAAGAGTTTTCTGTCAGCTCCCCAGTTGTTGTGAGCTATACATTTAAGAATATTTAGTCTCTTCTTGCAATCGTTGACCTGATTTAGGATGTGGTTCTTCCATGTCATTTTACAATCGAAAATTAAAAATTAAAATTAATTAATTTTTGGTGAACATTTTTATAGAAAAAAATTATTTTAATCAATTTATTACTCTATTTTTGAACTGAAAGGTTTCAACATGTCAATTTTTTAACCAATTGTTATGGCAAAGTTCATATCAGAAGCAAAGAAGTAAAATAAATGTCATAAAATGATTATTTTCTTAATATAAACAAGAAAAAAAGCTTTTTTTTTTTTTGCTGTAAGCACTTACCATGTGGGTATTTGAGCATCATATTGTGAAAATAATAATATTTTCTACACCCAAACATATGGGGAAAATCTTAGTCGAATTACAAATAAGACCGGAAAGCCCCTTAAAGTACAGTATTAGATCACTTCGTTTAACCCTTCAACGTGGGGACTAGGTTGGGTGTGATAGCGTTCCATCTCAAATGAGAGCTAAGGGGTGATGCATTAGTGGAGTAGCAGGTAGCCCCTAGTACACTGGTACCCTGACCCCCCGATTTACAATACAACCTGCCGTACAAAGGAAAGCCTCCAATGTCAAGGTATGACTCTCTGGGAATGATGGAAAAAACTTGCCATCTAAAGGTGTCATTCTGTGTTGAAAGATTAATAGAAAGATTATTGCAGGAACTACATTGGCTAACTTGTGTGTGAGATATTCTACTTGACCATGTAAATAGGGTAGAGCACACAGTAATGGCTCTTGAAGGGCAACCTACATATTTTGTTCAATGTATAATTGTCTATTTTACCTATAGAAAATTCATAGTTGGCAAATGAATTACTATATATGTGCACATTTATAAGGCAAGCAAGTTATATAATTGGACATTATACTTCACATTTTTTAAAATATGAAACTAACATAAGGCAGAAAATATAGTGATGGGCACTTTCAAGACTATCGTGGGCACTTTGTTATGTTGTGATGGGCACTCAAAAAATGGATTGTAAAAAGCCCAATGAAGTCAAATAGTATTGTTGCAAGCAATTGACTTCTGCTGGTTTATTAAGCTTCAGTCATTTAAGAAGTCTAAACATTTTACACAAAAAATATATTTTCATCATTGAATCACATTCTTGTACAGAATCTTCTGAGGAAAAGCATGATTTGTGAAACACCTTTTGACCTAATTGGCAGAATACAATATAGTTCTTGTGTGTTTTCCTGCTGGAAGCAGCCCCGGACAAAATACATCCATGGAGAGCGTAGGCTTCCGCGGCCGGAGTCAATATTAAGTTGGCTGTCCGGGTGACGCCGCGTCCATGGCAAAGGTGCCGACGTTTCGGTCGCCATTCTGCGACCTTCCTCATTACGCCCTGAGGAAGGTCGCAGAATGGTGACCGAAACGTCGGCACCTTTGCCATGGACGCGGCGTCACCCGGACAGCCAACTTAATAATATACATCCATGGACTTCTGCAGAGAATCGAGAGACTTGCTGCTACGTCATTCCATCTTGTCAATGCCTGTAGAAGTGCTTGGGTGACAAATATCCTTATTTCTTTCATCTCCTATAAGCATTTAAACTTGAATGGATGAGTATGTAATTTTTTCTGCAGAATTGACCTTTTTTCCTGAGGTTAGCCTGATTACTAGTTTCTTGTAGATGGTGTGTTTTCTGCCCTGATCATTCTGCTTGTTTGTTCTTTTAGTGCTATTTTCATTTAACACTTTTCCTACAGATTTAGTTGCAATATTTCTGACTTGATTGTGTGCATTACCTTCGGAGCAAAGTCTTTCCTAGTGAGATCTTGGAAGGATGTTCTCGCAGCCATGTTAGCACTCCTTTCTTCCACACTATCTTGATTGGTTGATATACAGTGACATTTGCTGGTTAGAGAATTCTTGTGTTCAGATGCAATGTTATTAAAATTATTTGTAATTCAGAATGTGGCTCACTCGTCCGAAAAGTAGTGGCTTTTGTGACCATCCACAAAAAAAGAATAACTGGAAATTTTACTTTCTTTTACAATAAATGGAGACTGAAGACATTAGTTAATTGATAGAACGCTCCAAATTTCATTGAGGCTATGTGACTGCATCTTATTCCCCAAGAATCTGGAACAGACTGTATAATATCAGTAGGGAGACTTTTGTAGTTGTATACAATCAAGGTAATGCATTTCCTGCTGAAATTTCATACATGTTTCTAGAAGCCCTTGGAGCTATAACTTTTTGATTCTTTGGGCACAGCTGAAAGTTGGCATCGTTCCCTTTGAAAACTCTTTGAAAGTGATCTTCAAATACGTTAAGAGAGTTTTCCAATTTCAAATGATTCAATCTCTTGAAATGATTTATGAATATCTGATTCACTAACTTTAACACTTGGTTTGATCGCGTTCTTGGTGTTCTTTCTGTTAGAACAGGATGACTGTGAAGAAAAGTATTATATCATCCAATTCCTTACAAGTTATCTAGGAAGAGAGTCTTGTATTTAATTTTAAAAATTCCTGAACACTGAGCTGAACATCTTTTTCTACCTTGAAAATCCTTTTTTACTCTAACCTACAAGCTAACACACCAAACTGTCTTCTTCAGAGTCTGAAAGAAATGGTTTGGGACCAAAAGTGGATTTAGATTATACTCTAAGATAGAGTTGAAGAGTTGATCTTGATCTTCCAGTATATACATTAAGTTTATATTATGATGTAAGGAATTAACCCATTTTTGTATGACTTTTTTTTCATTTTTCATGCATTTCGACTAATAAGTCATTTTTTCCCTTTTCCCTTCAATTCTAAAGGCATATTTTGCTGATTTCATTGATTTAAATGTCAGTTGGTAGTTGCTTTAAATAATATTTATGAGATGAAACAAATGTTGCTCATAGAATTCCTGAGCGGCCTATTAGATTTCTGGGCTCAGAAATTGTAATGTCAGCTGTTGTATGTGTGTAATCTATGCTTCCTGTGATGCCTATCAGCACCATATTCGGTTTCGCCAATTTTGTGATAAGAAAAGAGAGATTTCCAAGTAAAGAACAGTCCAAAACAAAAGTTTGCAAACTCGGTTCACTTGAATGCACATTTTTGTAAGTAAAAATGTACCTGTAAAAATGTGTATTTACATGTGAATCTGTTCCCTACTCATAACAAATGTATAGGTGCTGCTTAGGTACTGACAGTATTTTTGTAAGTACAAATTAATTTCAGCACTTACTACATTTACATGATTTATTGAAAAGTAACTTTTACTCAAATTCTTCAAACTTCGTCTGAAATATGACCACAACAGACATTGATTAGTTCTTTGACATGTCTGTTTTCCACCTATCAGATTCACACTATGGTCTTGATACTACACTTCGTGATATTGTAAATTATGTTGCAAGGGTATATTATCATTTCTATTGAGTAAAAATCATGAATAATGAATTACCTTTAAAAACTTGTGCATTCAAATTAATTATCACACTGCATAATGCAAATATGTACAGAACTATGTATTTTTAAAGTCTTTTTATTTTCAGGTTTATTATGACGCCATTGCCCATCGTGCAGTGAATCTCAACAAAATTGTTGTTACGGAAATTATGAAATTGCTGAATGCTGGAGATGTCAGTGAATCTGAGAGAATATTGTTTGAGCAAACAATAACAAAGTATATTAGGCATCATCCTGGATTAATAATTTCAGCAACAGATATAGATGTCTCTCTTTATAAAACTGAACCATTTGAATATAAATCATGGAAAAATGGTGCTATTGATAAAAAGTACTTTTCAGGACATTCATTTAAAAGTGATGATCCTCATGGTGGTAGGGGCAGGACCAGTGCTTCTTCCAGTAATGAGTCTTCATTCTTTAGAGCTGCTGGCCAGGGACAGTTCCATAGTGGTCCATCCTTTGTCTTAGACAATCGCAAAGCCAGTAGTAGCGGCAATGCGAGAGGCAGGGAAAGGGATGTCAGAGGAAGCAGGGGTGGAGGGAGAGGCAGAAACCATGACAGATTGGGAGGTGCAGAGGGTTTGGATGAGAGAGACAAAGGTGTGGAGATGGGGTGGAGAAAAGGTGGAAAGGCAGGTCAATTGAGGGGGGCAGAGGAGCAGCCCAAGTCAGAGGCTCAGAAAAGGAATACTGGTGCTGTGAAGAAGAACTTTTATCATGGAGGAAAGTCTACCACTGGTAGCTGGAGATCTGGTTCTCAATAGAATGTTTTAATTTACCTGTAGGACATACAAAACGGTGTTATTAGAAATTGTGGGGGAATAAGATCTTGTTTGGTGGAAGCAGGGGTGGAGGGAGAAGCAGATACCATAGCAGATGGGTGTGTGTGTGTGTGCGCGTGCGCGGAGTGTGAAATGTGTGAATGACAATTAATTTTTATTTTTATTGTTAGTGAGATCTTTAAACCATTTCCTTAATTCAAGTTCTCTATCAATGTATTCCAGTGATGTAATGTGCCTTGTTACCATTGAGGATTCTAATTTTTTAACTAGCCCAAAAATCACATTTGGTGAGTTGTAATCTTATGTAGGTATATTGTTTTGCAGTCATGACATGAAATTAATTTTCCATGATTTTTTTAGTGTAATTTTGTGATTTTGTGGGCTCTGATTAACTTCACAAATAATAATTTGAAGAGAAGTGTTTCCTTGGAAGTAGTTTTAAATTAATAAAAACAAAGTATACTTTATTTGGGATTTGAGTTTACAGTGAAACTCAAATTCCTCAGATATTTTAATAAAAAACTGACCAAATGAAATCTGATGTGAATTATGAAAACTGATGAAATCTTAAAAGAGTTCCTAATAGTTATTAACTATTGAAAACATCTACTCTCTCAGATATTGTCATCAATGCCGATAGGCCCAATTCATTAACTACGCACCATGAATTCACAGAGGTTAAGCAATTCGAGTCTTTCTGGATTGCTGGATGTGTGACTGTATCAATGACTTGGCATCAAATGGTGCCAAGCCACTGGCTGAAGGAATAAAAGGCAAAGACAGATGATAACTTAATGGAAGATTACTCCATATTCGCCACCAGTAAAATTTTTCAGAGAACTTTCATATGAAAACATAATAGAAATAAATGTTTTAAAAAATCAAAAGTTTTTGTGGAACGCTCAAGATCATTAATTGAAGTTCAAGAAATTGTTAATTATATTGTTTTGTGTCACCAATGAAATTTATTTTTTGTATTAACCAAAATAAAGCAACCAAAGAAAACAACACAAAATGTCTTTCAAGAAATCATTGTCTTGGTAAGGTTTATATTAAATATTACTAAACACTAGTATTGAACATATATAATTCCTACTTTCCTTTTTTGCCTTTTTTGTGGTTGATGCCTTTCTTTCTTTTTCTTTTATTATCCTTGATAACTGTAAAATATATCGTTTTTTTTAAGGTGGCCATTACTTCCTAATTGCTTATAACAAGTCTTTTTAAGGTAGCTATCTACCTGAAAAATAAAAATTAAGAATTTTGTGTCTATTTTGTTTTCCCTTGATTTCTTTTTACATTTAGAGATCAAATTTTTAATTTTTTTTCTCTGTTTTTAAATAATTGGCCAAAATGTAGGATTTTATTTCAGACATCATAACTACAACAAATTAATATATTTTGATAATTCTTCTTTTAAGCTAATCACAATAGTATATTCAAGTGAATGAACTACAATGGTAAAAGTACTGTAAGAGTCAGGACTTCATTATTTGAGAAAAAAATAATTGTTTATTAATGTATTCTGAACATTTCAGTTCATATAACTCAAACTTTTAGTGACACATTAAGTGTAATTCATTTACTAGAGAAAATCATGGTTTACATGCTGCAGAAAGAATTATATTATTATCTTTTATAGTGAATGATTTATGATACTATTTGACAGCATGAAAGTGCTGAAAATTTCCAATTCGGGAAAATGACTCTGAAGTTCTCACTAAGGGCTTGACAGTTGACACTTCAATAAAAATGATATGCTCAAAAACTAAGAAATGTTTGAAGCATCTGAAAGAGAATAAAACAGATCATACAACTCGATTAAAATTGAAAAACGTGAAATTTCACGATTTTCATCATTTTGAGGTAGACAGCTACCTTAAGTTGATGTGTTTTAGGAAATATAGATCTTCCTAAGTGTCATGATGAAATGATGAAATGTTGGATGGGGTTTATTTATTTACGTCAAAAACAGTTAAAAACTGCGTATGACGAGCTATGGGGAGAAGTGAATTTTGTGCACGTTTTCATAATTCTGTGGTCTCTATCCTAAACCATATTCTAGTCGAATTTTGAATACAGAAAAGAGTTTGTTTTTTTTTTCGAGTTTTGTTGACAAAATATTCGCTCCTATATAATAAAATATATTTTCAAAGGTAAATTAGCTATAAATTCCTGCCCTGAACCCTCATGTTCTTCATGAAAGAATAATACTTTTTGCCGCGATAATATGAAAAACGATAATTTGAATAACTATATTTCCCACTGAAATTCAGAAGACGTGCACAAATAATGAAGTTACATTTATGTCCAGAAGCAAAACAAGGGACCATCTCAGCATTTGCTCAAGGATCAGGGAAACTGGACGAAAAACCTGATCGAGATGGGGGCCATCAACCCAGAAACTGTGGTACAATACTTGTTACAGGTTCTTTAGAATTATACAGTCCAAATGATAAATAATTACATTAACTATCATTGTTAAAATTAATTCTACTTTCCTTTTTGATGCTCGGTATAGTCTCGAATTGTATAGAAACAGTTATGCAGCAGAAAAGATTTTACTTGGGACTTAAACTTTTCTATCGAATTTAATTGTTTAATGTCTTCTGGCAAAGTGTTGTAGAGTAATGTACATGAATTGTATGTGAATTTTTTGTAGTGAGCTGTTGATACTGCCACCTGGTGAATATGATTACTACGTCGTGTGTTATACTTATATACATCGGCGTTTGCTGAAAATATATTCCCGTCCTTAAGTAAGTCATTTTTGACAAAAACTACTGATTCGTAAATCAGGAGACAAGGTAATGGTAAAATTCCTAGATTAATAAAGAGTGACTTACAAGAATCACGTGGGCTGGATTTGCTTATTATTCGTACAATTCTTTTTTGTAATCTGAAAGTCTGTGAACTATAAGATGTGTTTCCCCAAAATATTATGCCATATCTCAGGCGGGAGTGAACATTGGCAAAATATACACAACGAGCTGTATGAAGGCTGACGGAATTTGAAAGAATTCTGAACGCGTAGCATAATGAGCTTAATTTTGTGTTCAATTCATTTAAGTGGGCATTCCATTTGAGGTTTGACTGAATTGATAGACCTAAAAATTTTGTTACATTAACATCAGTCAATGGCACACCGTTCATTTTCAATGGAGTACAGAATTTTTTATTTGATATGGAAAACTGCATTGAAACTGTTTTATTTTCATTTACTTTTAATTTGTTATTACGGAACCAATTTGAAACGTCTGATATTGTACTATTTACGGTTTCTTTGTTGCAAAGAATATTTGTATCATCCGCAAAGAGAACTGTTCTTCCGTTTCGAATCGCTAAGGGCATGTCATTTACGTATAATAGGAAGAGAATAGGGCCTAAAATCGATCCTTGCGGGACTCCACGTACAATTGGCAAAGAAACGGAAAGGTGTGTACATAAAGTTCCATCATTCCACGAAGGTATTTCTACTCTCTGAGATCGTTGTTTAAGGTACGAACATAGCCAATCTAGAGCAATACCACGGATTCCATACGAAGGTAATTTTGAAAGTAAAATGTTATGATCAATGACGTCAAAAGCTTTTGAAAGATCTAAAAATATTCCAATAGTTGCTTCGTTTTGATCCAATGATGAGGCAACATCCTTAAGAAAAGAAAAAATGGCTGTTTCCGTAGATTTTGATTTCCGGAATCCATGTTGGCAATTTGAAAACGCGTCGTGTTTATTGAGAAAGGTTTCCATTCGCACATAGAAAAGTCTCTCTAATATTTTTGAAAAAACTGACAAAAGGGAAATTGGCCGATAATTTTGAACTTCATTTTTGTTGCCTTTTTTGAAGAGCGGCTTAATCTTAGCTGTTTTAAAAATATCTGGAAAAATTCCGGTGCATAAGGATGCATTAAATATGTGAGTTAACGGGTGTATAATGGCTGGCGCGCACGTCTTTAACAAACAATCCGGAAATTCATCTAAACCGGCCGCATATTTATTTTTTAATTTACCGATTATTTTGAGAATTTCATAGGAAGAGGTTTCGGAAACGAATATAGTGTCTAAGACTTTTAGGGAAACGTCAGATGTTGAATTTTGTGGCTGAAAACCCTTAGTGAGATCGACAGCAATTGTCGAAAAGTATTGGTTAAAGAGACTAGCCACTGTTGCTGGATCGTTCACATCTCTATCGTTATCTTTTAAAACAACATTCACTACAAGGTTTCTAGTTGGTTTGGTCGCATTTTTTACTATATCCCACATTGACTTTGTTTTGTTATTTGAGTTCAAAATATCCTGATCGTGGTTCATGATTTTAGCCTGCCTTATGACTTTTCCTGTCCCGTGGAGTTTAAATTATGATTTGCTTCAGTGAATCCACCAAGTTTGCAACAGAGACGGCTTTCATGAAACTAGAAAGCTTTTGACGTTATTGACCATAAGATCTTGCTCTCAAAATTACCTTTGTATGGAATTCGTGGTATTGCCCTAGATTGGATAACTTCTTACCTTAAAAGGACTCAAAGAGTAGAAATTCCATACGGGCAGGAAAGGACATTACATACTTATATTTCCAATTCTTTGCCAATTGTGCATGGGGTCCCGCAAGGTTTGATCTTAGTCCCAGTCTCTTTCTGTTATATGTAAATGATATGCCCTCGTCTATTAAAAATGGAAGAATGGTTCTGTTTGCTGATGACACGAATGTTCTTTGCAAAAAAGAAGCAGTAAATAGTACAATTTCAGAAGTTTCAAATTGGTTTAATAATAACAAATTAATTGTTAACGAAAGAAAAACTGTTTCAATGCATTTTTGCATCTCAAATCGGAAATTGCATGTTCCATTGAAAATGAACAATATGCAATTAGCTGATGTTGAGGCAACAAAATTTTTAGGTCTTTAAATTCAATCAAACCTCAAATGGAATGTACATATAACAGAATTAAACACTAAATTAAGTTCATTATGCTATGCATTCAGAATTCTTTCAAATTCTGTCAGCCTTCATGCAGCTCGTTGCGTTTATTTTGCAAATGTGCATTCCCGCCTGAGATATGGCATAATATTCTGGGGAAGCTCATCCTGTTGTATTCAGACCTTCAGATTGCAAAAGAAAATTATTCGAATAATGAAAAAATGCCTTCCACGTGATTCCTGCAAGCCTCTTTTCATTGAGCTGGGAATCCTACCATTGCCTTGTCTATTTATTTACGAATCTGTAATATTTGTCAAAAATGACCTACTTAACGGAGGGAACATATTTTCATGCAATATTGATATTTATAATTACAACACACGTCGTAGAAATCATGTGCATCAAGTGTCAGTATCAACAGCTCAGTACAAGAAATCAACATACAATACATGTACGTTACTTTACAACGCATTGCCAGATGACATAAAACAATTAAAGTCGGTACACAAATTTAAGTTAAACGTAAAATCTTTTCTGCTGCAAAACTGTTTCTATACAATTAGAGACTATACTGATCGTGAAAAAGAAAAATAATGTAACAAAACAAAGATATATAATGAATTAGTTTATGTTTGCATTGTATACATTTAAAAAAATATTTAATACGCCTGTAACAAGTAATGTACTTCAGCTTCCGGGTCAATGACCCCCATCTCGATCAGGTTTTTGTCCAGTTTCCCTGATCCATTGAGCAAATGCTGAGATGGCCCCTTGTTTTGCTTCTGGATGTAAATGTAGCTTCACTGTGCGCACGTTTTGTTGAGCACTCCTTTTGCTTGTAGTTCATTTACAGTTGAAATTGATTTTCTGTAACTCGGGAAAAAACATTTTTCAAATATCTTTATTTTTCTAAAATAATTATTTTCTAAATTCATTTTTTCGTTTTTTAAAAATTTTTTTATTCTGGCCCTCAAGAAAATGTGCGCAGATAAATTTCTTTCCCCACACGTCATATACAGTTTTTACTGTTTTTTTGACAAATAAATAAAAAAAAACTATTTCAACATTCAAAGTCATCAACAACTATTTCATCATGAACACTCATCAGAGTTATTGAATGAAACTCTCTACCAACAGACATTGTTAAGTCAGATTTTATTCAATAATTCAAGTCAAAACTAAATTTTAACTTTCATTTGTGATTGTGATATAAGTTTCATTTATATACTTGGGGTTTTATTTCTTGGCGCGTGGGGTCTTGTCTTCAGTATGGAATATATATCTGTATTTCGCATCGTTTTCCATCGTGCCGTCAGGAGTCGCATGACAGCGACTATCGAGCAGTGCTGGCGTTCATGCGACTTCTAGCGGCACGATCGAGAACGACGCGAAATACCGTGAGAGACACAAGACCCCACGTGCCAAGAAATAAAAACCAAAGTACTAGTGCTAAACAGCACGTATTTCTCGCCATTAGTAATGATCATGTAATACTATTTATACCACAATTTCTTTCTGAATTTACCCATCTCAGTCAATTTTTTTTGTTAAACTCATTTGAAATCTAGAACATTTGGTGCGAAAAATAAGCAGTACACGAGAAAGTAAAATAATTAAAAGTTAATAAATAATACGATACTAATAGCGTTGGCAAATATGGAAAAAGTCGAAACATATGTAATAGTAATTATTAAAACTATGATATTGTCATATTCTACAAATATATTAAAGTATTAGTTTATATTACCATGAACGAAAGGCAGCCGTCGTTATCTCGCGGTTTCACAACAATGGAGTACAACAACCAACAGTGACCGCCAGTGGCGTGCGGTGATAATTTTAGTAGGGGAAGCACTTTTGAAGTCCAAAGTAAAAAAAACGTAAAACAGTTAAAGATGATGAATAACAAAATGTGAATATTAACCCGGGCATGTTGCATACGAACGTCAATGGTCGCCCGGGAGTAATCAGATCCCAGGGAAAATTTCTTTGGCTAAATGCCTTCGAACATTATAAACAAATATAATTCGGTATTTATGTGACTAACAAACTTAACCTTATTTATCGGGTACTTAGTTATTTAAATTTATTAACAAATTTTTAAAATCCATTAGTACATTAAAGCATTTTTTTCTTTCATAAAATTAAAAAGAAGTGCGTAAACTTAAATATATGGTGAATGTTAATTTGAAAATGTATCTACAGAGTTCAGTAATAATGTTTTTCACGACCTTTACAATAGATATAATGCCCGTTCTACTGTTTTCTTGCACTTTTCACATTCTCTGGATTCTCTGTGGTTTAAATTCTTCGGACAAATTTCACGTCCTGTTAGTTCTCTGGCATCTTATGTTTCTTGTTTTTGCTCTGAGTGCAAATATTGTATAATTTTGGTATCAACTTGATATTTTTGGTAACAATCCTGGTAGAATTCATCTCATAATGGCACAAGGGCGAATACGTTCCAAACTTCCATCTGCAATTCTCATGTGTGGCGATTCCTCGAAATATCAGTAATGTTTTATTCTTATGAAAGTTGATCGTGCCTACTTCGAATGTACCACCGGGAACGGAGATTATCGTAAGAGATCCGTGGGCGTTGCTCCGCGCGGTCGGCTCTGCCTGTCAACGCGGGTGGTTCCCACTTTCCTCGCTAGATGCCATGACTACTGCGCGGAATGAGTTCACCGATTGCATTCCCTTCTCGCAAGGGAGAACTGCAGAACAGTACGCAAAGAATTAATTTGTTTAGAATACTTTTTTTACTTTATATAAACGTTCTAGATATTATTAGGTGCTTTATACTTTCATTGTATTCTTTCGAACTTGAAATTGTTACCAGTCGATCACAACGGAACGAATTCTCATATTCTTTATCCGCGCGCCCTCACGGACCGACCCGACTTTGCGCGAGGCATGACGAAGTCGAGCGCCTGTACCTTCGAAGAACGAAGCTTCGCTGACGTCACGAGACGAATTTACACAACGTTTTGAAAACATCGATTGTTACGGTTCAACCACTAGTACGTAGCTCAGAATCTGAGTTGAGTAAACAGTTTTGCTCTGGCCATAAGCAAATAATATTTTAAATATAGAAAGAATTTTTCTGTGCTTTGCTTAGGGAAATGACTCATTCCATGGAATGCACGCCACTGGTCACCGCTCATCGATTCGTTTTCACATTTATCATAGAGGACGCAATTTAAAATGAAATAATAAAAGTAATGAAATGAAATTGCCAAATCCTAACTCACGGAGCATCAACTACGTAAATTGGAACAGGGCGACTGAAGGCTAGCACTTTATTTCAAATCGGTTTTAAATAATTTCTTAAAGATTAATTTATAAACGTATAACAGAAGCTCCAGTGTAAGAAACTAACAAAGAATATGAAATAATGTACTCAATGTAACTTATTTAGCTGCCAACTGACTTAAAACACCTCTGAAATTAGGAT
Organism: Acheta domesticus; assembly: GCA_031308135.1. Classification (NCBI taxonomy): domain Eukaryota; kingdom Metazoa; phylum Arthropoda; class Insecta; order Orthoptera; family Gryllidae; genus Acheta; species Acheta domesticus. The sequence goes on from JAHLJT010008446.1 coordinate 17,628,702, forward strand.
CAGGAAGCGTAGGATTTTCACAGCGGGCGACTGATTTTGACACCCAATTACTCCAAAAATACTAATTTTCGAAAAATTCAACGTGGCAGTATTTGAAGGTGTGTTTTGATGAATACATTTTATTTAGAAAAAAATGTAACTTAATAATTGTAGGTGTAGAAAGACGCCGAAAAAAATTGATTTTTTTCAATTTTCGAAAAATCAGGGTTTTCAACGAACATGAGACCTGCACCATTCTTTTAAACGTCCTTTAGACTATCCAACAACCAAATTTAATGAAAGTCGATGGCGCCGTTTTGTTTGAACATTTTGAAAATGTCCCTGGGACTTTATTTAAAGTACCCCTTAAAATATCAGTTTCAAATTCAAGGGGCCGCAACATCAGCCAGATCAATTGGGGAATATCAACATTGGAGAAAATCGGTTGAACGGCCGGCCACGGACGCAGCCATTGACGGACGGACAAACGTTTTGCCGTCATTCGATTTCTCATAGACGGAGATAAGTCAGGGTTTAAGTTCTCTAAAACAAAGACTCAATGTATTCTCTTTACAACTAGTGCTACAACAGCACATACTTTCCCGAGTTATTAAAAACAGCTATGTAGGATTGAAATATTGCACTTCCTGCGCTACTAACACCTTAATTAGCTATTATTTAAAAACGACCAATTCAACCAAGAAGCGAACAACTCACTGTTTCCATCGCAGTGTTATCAGAACTATGTGAATTCTACATCTGCGTAAAAATATAATACAAAAGTTTTGTAAACTTGTATTGGAAAAAGAAGCCTGATACCATACAGCTATATCAAGTCACAACAAAAACACGTACATGTAATTCACAGAAAATCGCGATCTCGAAACGCAATTTTATTGTTGCATTTCCTGCTTTGTCGATACTCCCTTAAAGAGCTAGCAATTTTTATTTCAAATATTTCAAAATAATTTCTAGAAGATTAATGTGTAAATGTGTAACAAAAGGTCGAATGTAAGAAACGAACAAAGAAATAATACACAAAATTGCAACTTCTAATTTACGACGCAACCGGCTGTCTGAAGCGCAGTTAATTTGCAGCGGGCTATTATGTTGGTCACGAAATTATAGAAAAACTACTCGTATTTTAAAACAATATGCCTGACCTTATTTGAAGATGTAGTTTTAATAAATATATTTCATTGAGAAAACCAGCTGCCGTCTATCGCCGCCCAAAGTACATTTTTTGACATTTTCTCAATTTTTCTATTTCCTAATGGTAGAATGGAATGTTAATTTTATAATATTAAATAACACAAAATCCTCTTCCTAAATGTCAATTTTCTTCTAAAATTTGTATCTGTTTTTAAGAAAACGGCGTTTAAGCGCTTCTAAAAATGCGAAATATGAAGCTCTATTTTACAGAAAATGTTTTGAGTTTTAAAAAAACTTAATTTGAAGTCATTTGAAGCACTTACACTCACAAATACAATAATGTTTACAAATTGCTGGTAATGGTATATTAAAGATGTAAAAGATCTTTAAAAAATTACATTTGTGTAATTTTTGAAATAAAAAAAACCTCAAAATAAACTTTACGTCATATTAAAGAGTGCAATTAGCACAATCTATTCCAAAAGTTCGAAGAAAAAATTTGGAGCCGTTTATGAGAAAATGGCATTTGAGCGCTTCTGAAAATATGGAATTTTGAGCTAGTTTCACAGATGCTTACAGATGGACAGATGTATAGGATACGGGAAAGTAAAAGGAGACACACCCATTAATCAACTTAAATTGACATTCCGATCACAAATAATTAAAATCTGAAATCAAATCAAAATTTTGGAAATGATCTTTGACAATAAATTAACATGGAACCCACTCATAAGAAATTAAAAATGGAATGTTCTTACAGACATAATACAATAAAGTGTATTGCAGCCTCCAATTGGGGAACTGACAAAAATATAATATTGTCTTCCTACAGAGCTCTTATACAGTCCAAGCTTGACTACGGATCTGTAGTATATCAATCAGCTAATCCAAGAATTTTAAATAGCCTCAATACAATTCAATGGATTTGTTTAAGACTGGCATTTGGAACTTATAGAACCAGTCCAGTTTCAAGCATTCTGGCAGACGCTAACGAAGAACCACTGTACATCAGAAGAAGATAGGTTTGCTTCATATATGCAAGCAAAATATCTCAGTCATCACGCAACCCAACATACAAGAATATATTTTCCACTGGGAACAATGAAAAATACTACAAGAATTCAAGAACACTTAAACCAGTATACCATATACTAAAGCAATTTCTCAAAGAAATGCAGATTTTCCATTAATAAAACAAAATATAATTCTTGAAAGTCGCCCATGGATAGCAGCAGAAATGAACGTTAATAAAGATATATGTATATACTCCAAGAAAGATACAAATCCACAATGTATCAAGCTCTCTACAACGAAATTAAAAACCTGCATGAGAACTATGTGAGTATCTTCAAAGATGGTTCAAGAACAGAAAATGGTTCAGGTTGTGCTTTAATGGTTAACAATACTGAATATATCAAACTCAATGATATTTGTTCTATTTTTTTTGAAGCTTATGCAATATTTAAAGCTTTAAAGAATATTTCATTATTACTCAACAATAAATTTATAATGTATTCAGACTCCCAAAGTGTAATTGAATGCTTGAGAGATAACAGTCAAGAACCTATAATCAAAGAAATAATAAATATATTCCATGATCTAAACCAAAAAGAAGAAAAAGTAATCTTTATTTGAATTCCGTCTCGTATTGGCATCAAAGGAAATTCAATAGTTGATAATGTATTTTATTTTTAGTATTTTAGTTGTTTTTTTTATTTTATTTTAAATTTCACATATTACACGCAATATTGGGCGAAAAGTACTAAACTTTTCAAAAAATGTACATGACCTTAAAGAAAAAACTCTCTATGAAGAACATATTTTTATTTGAAGGCAAAATCTCTATCTGCAATTTTGTAGTTGGAGGAAGACGCCGAATAAAATTCAAACTTTTGCAATTTTCGAAAATTCAGAGTTAACCGTGAAAATCGGACCTATGCCACCATAATGGGTGCATTTTACTCTGTTCTTACAAGAAATTTAAAGAAAAAATTTGGAGCCGTTTTTGAGAAAATTTTGAAAATGTCTCAGGGGCTTTAAGTAAACTACCCTCAAATTTTGAAGAAAGTTTTTCAAAATCTCAAAGCTTCGTCTCGAGCCACATAGACTGGTTTTTTTCTAATAATCCTACGCATGGTTTAGGGGCTAGTAATGTTCAAAGACGGACGGACAGATAGACGTTTTGAAAAAAAACAACAAGAAAAAAAAACACTTTTTCGATATCAAGGACCCACAAAACAGGGATTCTGGCTATACCACGTATAAGTTTTTTTTCTTGCTTTAGCAACTCGAGTTATTTTTCGTTATCAGGGGCCGGCAATGAATTTTTTCTGCCGGAAATCCGCCGTTTTTTCACGCAGCATTACATAACTCTCCCTACACTACGTTTATTACTCCATATAAACGTATGAATACGGGGAAGTAAAAAATGTATAAAAATGGGTGATTTCTTTTTATCATAACATAAGATTAATTTCTACACTAAGCGGCATTTTTCTAAAGTAAAAAGAAAAAAATACGTTTTATTAAAATCCGCCCCCTGATCGTGTTTTAAATATGTTATATCATTGTAAGTGCAAACGTGTAAGAATTTTTTGTAATAAATGTATTATTTGAAAAAACGTAAACTGTGTGGCTACTTCAAAGCTATGACATCACTATTGTCATCACAGGACCACTCGAAGAATCTCCTCCAGGCAAGTAAAGAGAAAGGAACAAGGAAATGCTGGGCAACGGCCGCGGCGGCGGCGGCGGCGGCGGCGGCGGCGGCCCTCTTAATGCGCCTACCTGCACGTCCCGCCTCCTCAGTCCCTCCTCAGTTTCTTACCTGAGATGGTTTGGTCCGCTTTTTACATATAGAATTAGAAAGTAAGTTTCACGAGGTAAGATGAAGGGATTATTTGGTCCGTTTTTCTCATACCCCCCTTTTTGGCAGCGGCGGCTGATCCACGCGAGAATCGTGCGGCCAGAAATGCTTCGCGCGCCCATTTGTGGGTTCTCCTTTCGCCAGTTATCTCGTTCTCTATTTAAACAATTAATACCATAAGTGTAGCTTTTATGCCTGGCACTATTCCTACTTCTTTTAGTACTTTCATTTGCATTCTCGCGCATGTCACCACATTTCATTAATAACGCCTGTAGTTGGCCAACGTCTAATGATTCTACGTCAGTAAGAAAGTTTTGAACAACAAAGACAAATTGTACAGTGACAATAGAATTCATTTCTCGATTCTAGACTTCGGGATTATTTACTCAGTAACAGAACGCATCTTTAATTTCACGCCAATCCCTAATCACTTTAATTTTTAATCAGGAAAGGCGACGGCAAACAATACTATCCTGAATCTCTATTTCGTGAACAATTTTCTTACTCGTTTCCAGTAAATTAAAGCCTACCCTTAAATCAATAGTTTTATCCGACTTCTCTGCATTTAATTCTAAATTTTCATGGACATTCTGTACAACTAGTTCCGAATTCTACGGTGCATCTAATTTTGCCTTTATTTCTGAACGCCAGGGAGTTGTTTGCCTAAACTGTCTTGATGCTCTGTGAATGTGCTATTTAATGTTTCTATATGCTTTTCAGAATTTTCTGCTAATTTTCTATTTAAAGAGTCTTCAATATTCATGAATTTAGCATTCATTTGAGCGTTGAAAGTTTGAAATTGATCATCCTGGGTTTGAAATTCAGCATTCTGGGCTTGAAATTGATCTTGAATTTGAGCATTCTGGGTTTGAAATTCAGTATTATGGTTTTGCAATAAACGTAATACCTCGCGAAGCGACGGATTCGACTCTTCTAGGATCTCGCTTGCCGACGCCACACTTTCATTATTATTGGCCTCCATTTTACCGACTCTTTTGCCCTGTAACGTATTACCGAGTCGTCATATCTATTTTATTTGCGAGATCCTGAATGTCCTCACGTGCCTCATCGAGTTTTATATTTATGTGATTCATCCGGAGATCATCGAGTTTTAAATTTTTGAGATTCATTGACGTTAAAAAAAGACATAAAATAGGCTAGAGTTGGTTCGGGTGCCCGTTGGACGCCCTCGCCCAGCTCGCCTCGATTCTCGTCCTGGTCTGCCCTTTCGAGTTTATATTTAGCACAGATTCTTCTTTTAATACTTGTTTAAATACTAACAGCACACGGACTCACGCAATTACACATACAATAAAACACTCTCTGAAATGAAAAACATGATAGAACCATAAACCCAAGAGCAATACCATAAAGAAAAATAGCATAAATTTTGAGATTAAATTAAATTACTATTTCCTCTTCCCTCCACCCGCATCCGACGTCGTCAGAAAGAACAGGCATTTTTCTTTAAAAATTCAGGGGTTCGATGTTGTGGGCAACATGGTGAAAATGATGGTATCACTTCAGCTCCACTCTATGTGCGCCAAAAGTAATAATCCCCCACCCAATCATTTATGCAGGAAGATTATTAACTAATTTTGCCCTGTTCTTCTAACTTCGTGGGATGAGGGAGGGAGCAGGTCTTGCAAACATGCATGGCATGTTTACAAGATTATTCATTCTGCTCTAATAACATTATAATTGCATATAAATTTAGGTTACACGGCCAACGCGCGGCGCGGCTAGCAATAAAAAACAAAAACTACTACTACTACTGCAAACAATGCGTGTTGCTGACGCAACAGTTAATTACGCCCCGTTTAGATGCCCTTGAAGTGGGCAGGTAAGCTGGCGACCCTTTCACCCTGGCCCGCAATGTTTGTGGCCGCACAAAGGCTGCAGCGGCGGCGACAACAGCGGGGGCAGCTATTGACCGCCGGCAGATTATCAGATGAATCTACTATGGCAGATGCTGGCGATTGGCGCCTACGCAACCATCCGTTACCATACGACTCCAGCAGAATTATGATGTGGAGAGCGGTACATTAATGCTTACTCCACTTCATAAAATAACGGTCAAATCAAGTGCAAGTCTCGCACTTCGCGAAATGCGGCAGATGCCACGCTCCCCCTCAAGAGCCGGTGTCGCGTGGCCGCAGACGGCTGGCGCCCGCGTAAGCATAATGACGTAGCTCCGCCGCGGAAAGAGCGTCTCAGCAGAAAAGGCCTATATAACGGCTTAACCTCCGCTTAGCGGGGTGACGAATGCTACTCGTGAGCTCGTCGCCCGTGTGCACGGACCTTCCGCTCCCCGTCGGTTCAGATCGGACCAAACTGGTCCTGCCGATTTCCCTTCACCCCTAGTCGGTTCAGATCGGCCCTAACTGGCCCTACCGACACTCCTCAATCCCGCTAGTCCAGACAGACCCTCCGGGGTCCTGCTAGCAGCTTCCCGGCCTTGTCCCTGATCGCCGTGCACTTCGAGTGGCGCCATGGCTGCTGCAAACTCGCTCTTCCGGAGAACCGTCCTCGCCGAGGCTGGGCTACGTCAGGTGTCTATGTAAGTTACACCTCTCCAATAAACTGCTGTTTGCCATGACTGGGGTCATCCCTGTTCTTATTGCTCCCTCTCATCCGCCTTAGGCCTTTAATAGAATAGGGAATGGCCCAGAGGGCACCTTCTGCCCTTACCGTCCTTCCACTCCCCTGCACGTGGTGCCAGACCCCTTCCCCCACGACACCGGAGAGGCCGTTTGACGCTTACTCGTCAGTAAAATTTGTCGGAATCAATTTGAACCTAAGCTACATTCACCACCGAACTTCTGTCTCCCACCCATTCACCTGCGAGGTATTTTCTTATTCGTTATTTCAAACGAAAGTTGTGGGAGTGACGCCTCACTTAAGCCAATCATGTCCGTTGAAAATGACATTTGGGGTGTGAAAATTCTGGGAATAAGTTTCCCTTAAGGCCCCTACACACGTACCAATTTGTCGGGCCGAGCGGCCAGCCAATCCAACAAATTGTATCGTGTGGAGGCAAGTCGTCCAACAGAAATTTTGGTCGGGCGGTTGGTTGGCTCTGACAGCCGATTCCCCCACCACACAGTCCCACAAATTGTGTAGTGTGTAGCGTGGTTGGGCCTACTGCCGACGACAGCGCTTAAGTTTTTACTAATTTCCGCAGATTTCGTCATGCGTATCCACGTACTCCATCGTGCTCGACCAACACCCCCTGAATAAAGATCTATATCCAGGGGGTGTTGGCTCGACAGAGAGTATATGATGCCCGATCATGGATGAATATCCATGTTAATCCATGGCCCGATGCCATGGTGCCCGGTGCTTGGTCACTTCTATTGCGTCCTTTTCTTACGCTGCTTGCGTTCTGCCGTGGTTCTGCTTCCAGTTCGCTTATCTTTTCGTTGTTGGTTATTTTTGTTGTAATTTCACTTTCGTTATTTTATTTTATTCGTTATAGTTTTGTTAATTCGTGTTTAGATTCTTCTTTATTGTTAAATTAGGTTATGTTAGGGTAGTTTTTCGCTGTAGGTTATTTTCAGCAAGTTTTTGTTGAACTTTCGGAAGTTATATAAATTATTTAATTTGTAATAATAGTTTTGTTAATAAGTGTTTTAATTTTTTTCGTTGGTTAAGATAACATTTGTATATTTTTTTCAAGTTTCTCTTTTTAGTAAATTAATTCGTTCGTTTTTTAGCTTTTGAACTAGGTTAGGTTAATAGGAACCATGGAAAACCCGCAGGAAAGGGCTATTATTGCGGAGCGGCTGCAGGAGCAGGAAAAAAATCGCAATAGGAGCACACCACAATAGACGACGGTACAAACTACGCGAGAACACTCGCTACATACACAGAGCTACTTTCCTCGCGACAACTTGGAGCACACACCTACCAATTTGTCGGGCCGACCGTCGGGCCAACCAGATTGTACGCTTTGCAACACACGGTCCAACCAAGGACCCAATTTATACTGATAAATGTGCTACTATGTATTGGACCGTGCGTAGCGAAGCGTACAATCTGGTTGGCCGGACGGTCGGCCCCACAAATTGGTACGTGTGTAGGGGCCTTCAATGTCTTTCTGCGAAGCGCAAATCTCCAACGCCCGGCAACAGCTGCACTAAGCGGCATAATCCGTTGATGGACGCTAGCCTTTGAAAGTGGTGAAAGGTCTCAGAAGGCGGCGACAAAGGAAACTCTAGGGTGTGTGCGGGCGCGATCGCGGTCGCGGTCGCGGTCGCTGTCGCGGTCGCTGTCGCGGTCGCTGTCGCGGTCGCTGTCGCGGTCGCTGTCGCGGTCGCTGTCGCGGTCGCTGTCGCGGTCGCTGTCGCGGTCGCTGTCGCGGTCGCTGTCGCGGTCGCTGTCGCGGTCGCTGTCGCGGTCGCTGTCGCGGTCGCTGTCGCGGTCGCTGTCGCGGTCGCTGTCGCGGTCGCTGTCGCGGTCGCTGTCGCGGTCGCTGTCGCGGTCGCTGTCGCGGTCGCTGTCGCGGTCGCTGTCGCGGTCGCTGTCGCGGTCGCTGTCGCGGTCGCTGTCGCGGTCGCTGTCGCGGTCGCTGTCGCGGTCGCTGTCGCGGTCGCTGTCGCGGTCGCTGTCGCGGTCGCTGTCGCGGTCGCTGTCGCGGTCGCTGTCGCGGTCGCTGTCGCGGTCGCTGTCGCGGTCGCTGTCGCGGTCGCTGTCGCGGTCGCTGTCGCGGTCGCTGTCGCGGTCGCTGTCGCGGTCGCTGTCGCGGTCGCTGTCGCGGTCGCTGTCGCGGTCGCTGTCGCGGTCGCTGTCGCGGTCGCTGTCGCGGTCGCTGTCGCGGTCGCTGTCGCGGTCGCTGTCGCGGTCGCTGTCGCGGTCGCTGTCGCGGTCGCTGTCGCGGTCGCTGTCGCGGTCGCTGTCGCGGTCGCTGTCGCGGTCGCTGTCGCGGTCGCTGTCGCGGTCGCTGTCGCGGTCGCTGTCGCGGTCGCTGTCGCGGTCGCTGTCGCGGTCGCTGTCGCGGTCGCGGTCGCGGGTGAGGGCGCGGGCGCGGGCGCGGTCGAGGGCGCCGGTGGCGGTAGTGGCGAAGGGTGGCTCTTCCACGATCGGCTGATATCACGTATGCCCGTTTGATATGGTGAGGATCGATGTACTGTAACATGTACGTTCCTTTACGACGCATTGCCAGATGACATTAAACAATTAAAGTCAGTACACAAATTGAAGTTGAAAGTAAAATCTTTTCTGCTGCATAACTGTTTCTATACAATTAGAGACTATACTGATCATCATAAAGAAAAATAATGTTTCTTTTAACAAAACAATAATATATAATGAATTAGTTTACATTTGTATCGAGTACATTTAAAAAAAGGATCGGATACGCCGACGTTTTGCAAGCTGTACCAAAATTAATTTTAACACGCAAAAGTACATCAGAGTTAGCAGATACATGCAACTTGAAAACTAGAGGTGCTAAAACAGCACGTATTTTCTCGCCCACATTGTGTAACTCGACCAAGCGAAGAATGAAGGATGCGATTGTGACGCGTCGTGGAACTAATAACAGTGTAAACATGGGTCTGTACAGTCAGTTTCGCAAACAAAAGTCGCCAGGACCGTGAAGCGAATTCAGAGACTGCTTCTACGGAATCACCATGGCCTCCTTCAAAGAGATGAATCAGCTGAACAAATATAACTTCAGAGACACATCATGCAAGATTTGCACTGACTGTTTTAGTTTTGTCCTTCAAGTTACTTTTGTTTAACTTTTCACCGTTCTAGTACAAGAATGTAATAAAAAGTTATATTTATATTGAATTTTTAATACTTATCCATTGAATATAACCATTTTGTATACTTCTTCATTCATCTTTTTTTCATAGGTTTTAGGCGATTTCTTAGGTATGCAATAAATTACCAAAACATTAACTTTTACTACACTCACACACACACACACACAATATTCTTCATTATGGTGGTAGTTACTACTTACATAAAATAGAATTTTATTTGGTATAAATTTGGAGAAACTACTTAAGTTAAAATAAACGATTTATATGAATGTCACTGCTCATCGAAAGAATTGGTTTCAAAATTTTGAATCGTTTTGCAGAAAAAATTTTTGAGATTGAGATTTCAAATAAAAAAATTGGCTTTTTTTTGCAATACTTTGTCGCGGTCCCATTTTAATTTTGAATTGAGTATCCTTATATCGCCTTCTCTGTCGTTTCGGTTGTACGCGCAGACGGTGGCGCGCTCCTGTAAACATCATTCTCAACTTGGCCGAGACAAAGCAAAATTACGCGAAAAGTTTCGAAAAATTGTACATGACCTTATTTCAAAAGCTATCTTTAGGGAACAGATTTCATTTAGGGAAAAATCTCATCATTAATATTTTAGTTGTAGGAAGACTCCGAAAAAATTGTGAACTTTGGCCGTTTTCGAAAATACAGAGTTTTCCTTAACGTCTCAAAATCTGCTAAAATTTGATTTTCATCTTTCTAAGCACGGGGTTTGATTGAAGCAGCTCGCAAGGATCTAAAAGATGTTGACACAGCCAAATCCTATACAGTAGAGTTGGTTACATCTTGGGGCTTAAAAAGTCGAGTTAAGTGAGAAACGTGTTTAAAAAAAAAACAACAACGAAACGTCATTTCCATGAACTGTGCGTAGATCAATGTTTATTTGATGTCGAAAATATTTTCAATGTTAATGTTTACTTTGCTTTGTTTAGATATTGTGATTAGTCAGCTGATTCATTGATTTGCTGGCTTAAATCAAATTAATTGCTTCGTTTGCTATCATTCAGCCACAAACTTTGTTACAGCTTTCGGACGAAGAACATGCAAATCAATGCAAAATATTAAGCGAGAAATATCATGACGACATAACTGATCCACTGTTCATCCAACTGTTATCCTTGTGTAGTTGTCCGAGAGATCGAATTTCGACGATTCACTCTATCAGAGAGTTGACTAACTGGGTCCTGATCGAGTACTTTACTCTTTCAGCTAGCTTTCCAGACGTCTGCTTAGTAATGTTAGTTTCTAACGATTCCCGTGACGGTTGCGACTGCAAAGCAATCTTTTTCAAAATTGAGAATTGTCAAAAATAATCTGCGAAATTCGATGAACAGGAGAGACTGGCGGACCTTAGCATAGAGAGTGAAGTGATGAACTCTTTAAAAGCGAGCATGGCTGACCTTGTTGATAGTTCGTCAAAGGGAAAGTCAGCAGGGCTTGATTCTCAATTTTGGATTGATTATAATTGACTATTCCACTCATGAAATTAATATCAATAGTGTTTATCTATGCATACAAAAAAAGCCCCAATCAGGGCAGGGTTTTTAATTGTTATTTAAGGTCGCATCAACTACTGGGTCATTAGCGACCACTATTGGATTTAACGACCACTATTGGATTTATGGTATAAGGATGAAATGATATGGTGATGATAAGGGGTGAAGAGACGAACACATACAACCATATCCGGGGCGAGCTTCGAACTCGCTACCCCTCGGTCCGAGATCACTACGGCTCTACTGCCTTAGCGTTCTCGGCCACGGCGCCGACTAGGGCAGTGTATCTCAACAACTTTATCGATTTTTCTATCCTATTTTTCTGATTGTTTCTCTCTACTGGCCAATCATAAACTGTGTCTCATCTATCTTAGGAGGCGGTATACATCGATCACTATGTCGATGTACAATAATCCGCGTATGTATTGTAACATAACTTCATTGATTTTAACATAGCTTTCAGTTATTTTCAATATTTGGCGCATTTTGGAACTCTGTTGGACGTAATTTCATTCGTCGTTAATAGTCCTATTAAATATCATTCGTGTTTTGGAAATTCTCAGATAAATACCCTCCTCGCTTTGCGAGTCGGGAATTTATCGACAATTTTCAAAGCACTCGTGGCATTACCTATGATAAAGTTTCTTTCAACTCGTTTCCAGCACGCTTGTTTTGAGGTGGGCTCCAATTTAGTATTTTAACCGAGGCCTCGGAATACCAGTTTCGCCACTGCTAGCTATGTAGCTAGTGTCGAAAATCCTGTTATTGTCGGGACTCGAACCCCCACTGTCCCTTCGGAACTCCCTTTTTAGTCTTGAAATGGCATCAGTGAAAATGGAATTTTCTTTTCGTTCTTCGCATTTGTGTTATCGCCAGCACTGAGAAGGGTATATTGAATACAGACCTCTGTCCTAAAAAACGAGCGAAGGTCACGGTCAAAATAGGATGAGATTCCTTGTGAGCGAACAAAGCCTATCGGCATAAATGAAAAAAAAAAATCAAAAATGTTGACCGGTATCTTTATTTTTCCTTAAGATTTTTAGACTTCGTGGCCCTGGGCCCTCCACTTCTACAAAGAGAAGGCCTTGCCTTCAAGTTGTCCAGGTTTTCAGGGCGATCGAGATCGGTGCCGGGAGAAAGAGAAGCAACATAATGTCGAAAAAATGCTGAAAAGGCAAAATGCCAAAAATAGGCACCAGAAGCTAAAATAATCGAGGAAGGAAAAATGTACCACTCCAGAAATACAATTAAGTGATTCTTAGTATAAAAGTTCATAAAAGATGGATAAATCGATGATAGATTATGATTACAGTTTGATGATTTAAGTCGACGTGATAAGACGAACGATGTGGCAGTGCGAGACGAGATACGGGAGAACTCGGAGAAAACCTGCCCTGAATCCGCCCTGTCCATCACAAATTCCACGAAGATTGATCGGGATTTGAACCCCGGTTCCAGAGGGGAAAGAGGCGCGGTCTTACCACTACATCATGCATCAACCCTCCAGTAAGAATACGAAGCGGAAGTAACTAATAAAGCTCTAGATCTCCGGCGACAGACCGCCTAAGTAACTCCAAAAACGGAAAGATCAAAGTGAAGCAAAATCATAATAATATTGTTTATAATCATTTCCTTACAAAAAGCGGATGATCATGACGCATTACGAGTGAAAAATAAGTGTATATGACAATGAATGGACAAGTGCCAATTCCGTCTGTTATAATCTATAGTCATCGTGAAACCGGAGCTCTCATAACACGAAATGTTTCTATCAACGTGATGTCTTGATGAGTCAAGTCCTGAGGAAGTGCTTGTCCCATTTCCTTTGGAACGTTCTGGAAACGTCAGCACTCCCTTCCACTTTGAGGGGTGAGAGCGTCTTGCTGGGCTCTTTACGTCATCACCGCCTCCGCCACCGCCCACTGCCCGTCCACCGCCACCGCCGCCCACTGGCCACCGTGCCAAATGCCAGCGCCTCCTCAGGCCGTCAGTGCTTCCAACGCCAATCCCGACGCTGGATGATCGTCGCTCTTCAGCCGCCGCCTTCTCCCCCCGCCTGCCCGTCGCCAGTTGCCGCCCAGCCGCCGACCGAGGAGGTGCCGTCCACAAGAAGCCCCGCCATCCGCACGCGATATGATCAAGAAGCTCTGCAAGTCGTCCCAATGGGGGCGTATCATTGACTATGTTCTTGTCGTCCTCATTGTCTTCGGCTGCCTGTTTTTCTTCATTACATTTTTGCATCTAATGGAAGGGTTTTTCAGGACTCAAGTCTTCGAACACAAGGCATCACGCGGCCGTGGATTTACCGCCAAGTCTGCTAATGGTTTTGACAACGGCTCTTCTGGGGGACTCGAGCTGACGAGCGGAAACGCCGGTTCTTCTGGCCCCGCCTTGCCGATCGACGTCGACGACAACAGTTCGCACGTGGAGCACGAGGCGGTCTTCGCCCCGCCGAAGGTGGTGCTTAGTAAAGAAGCTCCGCCCATCGACGCAGGTTTGCCTGACCATCGCCCTTCGTTTGGGAAGGAAATGCTGCCGGTGCCCTTGGACCCGTCGTCCGAGCTATTGCAGACCCCGTGGTCTCATCGAGTGGCTATCGACACTTCCACGGACAATGACACCTACGAGGCTCCTGCCCGTTCTTCTTCCAACAGCGTTGGCGGCATTGAGGGTATTACTAACTCTTTCAGTAGCGACGGTGTTGGCTCTAACGCTCTTGCAGGTGTCTCTAACTCTTGTAACTGCAGTAGCGCATCGGCAGCTGCCTGTAATTTTCCTAAAAGGAATGGCACCCGCCGAAGTTCCACTTCTTATGGTGATGACTTCCTTGCAGCTCCCAACGACATTGTCAATCCTTTCGTTACCCTTTTCAGTATCAATCGCACCTCTGCAGCTCTCATTATCCCTTCCCTCGCAGCTGCGATTGCTAACTCCACAAATGTAGTCGACATGACAGTCACCAAATCTCTTCAGAAAGATGGTGTTACCACAACTGCCGCTAACTTATCTCCCTCTATCTCTTGTGAGAATAATGATGTTCTCAAAAGTAAATGCACCTCTTTCAACAGCAGTGGCCCCTCTTCAGGTGACACCGAATCTATCAAAGGCGCTGGTGTCCCTACGGCTGCGAGTGACTTCAATGCTATCACCAAATCCCTGGAAGATGTTAGTACAACTACAAATGACTTCAACTCTCGCAAAAGTTGTGACTCTCTGCAAGCTGCCATTACGTCTCAGGACTATAATGGCAACCTCTCAGTTTCCCATTTCAACTCTTCCAGTGGTAACATTGTTGCTGGCAGATTTAACTCTACAATGGAGGATAGCATTACTACCATGTCAGCTGGTAGGCCTAGTTTCTGCTGGTGGATCCTGCTAGCTGCAAAAATCATCATAAGTATATTCAGTATGTATATCTGATTATTATTACTAAAGTTTAACTTTTTGAAATTTAATTAATAGATTTGTATTTGCTTATTACATGTATAAATATTAATTATGCCTAATCCTTTATGATCATTTTCTCTTTAGAAAATTTTAAATATTTCAATCTTGATTTTGTTGGAGAGAATTGAAAAATAATTATTTTCTTAATAGCTTCTGTGCAACTTTATAATTTCCTTGTTGTCTATTTCCATTCTTATCTTTTTCAGATATATCAGTGTAAAATTGCAGTGGAGGAAGATATATCTTCCAGAAGATGGTGCTTTGTACTTGTGAGATTACCATGTGTGCCAAAATAGTGCTTTATACTCATGAGATTCACCAAGTGTGGTATTTCGTTGAATGGGAAGAATCAAATGTATATTTGATAGCAAATAATGCGTTAATTTCACATGCTTCCTTCTGTTGCTCATGAACATTTTTTAGTGAAACTTTGTCGAATATATCACTTTGAATTGTGATAAAAAATGTAACAAATCTCAATAAAGACGGTAAATTTGTGGTTTCGACTTAAGAATGACTATACTCTTAATGTTATCCTTTCTTTCATATTTTATTTCTTCTAGAATTTATACATCCTTAACTATCAGTAGGGACAGCTACATCTCACATTGATTCACAATTATTTTTGCCCTATAAATAAGAAAAAATGATACGGCTTGAAAAGATATAGAGTTCACCAACTTTTTAGTGTCTAAAAGTGGAAAACGAAAAACAAATAAATATTATTGAAAATTATGTACTTAGAAATAAAGTAATACATACATTCTGCATGAAGGAAAATCAACATTATTACATATAAGAATTAAATTATATATTTTTATAAACAGTTCATCTTGTGGTACGTTCACCTCTGGGAAATCGTGTACAAAATAAATAGCAAAACATTTGTGATGAAGCTACATTAGTAGAAATATTTTCAGCAATACAATTTTGCAGAATAGAAGAAATGCCAACTAAAGTATGAGTCTTTAACATGTTTCATCCTTATTACTCAACCTTTTGGGTAGTAATTGGAAACATGATAGTCTTCTATTAACACAGTCACTCTCTATCAGGATATCTTTTTGTCTCAATGTGTTTGATGTGGTTGCTTCACACGCATGTAGGGTGGTGGTAGGGCACTGACGTTAAGGACCCAGATTCGAATCCTGAGGTAGGTGCGTATTTTTACCTGGTGATTTTCGTTCAGGTTGGCTCTGAAGTCAATTCAACCTCCTTTCAAAGTGAGTACCAAGAAAGATCCTGGGAGTAAATGCAAATGCAGTATTGTGCTATCCTCACAACATCCTCTCTGTCAACAGTGAAGAATATGTGCAGCCCTACCTTCAGCCTTCCCTTGGACCACATCCGCCTATGTGCAATTGCACAAGGATACCTTTACCTTACATTTACAGTAAAAGCTGAAACTGAAACATAGAGGAGAAGATTAATCTGCACACATTAGCTTGAGCTCCAGAATCCCTTCCCCAACCCTCATATGTTAATGATTAATAAAAGTAACAATGATATGTAATTAGCAACATTTCAAAACTGCAAAAGTTCACTCTCGGGTAATAGAAAACTTATTTGTCTTTTTAAATGAACTACAGATTTGATTTTATAATATTGCTGACAAAATAGAAATTTATGCCCCCAACTCTACTTCTACCACAACTGGTGAAAGGGAAGTTCAAAAAATGCATGTATTGTAGCTAAATTTATTTTAATGTTTTACATTTAATAAATAATAGTCATCACATCGGTCAGCATTTCTCTTACACCATTTTAACATTTTGTATTTAGGTGGTAAAGCGTAATGTTTATAAATGAAAGTGAATTTTGGATATTATAGACATATGACACTATTGTTTTAAACTATTACTCAGAACTAACTTAGAATTAAATTTTCTTAGTTTTGGAAGATGTTTTTCTATTGAACTTTTATGAGATAATATACCTTTTAAAATTTTTTTGTGATTCATATGACTAGGATAAAATATGTAAAAACATTTTTAAAAGGAAAAATGTCTTTGAAATTGTTTTTAGCTAGTTTAATAAAAAATTGTTCTTAATTTTAGTTCCTGGAAAATATTACTGTAAATCTTTGAATGGATTTAATGATAACCTTTCCAATTAAAACTTATGTTAAACATTTGCCAGCTCAAATTTAAGATTGTAATACTTGATATAAAGGACTATACTTGATCTATCATGTAACCTGAAAAATATTCATCTTTTTTTCATTCTTGAAATGCAAAGTTTGAGTTTTATAATGGTTCACAAGTTAGCGAGTTGCAGTTTTCCCTCTGTTTGTGCCTTGCATTCAGAATTTGAAACTGTGTTCAAGGAGCAAATCTTATAAAAGACAATGTAGGGAGATTTTTTTATTACCGGAAGGACTATAATTTCTGCTCATTAAAGTCTTTCCCTTTAATCAATACTTAACATTGAATATATTTCATATAGTTCTACAGATTAACAAAACAAACATTTCATTAACAAAACAATCAGCAACCATTTTGTTTACTGTGTGGGAGCCATCAGATTTTCTTGCACATTTCAGAATTGTCACTAACTGGCAAGGTATATAACTGGGGCTTCCATTTAAAATTGAGAATCTTGGTCATAGATAGCCTTATGTCACAATTTTATTTTGAGAAATAACATACAGGTTTCAATCCAACCCCTCATCACAGAGTAAAAAGAAATGTGGTACAGTGTCATTTGCTACATCACAATACTTGCACAAAAAATAATACTCGATATGAGGAGTATGTTAGTGGTATTATGATATTTTTGTTGAAAATGCAGCATAGGATTATCTAACGCCGAGCCCTTCAATTCTTTTCTTGTTTTTATTCAATGGCAGATCTTAATTTTGAGTATGGCTAGTTATTAAAAACATGTTTGATGATTTCTAAGGGCAAATTATAAGTGCATTTAGGAAAATGGCAAGAATAAATTGGTTCTTATTTTGACCACAAATTATGGGAATGAAATATAATTTCATCCTTGTTGCCACTTTTTGTTAGGAAGGCAAAAACAAATGGATCTATTTTGTTTTCCTTTCTTTTGATCACAATCTCATGCAATATGAAGCAACGGCTAGTCAAAAGACTGGCACTTTTTGTAGCCAACATTGTAAGTTGTATTGTAAAGTTACTTGTTACTTTAATAATTAAATCATGACACATCTCATCTGAGCATTCACAGCATGATAGAACATGCCCATATGAACAACAGCTTGCAGCTCATACACATAGATGTTCATGCCATCAGGGTTGCATTTGTTCTGGCAATACCTCTAGCTCTGTATTGTATAGGCCTATAACTAATAATGCCGTCCCTTGTATAACATTCTTTGACAGGCATGCCTTGTTATACCTTCTGAATAGGGGGCATGGTATACCATTGATCTTTTGATTTGCTCAATAATATTGAATGAGTCACATACACAATTTCATTGTGTATGACATGTCAAATATGATGTATGTGGAGGGAGTACCATTGCACACATCTTCTTGAGTGCAGAAAGTGAAGTTACATTTATTGTCCAGAAGCAAACAAGGGGCCATTGGAGCATTTGCTCAAAAGACCAGAGAAACTGGACACAAAACCTGACTGAAATGACAAAAATGTGGCCATGAATGAGGAAAATAAAGTTTCTATTTAGGTATGTTTAACTATTAGGTTGGCTACAGTAATTGTTAGGCTACAAATCTTGAAAAATATCTGCCATTTAGCCTACACATGAAATTGTACAGCAAGTAAAACATAGCATTTTTTCACACTGTAATAGCTAAGGCAAGTGAGAAATTCAACAAACGTTTTATTAAAAATAAATAGTTTTGTAGTTTACTTATTTAAGCAAACATGGATACTATTTCAGGAGGAATATAAAGAATTTTAACATAATAAAACATAATATTATATATTTATTTGTAATTGTAACTTATAACAAATCCTCTCTCTAAATAATATGCTAAGGATAGGGCACTGAGCAGCATAGGGAATTATACCCTAGTCTGATTTAAGATAAAACCAATAGATTTCGGATGAAACAAATAGAAATTTGCAGATTGTAACATAAAAACATTATTGCAACAGACATTATAGTGATATAACACAGAAAACAATGCATCCTATGCCCTTTAAATCAGGTTTTCATATCTCCAAAGGGTCACAAATTATGTGAGGACAGGTGGGTTATGAGTGTACATGAGTTTGAAGGGGGGGGGTCATGTAGATACAGGTGGGAAATTCATGGGGGATACGCATGGACAGGTTGGGGCAGGTGTAACCTGAATTGTATTTCTTAAGCAGTATTCCAGAAAATTACACATTTTTGAATTTTCATTCATTTTTGGAAATTTAGTTTTTTTAGGTGACCCCACTCCATAGCATGGGGTGCTCAGAAAATTGCTCAGAGTGCTAATCTTCCTGTTCCTTGGCTCAACAGCCTGCTATGAACCTTGGCCGACAAGTAGTGACCCAGCCTCTTGGCCATGGAAAGTGCTAATCTTACACAATAAAATTAAAGGGACTATTTGATTTTCTGTGCAATTTAACCTCAATGCTTACCCAACTAATTATGGTAGCAATTAGAATGATTTCTTTCACACAGTACTGAGCCTATATTGCTGTAATGCACAGTTCAGGGGTTGTCTGTTCATAGTTAGGTTCTGCTGTGTAGAAATTTTCAGTTTCAAAATAATTATTTACAAACTGAGTAATTTTCGCACTGGTCCAGCTTGCTATTATTATGTTTATTAACTGTGCAGGATATAATTTTCTCCGTGATTTAGTACTGTTGAATAAAACATTTTGATATCTTGAAGCATTTTGAAGTGTTTGTTATGTAGTAGGTAGGCCACTCATGCAGTACAAGAATGCAATTTATTTACTACAAATAAATGTATAACAATTGGTCAGTTGACTTTGACAACGTTTTGATAGTTGCAGTGCTGAGACTGGCTTGGAAGGGCTTGAAAGGGAGGATGAGACATCAACAATTTATGCCTTTTTAAAGTCATTTATTTAACATTATTGAGGTCCATTATACGTGTCTGCAATTACCGGGAGAGGTGGCCCAGGGCATCAACTGATGTCACTGCAGTGCCTCTGACTCGGAGGTCCTAGGTGCGAGTCCCGACAATGGCAGAATTTTCGACTCTAGCTTGTCAGCTAGGAGTTCAGTCGCTATCTGGAGAGCAAGTCTAACGGCCGGCTGCTCTGATCGGTAGATTTCCGTGGTTTCTCCGTTCAACACCAGGTGAATGTTGGAGCAGTACACTAACAAACGGGCAACGGATCGCTGTCGATCTTTCCTTCCTCTTCCTAGTCATATCCTCACCCCTTATGCACACTTACACTAACATGCACTACACTACCACACATGCCGGGAGGAGCGGAGGAGCTTAGAACTTGACACGGCGGGGGCGGTGCCCCGTTGGTGAGAGATACCTGCTTGGGGTAAACCCCGCTAGCCGACGGTAGGTCAGCGCCGGATCTTGCCATCCATCGGGGAAAGACCACTGCCACCTCCAGATGAAACATACACTACACTTACGGGACTAATGACCTTAGCCGTTGACGCACCCAGAATCACTAACGATCAATCAATCATGTCTATAATTGTTTTTCTACGAGTAGCGCTATCACACGTCCTCGTCACCATAGCACGACTCTCCCCGGTCACATATGAATTACACCGGGCAAACAGAGGGACCCAAGGGGAACCTTTAAACTCATAAAAATGAATGTAGTCTCTCTTGAACAAACACAAAAACAGTTGAAAAATGTGTGTGATGAACTATGGAGAGAAGTGCAATCTGTGCACGTTTTCTTGAGCTCTGGGTTCCCTGTCTTAATTCATATAGTACATACTATTAAGTTGAATTATGAAAACAGGTGGGATCGAGAATTTTTGGTAAGAACTGATAAAAAAAATATTCGTTCTTTTGCGGAAACAACTATTTGCAAAGGCACGACTCCGTTAATAAACTATAGATTTTGGCAATTTTTCTTCTTTGTGCCATACATGAAGGAATCGACTTACTGGTGCGAGAACATGGATACCGATTATTTGAATAACTACACTGGTGTTTGTGAAAATTGTAACACCCAAAAGGAATGATCGGAATCACTTAAACATTGGTGGATGTGTAGACTAGTGTATCCATAATCAGTGAATTTGGATAGAGATGGTGTGCACGTTGGTCTAGCAGCGCCCTCTCTTGTGTGACAACATTTCAGGTCCGTGTTACACCATATCTGAAACACTGCTCTCAAACACTGTATATAAGTGCAAGCGGGTGCCAGTATGTCTCGTCGACGCCAAAGGAAGCAATATCAGCATCTGAGTGTGTTCGAACGGAGCAGAATGATCGGTCTCCGAGAAGTGGGTTTGTCATACCGTGACATTGCGGCTCGAACGGAGCGCGCTGCTACGACAGTGATGCGTGTGTGGAACCAGTAGTTAGAGGAGGGTCGTACACAGCGACGAGTGGGTACAGGACCACACAATGTGACCACAGCGCGAGATGACCGCCATCTTGTCCGCATGGCCGTAACCGACAGAACGGCGTCGTCCACAGTGTTGGCTTGACTTTGGAGTACTGCAACGGGTGTGGTCATGTCTGCTGTTCGACGGTTCGACGCCGACTGCTGAGAGCTGGACTGGTGGCACGTACCACTACGTCGGATTCGGGTCATTCCATATTAAATCAACACAGTCATTTTACATCACCATCTCAGATTCAAATGAAATTTGACACATAAGTAATATGAATGGATAATAAAAAAACTACAAATTTTGAGTAAAATATTTCCACCCGTTTCTGAAATACAGCCATGTAAAATTTTGAAAAATTGGCTTCCCGAAAATTTTTAAATTGATGTAGAACCTCACCAAATTTAGATAGAGAGCTGAAACAGGTGTCATTTTGCAGCTTTCTTTATGACCTTTTATATGATATACAACTCAATAGGGGTTGCGTTCAAAAAGGTTTTCAAATTTGAATTTCAAATTTTGATTTTGAGTTTTTTCAAAATGCTCATCTTCAAAAAATTGAAAAAATTCTATAATAATCGTTGTATATATCCAAACAGATGGTGCATGTTTAAAAATGGGACTGCAATGGGTTCGTATGGTAATCTTAATTTAAAATGCACAATATTTACTTACTCTAGATTTTACTGATTTAAAATGCATTTTATTTCAAATTATAAGCACTAATATATACAAATTATTATTTAGTGCTTTTGTTGGTGAGTGTGTTGTGTTGTATTATTATTATTATTATTATTATTATTATTATTATTATTATTTTTATTAGACTGCGGAACTTCATGCAATTGCAAATGTTTGACTGTGCATATTGAAAGGAAATGTATATAACTTTATCTAACACCAAAAATAAAACAAATCTACCCTATTTTTATTTTTCGTGTGTGCAATTTTTTAGTTTAAATGCGTATATTAATGTATGCGGTATATTTTAGTGCATGTATTCCAGGTTTTTGTGGACAAGAGGATCGAGGTCAGATCTTTTGGGGTAGTTCTCTTTCATCTTAGAAATGGCTTTCTTCTGACAACGCGGCTAGGGAAATTGAACTTCCTTAGTACCCTTCGCACGGTTTCGGGATTTAGTTTCTTGCCAATTCCAATTTATAACTGTGGAGTAACTTTTGGTGCATTAATACGAGGGTCCTTCTTTATTATTTTCACAACAAGATTCTCTTCTGGATGAGAAAGTCTTCGGACGTTCTCCTCCAGGTTGCAGTTCAATCGCCTATTCATTGATGGACCATGAGATTGTCACTCGCTGTGCTTTATTCATTAATGGCATTTTGCAAAATTTTGGGCATCATTAATCCTTTACATGATGGTAAATAACCAGCTGACGCTGCTCAAATTTGGTGTTCATTCCTCAACGATTCATTTCGCTTAAATGTTTAGGTTCCCACGTATCTGGTTCATCAACTGAAAGGTGACCATGGTTTGTTTTATTTTTGGTTATAGGTAAAGTTATATACATTTCCTTTCGATATTCACAGTCAGTAAAAATATGCAATTGCATGACATTCCGCGGTATAATAATAATAATAATAATAATAATAATAATAATAATAAGAAGAAGAAGAAGAAGAAGAAGAAGAAGAAGAGTTGTATATAGTATATTGTAATAGTATATTGAGTTGTATATCATATAAAAGGCCATAAAGAAAGCTGCAAAATGACACCTGTTCCAGCTCTCTATCTTAATTTGGTGAGGTTCTACATCAATTGAAAATTTTCGGGAAGCCAATTTTGCAAAATTTTACATGGCTATATTTCAGAAACGGGTGGAAATATTTTACTCAAAATTTGTATTTTTCTTATTCTCCACGCATACGACCTATGTGTCAAATTTCATCTGAATCTAAAATGGTGAGGTAAAATTTTAATTAAAACTGTGTTGATTTAATATGGAATGACCCATTCCTTTGTCCAGAAACCACCAACGCCTCAGACAGCAATGTGCACGTGAATGTGTTCACTGGTGTGCTGAGTGGAAAAAATGTGTTTTTTTGCCGTGTCCCGCTTCAATTTGTGGTGCAGCGATGGCCGCGTATGTGTTCGACGTTACAGTGGTGATCGCAACCTGACAGCCTGCATTGTTCCGCGCCCTAGTGGACAAACGTCACTTGTGATGGTTTGGGGCGCCATTGGCTACAATGTGCGATCTTTCCTCATACGTATTGAGGGCAATCTGAACAGCAACCGCTACATTAGGGAAATTTGAGAGCCCGGTGTACTGCCCCACCTACAAGCAGTTCCACAACCCATATATTTCAGCAGGACAATACACGGTCTCGTGTGGCGAGGAATATACAAGCTTTCTGCGAAGAACGACGGGCACCGCTGCTTCCCTGGCCAGCACTTACGCCTAACATGTCGCCCAATGAACATGTCTGTGATATAATCGGTCGGCAACTTGTTCGTTCTGCTCATCCTGCAGCCACTGTCGATGCTTTGTGGTCACGCATAGAAACTGCGTGGCAGTGTGTGTCTCAGCAGCATATCCACGCTCTCTTTCAATCCATGCCACGACGTATTGAGGCTCTGATGGAAGCCCTTGGAGGAGGCTTCATACTGTACAAATTCTCAAGGCCAAAATGCAGAAACAATTCTGTAATTCTAATCATTTGTGTATTGCGATATTCCTAACCTGTGAAATGAATTTCATTGTAATATTCTGTCCTTCTTGGTGTTGCAATTTTCACAAACATTAGCGTATGTCCTCATTACTACGTTTCTTTTGCGGGGCCCAAATTATATTCGCTTAACGACGCATTTCATATTATGCGAGTTCGTGTTAACGAGGGCATACTGCATTAAAATTAAATCATTTTATCAACATTACTGGATCCGCCATGCTATTTTTTTCAATTTTAATTACTCATTTTTTATTATACACCTTCAATATTATACACTATTAAAACTAATTTTACAATTTTTGTTTCTATTCAGGATAGTTCCACAACATATCACTTTCTCAAATATTCACACTTGTTGAGCGAAATCAATAATTCGTCGCACAGGCTTTGGTCCCTCAGGGCATTAATTAATGCCTCTGCACCAGGGGTCGACTCCCGACACTACCTCTAACCTCCCGACTGGTCTCCCAACATGTGTGGTAGTGAAGTGTAAGTGTAAATATAGGGAAGAGATGGAAAGATTGCGCGTGATCCATGCGAAAGATCCGTGGTCCGTTTGTTAAGGCACTGCTTTGGCATTCACATGATGTTGATCAGAGAAGCCACAGACAACTCAGCCATCAGAGCAGCCGGCCACTAGAATTCTCCTCCAGGCAGCTTCTGAACTCGACCTAGCTATCTAGATAGTGTAGAAAATCCCCTCACCGTCGGGATTCGTACCCTAGGACCGCCCGGTCAGAGGCACTGTAGTGATATCAGTTGATGATACCCTGAGCCATCTTTACCACCTATCTTTATTTATAAGTTTTATTGCCTTCCATTTTAATAACTCTTCTATCTTGCCTAATCTGTAACGGTCCCATCCATTTGCCCTAATTAATGTGTGTCCTATTTTTCTACTCTACATGTTCCTGTTTTTAAGTGTTCTCATTACAACGTGTAGTGACTTCCATGCTTTTCTGGCAATAGAATAACGCATAGCTTCTCGGCTGTCCGGGTGACGCCGCGTCGTTGACAGAGAGGCCACTCTGCCAACGATGCGGCGTCACCGGGACAGCCGAGAAGCTATGAACTCGAGCCGCGGAAGCTTACGTGTACAATAGAATAACGCGTTCCCCATCCCAGGTCCCGGGGTAATATAACGCCTAGATAATTACAAAACACTTGTAGAATTGTGACGCCTCCCATTTGATATTCCAATCAAACTTCCTTTGTTTGGAACGATATAAATCTCATCATCCGGGCACCTCTTTAGCTAGAACAAGATCTAAGCTCCCGAATGGTCTCCCAACATATGTGGTGGTGTAGTGCACGCAAGTATGTGTAAGGGGCGTGCATAAGACAATGAAGAGGAAGGAAAGATCTGATACGGCCCGTTTTTTAGGGCACTGCTCCGGCATTCGCCAGATGTTGATCAGAGAAACCCCGGAAAACTACCGATCAAAGCAGCCGACCGCTAGAATTCTCTTTCTGGCTGCGGGAGAATTCGGTCTAGCTATCTAGCTCGCGTCGAAAATCCTACCATGGCCGGAACTCGAATCCTAGGACCTTCCGGTCAGAGGCACTGAAATCATCTGAATTATTGCCCTGAGTCACTTAAGCCGATCAGCCGCCGGAGGAACTGGAGAGAAAAGAAAAAAAAAGTCCATGGAACGCTTGTGGTCCTTACGTCTATCCGTCCGTCCTTCCTTCCTTCTTTCCTTCCCTCCTTCCCTCCCTCTTTTCGTCCTTCCCCCCTTTCATTCCCTCTAACCTGTCTTCCTTCTCTCCTTGCCCTCCTTCCCTCTTTCTTTGCTTCCTCGCACAGGGTGAGACTGCTCACAGCAACAACTGTCACTACAGCTTTCTGTCCAGCAGGTCCTAAGGTTTGGGCCTGTAACGTCGCACTCTGCCAACACTTTTTCTAGTTGCATCTGCCGTTACAATTACTGTTGCTACTTAATTTTTAAAGTAGTAACACTTCAATTCTCATTTCTTTTAGCTTTTATTTATTTTTTTTGTACAATGTACTTCAATATATTGTACCTTCTCACTTTGTACAATTAGAATTTACGAATTTCTTTAGAGAAAAACGTTTTACGTTCAATTCTCTCTCTATATTATCAATCTATCGGTTACTAACCTAATTCCCCTAACAAGCTAGGTACATCACTTGTTACTTGTTTACCAGTAACAATGTAAAATTGTAAATAAATATTGGGAATGTACGAAACGTTACAGGCCCTAACTATGGTTACATTTTTACACTAGCTAAATAGCTAGGTCGATTTCAGTCGCTGTGTAAAGGAAAATTCTAGCGGTCTGGTGCTCTGATCACTAGTTTTCCGTGGTTTCTCTGATCAATACTAGGCGAATGCTGGAGCAATACTCTAATCAATTGGCCATGGACCACGCGCGATCTTTACTTGCGCTTCCTTGACCTCTTTCCTTACGCACACACATACATTTTATGCACTACACCATTGCATGCGCCGAGCAATTTTCTCCCAGCTGGGGCTTCCCACTGGCGGAGAAACGTCGGGGGATAAAGCCTCCGCCAACCGACGTCTACGTCAGTGCCAGATCTAACGTTCCGGCTGGGGAGGGATATCGCCACCTCCCTGATGATAACATGTACTACACTTACGGAACTATTGACCTAACCGTTAATGCGCCCGTAAAAATAATATAAACCGTCCCTTCTCATTCCTCTCCAATCGTGTAGTAGTGAAGTGTGTGTAAGTGTATGTGTAGTAGTGCATGCTCGTGTGTGTGTAAGGGGAGAGGAGAGGTCAAGCAAGAGGTAGGAAAGATCGAGCGCGGTCCGTGGCCCGTTTGTTAGGGTACTACTCTGGCATTCGCTGGTGTTGATCGGAGAAACCACAGAAAACTGCAGACGAGAGCAGCAGGCCGCAAGAATTCTCCTCCAACAGCGACTGAATTCGACATAGCTGACAAGCTAGGGCAGGGCACTGCAACTGATGTCACTGCGGAGGGACTGCAGTGACATCAGTTGATGCCCTGAGCAATCTTTGCTGGTGAGGTAGGACGAATTCAGACCGGCTTACGTGCTTCTGATCGGGAGGTCCTAGGGTTCGAGTCCCGACAGTGGCAGGATTTTCGACACTAGCTACATAACTAGATCAAGTTCAGCCGCTATTTAGAGAATTGTAGCGGTCGGCTGCTCTGATCTGTGGCTTCCCTCGCCACGCGGATTCCGTTTTCCATGGTTTTACTATCAACATCAGGCGAATGCCGGAGCAGTACCATAACAAACCGGCCAAGGACAGCGCCTAATTTTTCCTTCCTTTTCCTTGTCCTATCCTCACTCCTTATTTACACACCCTTACACTTACATGCACTACACTACATATACTGCGAGAGACACTACTTACATGCACTACACTACAACACATGTTAGAGCTTGTGCCGGCAGGGGCGGTGCCCCTAGGTGGGAGACAGTGGCGTAGCGTCAGGGGACGCTGAGATGCTGAGCATCCCCGTATATAAGAACCTTAAATACTGTATTGATAATCTTACAAGTAGTCTGTTGAGCGAAACACGTTTTGTATTAATTTTAAATTGATTTCCTATGATTGAATTCGGCGGGCTGTTGAAGCTGGCCTCTGATTGCTTGGAAGCTAAAATACTTCAGCGTCTGCCGCCAGATTGCGACGAGCAATGACGCATGCGCAGATGGCGAGGTTCCCCTCTCCCCTCTTCACCCCTGGCCCAGAGAAACCCGACTGCTTTACGCTAGCGTCTACTGCGGAAAGAAGCTCGTTTGTGCACGACAGCGCAGCACACTTCAGGCGTTCAGTAAATTATCTTTCTCTCTCTCACTCGGGAGTCCCCGCTTGGTCATGGGTACAAACTGTAGAAATAGTGCCTGACTACTTTTTCTTAATTAATATCCAAAAAATTGTATTATCTCTTAAATAAATTACATATTATTTAAGTCTGCAATGTATAAATTAACAAATGGTCTTATTGCCATTCGCGTATAAGAATTAAAGCTGAGCCATTGTATAATTTGCTTTCAAGACATCGGCAGCCCTGACTGCTGTGAGGATTTTGTGGGAAGCGCCTACACCGTCGTAAGCAATCTAGATCGTGGAAGTAGTCCCAATGTATCTGCCTTGTGTTGCGTTCGCCTGTTAGATGAAGTAGTTGATAGTGACATTTTGTGTGTTATTGTTGAGCATCCTCAAACGTGTGAGTCACGCTACGCCACTGGTGGGAGATGCCTAATTGGAGAAAACTACGAAAAACCGGTGTGTAATTTGGCACCGGATCTCGCCATCCAACGATAGATCACCGCAACCTCTCGCGATAAAACATGCACTACTCTTGCGGGAAAATTGTCATAATGGTTGACAAGCCCGGAATCACTAATTACCGGCGCCTAAACCTTTCAAACGATTTTCTCCAAAATCGACATTTCCCGATTGATCAGAACGAATCCGAGGCCCTGAGAGTTACAAACGGATATTTTGATTTTTGGTGGTGCTTCAACATGAAACCTCAACACTTTCAAAATTTTCTCAAAAATGGCTTCAAAGCTTTTGATTAAATTTTTTCCTCGGATAGTGTAATGAACGCTTAAGAAATGGCGCAAATCTGTTTTCGTTCAAATCCCTAATTTTTCGAAAATTGCAAAAATTGCAACTACAATATTGAAGATTTTTACAATATGTAATTATTGTCATGTTCATTGTTTTGAAAGTATTAATAGTTTTCGCGCAATGTTGAGTGAAATGGGGGCAAAATTTTTAAAAAAATATATTAAAAACAAGATATTCTGAAAAGTGACTAAAATTTTTTTTGCCTGTCCCGGCTGGAGCGGTGCCCTACCGGAGATACCTGGAAGGGAAAAACTGGAAACTGACATTTAGGCCATTGCCGGATCTCGCCATCCAGCAGAGGGGGTTCACCGTTACCTCACACGATAAAAACACTTGCGGGTATAATAATCTTAGCAATTGACGAGCCCGGAAACTTCAATCAGTGAATCAAATTCAGTTCTCTCTGTCGGGAGACCCGTGGCGGATCCGGGGGATGGGCATGCGGGCCGTGGCCCCCAAAATGTCTTGGGTTTTCGTTTGTTACCTTACTTTATATGGTACAATTGATTTTAATAT
The DNA here is from genome assembly GCA_031308135.1 of Acheta domesticus. NCBI lineage: Eukaryota > Metazoa > Arthropoda > Insecta > Orthoptera > Gryllidae > Acheta > Acheta domesticus. Next base: position 17,657,722 of record JAHLJT010008446.1, read on the forward strand.
TGATTTATATTAAAATTATGTAATTATTTAAACAATCGTATTGTATAGTACCATATATACACTACAAAAAATATAAAATAAAATAAATATGCTTATTTAACAAAAAACTATGATGCTCCCCTTCTCGAAAAAATGATCGGCAGGATCCGCCCCTGCGGGAGGCCAATCAGGCAGGGGGAGGTTCCTGAGGGGTCATTCCACCGCCAGCCAGTGTGCAGGTCGGTGCCCGATGTCACCATCCCGCGGGGTAAGAACACCGCCACCTGAAAAACATTCACCACCCAAACGGAACCAAAGAGCAAAGCAGTCCATCAAGCCGATTCCGCCGCCGCCTTCGCCCTCCCCGTCCCCGCTTTCTCCTCCGCGTCGCCGTCTTGTCGCCCTCGGGGGCGGAGCCGGCGTGGCGCGGCGCGGCGCGGCGCGGCGCGGCGCATCGGGGCGGAAAAGAGAAATCGGGACAGCTGCAGTTTTTCCGCTCGGGCGAAGGCCAGCGGAAAGGTCGCGCGGGCGGCGGCGGCCGAGACACCCGCTGGCCGTCAGTCGTCGAGTCGCCGCAGCCGCCGCTGTCGCCGCCGATGCCGCCGCCCCCTTGCGCTTTTGATTGTTGCTCGGAAAGTGCCGGCAAAGCACTTGGGCCTTCCAGCAACAATCACCGCCGGAAGGGGGGCACAGCGACTGCACGCCGCTCCCGCAGCCGCCGCCGCCCCAGGCGAGGTGTGTACTCCAACACACACACACACACACACACACACACACACACACACACACACACACACACACACACACACACACACACACTCTGATGAAGAGTACTCCACTGTTGGGTGAATGTTACTTGTGGCGGAATACAGATTGTTTTTCGATCAAAAGACAAATCAAACGTAGGAGGCGCATCCAGAAATTAACTTTCCCTATGGCATAAAAAAAAAACTATTTTATGAGAAAATTGTACTGTAGCAGATTCAGCATATGTTGCGCTATTTTCCCACATAATCATCCCCAGAATTATCCTAGTGTCGATGGAGTCTGCGGCGAGGGTCTGTCCCGCCAGAGGTGGTGCCCTACTGGTGGGAAGATATCTGGGGAAGAAAACAGCCCGCAAGCCGGTGTGTAGGTCGGGACCGGATCTCACCATCCAGCGAGGGATAAACGCTGGCATCTCTCGGGCCAAAACATTCACTACACTAACGAGACTAATGACTAGACATAGAATGTTTAGGAAAACGCCTATTTTATTCTAATGAAAATATTTAAAGGCAATTAATATATTATATGAATTAACGAAAAATTAAACATTCTGATGAATTTTTATTTTGCCTTTTTTGGTATTTTATGTCGTAAATCCATTTTTAGACATATTTTTCTTCTTAAATACTTTTTTCTTAAAATTTATATGTATTTCTTTCTAGTTTTCGTTTCCAATACACGTTTAAATTATTTTCAGTTCTACTAATCACATTAATTGTATCCTGGTAACGAATCTCCATTTTGGTCGAGACGAGCTTTCATTAGGGTTTGCGCATTACATTGAATTTCATTAGGATTTGCACATTACATTAATATTCATTAGGGTTTGCACACACACACACACACACACACACACAACCGTGGACTCTGCGCACTTAGTTGAGCGGTGGGCTCTTGGGTGAGCGCTGAGCACAGATTCACGCCGCAATCAAAGCACTCGTGTCTCAGAGCGCAAGGAGATGATCCTGACCTCCCGCATGGATTTCTTTCTGTGTCAGATGTTCTTCTGGTAAGTGCGCAGTGTAGGCCGATCATTATGACCTACTTCTCTGCCGGACCAAGTGTAGTAACTGAGTGCGTAGAGTAGGCCAATCATTGGGACCAAGTGTAGTAAAATTGCGCAGTGTAGGCCGATCATTAAGATCTATACAGAGGCGGGATTCGGGGGAGGGGCAAGGGGGAGCAACTACCCCCCCCCCATCTTGGGACAAATTTAAAAAAATCATTTCATTTCGCAAATCTTCAAATTTATATATAAAACATTTATTTGTTTCTATATTTTGAGAAGAATTGTAATAATAATTAAGCAAACAATAATTTTATTAAGCTGACCGAATAATATACATTAATAAATTGGTGAACTTTAGTTCAGTATTATAAAACGCGCGGGATAGTGTTCAGCGTTATTTTGAATATTCCTTATTAATAAATCCTCTTTTAATTATATATTGCTTTTAAACGTTATTTACTTGGAAATTAAACAGTTTAATGCCTAAAATCATGAGTCATAACTAGACCTCTGATTTTAGGACAAATGCCTATTTAGAATGTTGTGAATAATAATTGCAGATGTTTACGGATCATGAGAAAATGTATGTACTGAAAGCATCTAATATGCCTAAAATGTCCTAAAAAGGGCAGTTGATGTCTATTTTAATATGTTTTTGCCTAAGAGAAGTGATTTTCAAGAACGATAGTATTTTAAATGCTAAATTTTGAAATTCGTTTTACGGTAACGCAAAAACTTTTCCGAAATGTAAATATTGTATGATCGAACACCGTACCGAAATCTTTCACTCAAAATAACGAACAAAAGAAGCGCTGCAAGTCAACATAATAAGGATGTTTCACGCTCGTCTCCGATCAGCACGCACTTCCTGGGCAATTGCACCCATTCCTGATGCAGCTGCGCTGTTGGCAGCTTGAGGCTTATCGCCGCAGCGCGTCGTCTGCGAAGTCCAGGCGAGGAAAGCGACAGACAGGCCAGGCAAAAGCCTACTCTCAGACAGACGTATATCACAAAATACTGTTCAGTGTTTAAATGGGTCGTGTGGTACAAGTTTTTTGGGGGGTGGGAAGAAGGGACGAGTGAAAAAGTTCCAGGAGACGTGAGCATGAGAAATGTAACTAAAGGGTCCCCCCCGATAAGATGGTAAAAAGTTCCCCTCAACCAAATTACATATGAGTGGTTACACTATAATTCTAACATAAAAATAATATTTTTGAAAGGTTTCTTAGCTTCCGTCCCACCACCCACACCCCTATACAGCCAAAAACGTGTTTTTTTAATTTCAATTTTTTTCGACAACTTAACACTGTTTTATCAGACTGAAAAAAATATGATAAATAAGAACACAACTTGGACTATCAGAAAAACATTTTTTAATTTTTTCTCAGGCCCAAATTCAAACACAAAACAATATTTTCGAAAAAAAATATCAAGAAATATTTTCTACTGTGACTTAGAAGCCTGGAACAGGCTCGAAAAAAATATCAAAGGTTTCTCTTAAAACACGAATTGTTGTGTATTTTTTTTCAGATTTTTTCGATTGCTGGGCTGCAGTTAAAAAAATAAAAACCATTTCCCGCCTTTAAAACACCTGGACTTTCACTATAGTTTGAAACTGACTCAAACGGTTCTGTGCATTTATTTTAGTGCTTATTATACATTTGTATACATTGTTGTAGCACCCAATAAAGTTTTGATTTTGGAATATACTTACAAAGTATCATTTTTAAAGCTTTCTTATCGTTTGCATAAGTAATCGTACGCTACGGAAAGACGATAGTTTTGGCAATTTATAAGAAACAATCGACACAAGACCTTGTAAGTGTAATACTGGTGGATAAAGAATTACACCCCATCCTACATCTAACAGATTTTAGAAGAAAAAATAGAAGTTTACAGATTATGACATACAAAAAAAGATTATTGCAACACACATTATAATGGCAAATAACTCGGAAGCGATGCTTTCTAGACCTTTTAAACAAGGTTTGCTTGTCTCATGGGGACACGACTTTTTTTTTTTTTTAAGAACAAGTAAATTCTAAAAGACGACATGTTTTGGGGGACGGGTGGATGACAAAGGGGGAAATGATAAGGGACATTTCGTGTGCAGGATAGATGGGGTTCAGTGGGGAAGTGAAGGGGAACAGATTAGGCCCCGATTATGTTGTTGGGATGTATTTTTCAAAATACCACTTTTATGATCATCTTATTTTACAATTTTGCATATTAGTTCTTTTGGATGCGCCCTTTCCGTAGCACTGATGGACAGAAAAGAGAAGCCGATATCAATGTAAAATTAAATTGAAGGAAAATACTGAAATTATCTTTCACGATAAAATTAACGGGAATATTTTATTTCTTGCGAATTTTTATCTTAACGCTCAGAAATATTGGAATGAATTCTCTCGCACAGTATCGGGTCTATAATGCCGTAAACTACTTTTCGGGGGATGGGAGTTTGCAGTTGGGTGCTACATTAAATCAATTTTCAATTTTCGTACGATTATTATTTACAAAGTGCAGAGTTATCGCACGTGTACAGATTGTACGAGTGTCTCCATAATTATACGTATTCAAGAACAATTACTTAGGTAAAGGAAAAGACAACTTTTTCTCTAGTCTGAAACTATAGACATGAGACCACAGGCTTCCGCAACCAATGCGTTACTATTTATCTGTCCGGGAGGTGCCGTGTTCTAGGTTCAGTTGTCAACGTTTTAGCTGCTATTCTGTGGCCTTCCTCCTCAAGCAAGGTCGCACGTGCTTAGGACGCGGCAACTGCCGAACTGCCAAGTGGTTGACTACAAATGTCTCAAGTTTTTTTTAACTATGACCCAGCTATTAAAAAAATATGAAAAAATTCACAAGCATTCTGAGATGAAGTTTTAAGATTATTTTCGTGCCAGTGACTGTGTTCTAAGACAAGTAAAACAGTTATTGTAAATCTGAGTCTAATCTCTTCTCCTTCATTTTTCCACATGTCCCCCAATTATCCCTGAAATATGATCGAATTATTATTTTATAAACTACCAAACACTATTGTCTTTCGTTAGCGTATGATATTCACATACAAAGGATTAGAAAGCTTTAAAAATGATAATTTTTAACTATATTCCAAAATCAAAACTTTATTGGGTGCTACAACAATGTATACAAATGTATAATAAGCACTAAAATAAATGCACAGAACCGTTTGAGTCAGTTTCAAACTATATTGAAAGTCCAGGTGTTTTAAAGGCGGGAAATGGTTTTTATTTTTTTAACTGCAGCCCAGCAATCGAAAAAATCTGAAAAAAATACACAACAATTCGTGTTTTAAGAGAAACCTTTGATATTTTTTTCGAGCCTGTTCCAGGCTTCTAAGTCACAGTAAAAAATATTTCTTGATACTTTTTTTCGAAAATTTTTTTTGTGTTTGAATTTGGGCCTGAGAAAAAATTAAAAAATGTTTTTCTGATAGTCCAAGTTGTGTTCTTATTTATCATATTTTTTTCAGTCTGATAAAACAGTGTTAAGTTGTCGAAAAAAATTGAAATTAAAAAAACACGTTTTTGGCTGTATAGGGGTGTGGGTGGTGGGACGGAAGCTAAGAAACCTTTCAAAAATATTATTTTAATGTTAGAATTATAGTGTAACCACTCATATGTAATTTGGTTGACGGGAACTTTTTACCATCTTATCCGGGGGGACCCTTTGTTTGCTCCTATAAATCTGCCAGTAAAAAGTTCATTTTCAGCCTTAAAAATTATTGTAATAGACAAGACAGCCTTATTGAAGAAAATTTGGAGAAAATATTGATTATATACTATACTTCTAATTATGAATGTGAAGAAAATATGCTTGTAGTATCTTTCATAAATGTAAAAATACTTTTTCCTGCATAATAAAAATTGCCTAATTTAATCCTTTTGAGACAATTTCTACTTGACAGAAATATAAATTTTTCATGTCTAATTTTTTGCATTCTGTAACCTATTTTAAGTCCCTCAAACGTCGATTTTAATGCCTTTTAGTGCCTAATTTCGTAATTTTGTTGCCTATTTTAGGTGCCTAAATCAAATCTTTTTTGTGAGTAAAATTCCGAGGTCAAGTCATAACACTCAAATTTTTACTCTCAAAAATAAATAGTATTTCCCGTTTATTAGATGTAGATAGAGGTAAAGGTGGTGATATGAACCATTCATATAATATGAGCCCCCTTGGTATCGTTTCACATATCGCAAACATTCTAGCAGGAACAATTTTAACTAGTCTAATAACTCCTGTTGCTAATATAGCTTTGTGGTTCTGTTGCATATGCGAGCTGATGTGAAACAGAGGTGTTCATGTTTTTTCGGTTCTAAAGCTTTAGATTTGGCTTTTAATTAGAGTTGATTTCGCTCAGACCGATTTTGATTTTTAACGAATGAAATACAATATGTTCTAAACGTTGTTCTTATGCATTCAATCTTTTGAACTATCATAGACCGGTTTTTGTTTGCAGAATTTTAATATGGCGATGGTTGTAAAACGAGCCCCGAACTATGTTGCGTATACTAGCGTATATATACGTATGAGCCATAAACTTTAACTGCCTTGTATTACATACACTACAACTTGTGTTCGTACTATTCTTGTTTTAGATATCACCAAAAATTCTAGGGCCAGAACGAAAAGGAACTAGTGGAACTACAGAATGGCACAGATTTTCTCGTAGTAGCTAATTTCCTAATTTCTTTGGTCGGGGCTGACTTTTCGGTCGTGCCCCATCCTTATGTCAACAACCATCTATCGTCGCACGATGGGGTATTTGGCCGTTTTAGGCGGCCAAAATTATTTTTGCTGTTTAAATGTATCTAAATGCGCCACCTTTCACATTCGTGGTTGTTTAGGTGATATGAAACAGTTTTTAATAAGAAAAATGATGTTTTGAACTTTTTATTATTATATAAATACAACCCCAAGAACAGAGCTCATTTGGGATGCTATATTTTTGGGTGCTGTACTAAATACGAAATGTAATATTTTATATTAATCTAATATATTTTATTAACAATAATATGAAAAAGCAATAAAATACAGAGAATCAGAAATTCAATAAATAGTAAAGAAAAAGCGCACAAATCTAATGATATTTTAAAATGAAACAATCTGCTAATAGTTTTTTATCTTTGATAATATTGAGTGATCTAGTGTTATATAATTAAACTAATAACTTTGTTGATAATTTAAATTAAAATTTGAGTTTTCCTTATAACTTAAAATATTGCAAAATATGATAGAACAGATTATTATAAGAACAGGATTCTTCATCCAAAGATAATTTTATTTCTTCTGAAGTATCGATAACAAGGATATAACTTCCTTTTACTGTTTCTAATTATTTCGTATTGCCTCCTGGAAAGACCAGCTTCAACAAAGAAAATCAGTGCACTGAGTGTCATTTGTGGTATTTTCCTATCTTCCTAAACTATGCTTTCTTTCCGGCTCGTTTTGGAGAACATGTGATTTCCTTGACTCATTTTAAAGCGTCTTTTTCTCTTACAAAGCCTAATGTTACTCGGGTAGCATAAGTTAGTACTTCTGAATTTGTAGTTTGTCGTAAATCTTCTGTTCTTCTCATGCTTCTCTCACTCATATCTTGAAATCGTTTCTTTAGTGTGGCTGGTCGGTTCACTACTTTAGGTATTTTGAAAGTGTCACTGAGCCAATCACATTTTTTTACCAAATACATCTTCTTTCTTGTGTGCTATGGACCACCTTAATTTCATATCAGATTTAAAATATGAAAATGTATGCTATATTTTCTTCATTTGTTCGTCAGAATAATTTTATTTAAGTAAGAAATAATTTTCTAGAAATTCCAATTTTTCTCTAATATCGTGTAATTTTTGTTGGTATATCATGTTAAATAACTTTCTTCGAGTCATTACGTTGTGTACAAATGTGCAAAGTCGAATTTTGGAAGAAATTAAAAAGTAAATAATTTCATGTAAAAAAAATCTGCAAATCGCATTCGTACATAAATGGTTGTATATAACGCAAAACTGCGCGAATCCGCGATTGATTTCGACGAAATTGTAAAATAGAAAACGTAACCCTTCCATTGCACCAAAAACTGTAATCCGGAAACCCCCGGAAGTACACTAATTTACTTACATTAATTAAAATTCGCTTCATTAAAAATTTAAAAGTTCTATCTCAGCTAAAATAATTCAAATCTGTACGAAAATACACATAACGTGTACATACTTACCTGCTCTATCAGTCTCTATGGTTTCATACTTCAAAATCGAACCTCAGTACACGGAATTCACTGTGAGACTGAAGTCCGCACGGGAGTCAAAAAAGAACATGCGCATTTCACGAGTAGGTAACTTCAGAAAAGATGCGCCTACCGTTAAAATTTGTGCAACTGGTTATTCCCTGACCTTTTAGCTCTACGATGCTGTATTTTTTACTTGTCTAGAGTGAAATTTGCAAAATCGACATTTGGCCGCCTAAATCGGCCAAATACCTCACCGCCGCCCGAACATTTTTTTACCTTTGCTCAGTTTTTCGGTTTCTTAATGTCAGAACCGAAAAACTACTTTAAGAATATTATTGAAGAGTACAACCTCGTCCTAAACGGAAATTTTCGCTGAAAAATTTGGTGCAGGTTTTACGAAAACGGCGTTTAAGCGTTGCTGTAAATGCAAAATTTGAAGCTGTTTTTCACAGAAAACCATTGAGATGTCGCAACACATTACTGAAAGTCGTTTCAAGCACTGCCACTCACAAATGTGTTAATGCGAAAAGCTCTTTCTTACAGAAAACTATTTCGATTTCGAAAACCTTTATTGGAAGTCGTGTGAATCTGCCACTCACAAATGCAATAATAAATACAAATCGCTGATAATGTGCATATTAAAGACATGAGAGAAATTTCAACAAAACTACATTGTGTAATTTTTGAAGAAACAAAATACAGCATAATGAATTTTATGCCATCTTAAACACTGTAATTAGCATTATCCGTACAAAAAGTTTGAAGAAAAAATTTGGAGCCGTTTTTGAGAAATCGGTGTTTGAGTGTTTCTGAAAATGCGCAAATTTGAACTCATTTTTACAGAAAACTGTGGAGTTTTCAATAAACCTGATAAGACAAAATTTAATGAACTTGCGCACAAACGTCGAAATGAAAGTGGAGGCTCATATTATCGCCTTGCACAGAAGATTGCATTTTAATTAAAATAATTTATTAATGTAGATTTCAAAATATGTATCCTACAGTTATGTATAAACGTTTTTGATCATAATAAACAATAAAAATTTTCAATATTTCGATATATGATTCACTGAGAAAAATACATTGTTGAATTTACAGTTCGGACCGTTCAAATAACAATGAGGATCGTCACTTCTGTGTTCAACTAATCTAATTAATAACATTCAATAATAATCAATTGAATAATTAACAAAATTGAAAACAATGTATGTAGTTACTGCACAATTAATTAAAACCATTCATATAAATGAATTTTTCGTGTTCACAATAGCGTTCAAATTTGCCCCCCCCCCCCCAATGAAAGATCCGAAATCCCGCCTCTGGATCTATATCTCTGCCGCGACAAGTGTAATAACTGAGCTCAATCGTGTGAAGATGCCAAAGTCACTCACTCACTAGTGCCTCATTAATATTCTCTAATGTTATATTGTTTTTTTGATATTGGCTAATTTTAGGCACAAGTTCAGTGAAATATATTTGTGCTTTTTTCCTCCAATTTTAAGTTTTTATTACCGTTTCCGGTGCCTATTTTTAAACATTTTACTGCCTTTTTAGGCGCCTAAAACGTACGTTTTTAGCGCCTTAACATTCGACGTCCAAATGAACAAAGGAGTTGGAGGCCTGGAAACATCAGTCAATTATTCGAATATGTAGGATAGAAACAGCAGTCTTATATTTTCACGTAGCCGTTTCCAGAAATACGAGATAATATGTGCTGCTGTACTTCCACTAGTATTATTTGCAGTTTTGTACCATTAATAACTGGTGTGAATGCTCTTTCATTATAGTGTTTCTTCAAGTGATATAGTTGAAATTGCCTGGTAAAACAATCACACAAATCTACACCAAAGAAGTTCTGAAGAGAAGGTGACGAGTTGCTTCCATCAAGGTTGTTTTGCAGCCTTCGCATTGATCGTGCAGAAAATGAACTAAGAAAAACTTCGCTTTGGTGTTGACATTGCTGGGAAAAGGCAAGGCAGAAAGTCAATCAACGAATAAAAAATATGAATTAAAAAACCTAACAGTAAGTAATAGTTCGTTGCACAAAATGTATTTACAAAATTAGTGGTGCTACCAAAGCACATACTTTTTTACATTGTTCCTAAATGCTCCGCAATTTTATACAACTACATTAACCAGCACAGTTTTTTCCGCTACGAGACGCTATCCCAAATCCTCAGATTTAACTTGCCGGCATTCATGCCACTACGCCTCATAAGCCCGCATAGACCGAACTCGGGCAAAGGCATAAACACGTAAATGTCCGATTGTCCATGTAAAAATAACAACAAATAATTCAGGACAAAGTATAAAAAATTCCACGATAGATACATTTCTTTCTTTCTCATTCATATTCAAAACGTCAAATTCAACACGGAGTGCCACCAGAGCACATACATTTTTGAATTATTTAAAATTCTCCGCAATTACATACACCTACATAAAACAGCAAAAGTGTTTTAACCAGCAAGTTCTTCTTCCATTCCGTCACCCAAACACAGTTCCTCAGAGTTAACGTGCTGGCGCTGATACCACTACCCCACACAAGCGCAGTGCCCTGGAAAGATCGTTTTCCGGCGCACGATGATATAACTTTCTCTTCTTACGAAGTATTCGTAAGTCGAGAAAGTAATAATGATTTCGGAACCGTTAGGCATATGTGAGTTGATCGCTGGATAAATTGTATTTCAATTTAATGTTGAAATACTCTTAATTTTACTTAAATCGGTTCATACAGATGCACACAAGACAACAATTGATTTGACTTGACATACGTTTCAGAAATCGAATAAGAGAGTTGAAAAAATGTATAAAAGATGCAATTTGAGAAAACACAGACAATTCCTGTATATTAATCTGCATTGATTCTGTTAGTGAGAACAAGTACTTCAAAAGATTTTCGATAAAGTTTCTACACTCTTCAATAGTTTTTTCTGCAACAGCACATTCATCACATTAAAATTTTTGTCTGGGATCCGAACCCGGCATCTTCCAAATTGAAGCGCTCAATTCCACCACGCTTTAACCACCTCGGACATTGGAGTGGGTTGTGGCCAGAATACTTGTAAATTAGTCAAATCGTAATTGTATCAGCTCTAGCATTAGTAAGCCAGTAATTGTCAACATGCGAAAAACAAGTCTTTTGGGCGACAAAGAAAGGCAGGCGTTACGGGCTTACTCCAAATCTTATATCCGACTAAGGAGATTAGAAAAATAACTACTGCGAGAATTCTGTAGCACCAACAGTTCATTTATTTATTTAGTGTCCCTTATTACACATGTGGAGAAAATTTAAAGAAAAAATTGGAGCAGTTCATGATAATTTTTTTTTGTAAATTTGAAGCGCAAATGACGCAAAAACGACTCGTTTTACAGAAAATGTTACATAACCTTTTTAAAGAGCTAATTTTGTACAACAGACTTTGTCTGAGGTAAAAATCTCTATCTACAATTTTGTTGTTTTATTTTTTTTTTCAATTTTAAAAAATCCAAGAAATTCCCGGAAGTAGGACTAAGACCACGTCCCTCATTACATAAGTTACATTTTATCGTCCCTCATATAAGTGAAGAAAATTTTTTAAAAATTGGAGCGGTGTTTGAGATTGTTTTGTAAAGCTGAAGCGCAATTTACGCAAAAACTTCTCGTATTTCAGAAAAATTGTACATGACCTTATTTAAAGTGCTAATTTTGTACAACCGACTTTGAGGCAAAAATATCTTCAATTTTGCAGTTTTCAAATAGTTTTTTGCAATTTTCGAAAAATTGGGGGTATCAACGACAATGATACCTGCATCATTCTTTTGAACGTCCTACGCACTAATCAACAACAAAATTTAAATAAAAAAATTTGGAGCCTTTTTTTAACTTTGAAAATGTCAGACGGACTTCATTTAAAGTACCCCCCAAAATTAAAATATCGGTTTCAAATTCAAGGAACCTTGACAACAGTGAAAACGATTGGGGAATATTCATCTTGAAGAAAATCGGCTGAACGGTTTAGGCGCTAGCGTTGACCACAGACGGACAGAAGAACGTTTTGCCGTTAATCGATTTTGCAGTATTAAGAAGCAACAAAACATTGATTTTTACTACACCACGAGATAGCGGTTTTTTGTCTAAATTAGAAACAGGTTTTATCCACTTTTCGTTACCAGACTATAAGAGTTTTTCTGCCGAAATTTCGCAATTTTCTGGCGCACGATTACATAATTTTCTCTTCTTACGAAGTATTCATAAGGCGAGAAAGTAAAACGATTTCAAATAATGTTTTGTGCATTTGCAATCTCCCTTTGATTCTGAAAATATAACTAAGGTTACATAATTTTTCACAGAAACATAACGGGTATTCGGACTTCGGAACGGTGCAACAAGGTATTTGACCGATTAAGACCATTTTAGTATTTCGAAAAGGTTTCATAATATACCTCAAAACGGTATTAAATCTTTCCGGTTCCTGATTAGGGACGCAACGATATTGGCAGATACCATGCCTCTACCTTCAGTTACCAGATAGTCTTCTTAAGTATACACTATCAGCAGTATATCTATTTAAAAGTAAGCAGTCTCTTGACATGGATACATAAGTTATTTGAATCGATCTGTTGATACGAACTAATTAAAGAGTCAGAATTTCTATGCAGTAAAAATGTCAAAAATATATGCCTTATAATACGCACGATACATCTTTAAAATATGCAATAAAATGCAGTATAAAACACACAAGGAAATAAATGTTTATTTATTACTAATTGTAATGCAAAATATTTGTAGAAAAAATTAAATTGTGTTACAGTGGTATTGCCTCATTGAAACATGAAGAAAAGAATTATCGGTAGGAACATATTTTTTGAAAATATTTTTTTTAATTTCACCTAAATAACCATTACAGGAACCCTGCAATTTGTTCATGTCCTAATATTTTGGAATTGGAAGGAGATTTAACAAAAAAAATGTACGGAAATTCATTAACAAAAAACATTCTATATTTAGGTGAAATAATTATTAAAATTTATGACAAGATACAATTCTAAATTGGCTTTTCAAATACTGTTTCCTCTGACTGTTAAGATATTATTTTGGGCATATCCATGGGCACACGATATTTGAGAGACCTTTCTTTGGAAGGCCCTACTGACGACCAGCGATCACATAGTGTGGTGATGCCCACGCATAAGCTCTGGCTTCCTGGAAAACCATTCCTGACAGATAAGGAAGATACGGTCCACGAAGTCTGCTTCGTGATACGGTCTATCGCGCGTTTACGCTTCGTTCGATTCCGAGGCACTGAGTGGGACGACCCGTGCCCGCTCGCCTAACATTCAATCTTACCTTTGGTTGCGCACGAGGTACAAGCGAACTACCTTAAATCTACATCCCTTGGCAATATTTTTGAGGCTAAAAGGATACTCACTTCTTGATGGTGGCTGGTGAGTTATTCCATGAACCACGATAACTATAAATCACGTCTCCAACTTCAAGAAGTTTAATTTTAAAAAGTTCTTAAAATGTTGGCCTTATTTTTTTGGAAGCTACGCTGAATACGGAGGCATATGCGTAAAATATTGCAAAATATGCAAAATAAAATTCGTCGGGAATGCTGTAAATGGTCAGATGAGTCACCTTGAAATATACCTCGCTGAATAGCAATCTCATCCGTTTCTATAGTTTCCTTTGGGGTATTCAGAATCATTCTTGTGCACCATATTGACATAACATGAGACAGAAAGTTGACGATTTTTGTGTCTATTTTGTATATTTTGAGGACCTGCAGTAGCCAGCTGTGTGGTACAGAGTCAAACGCCTTCTTATAATCAAAGTAAGCCATATATATATTTCGATGGTTCGCATATGCTTGGACACACACAACTGAGTCAATTATTAACTGTTCTTTACAGCCCTTTGTTCCTCTGCTACAGCCTTTTTGCTGAGGGGCAATGATGTTATTTTGTTCGCAATGACTAAACATTTTGTTAGCTAAACACGATGATATAATTTTGAATGGCGTAGGCAGACAGGTTATTGGCCGATATTTTATCGGGTCGTGTGTATTGAATGCGTCTTTAGGTAACAAGTAAGTGATACCATGAGTGAGAAAACCAGGCAATTTTTTTGGATCATCTAAGGCATCGTTTATAAGTTGACTCAATTTTCCATTTACGCATGTCAATCTCTTATATCAAATGTTTTGAATCCTATCTGGTCCTGGTGACTTCCAATTCATTAGTTTTCCAACAGCATCCTCAACATCAATGGCTGTGAATGACACATTTTCCATTTGCGGTAGTTGTTCCGACTTTTGTTGCTCTCCTTTCAACCAGCTTGCCTCTGAATTATAGATTGGCATCTGAGAGCTGTCTCTCCCAAAAGTCTTGAACACTTTGTAAGGTTGGATACCTGGGGCTAATTGAGCTTTCTGTCTGTCTCATTGTTCGGTAAAAGGATTTTTCCGATTTATTAAACAAGAAATTATCAGTTTTTCGCTTGTTACTCAGTTTTTTATCGTCTCAGGCGAGACGAAAATACCGATAGTTTTCTGTTTCATTGTATAGAGACACTCACAAGGAGAGCTGTTGTGTCCTTCTCGTTGCGTGTGGGTACCATGCCTCTGCATTATCTTCTTCACTTGTTTTGTCAATTTTCTAGATCTTACCCCTTTTACGTATTCCACCAATCGAGCAATGTCCTACCTCAATATTTGATTTTATTATTTAGCCGTCTTTCCCACTTCGGAATGAAATTCGGGTTTTCCTTGATGGCCTTTGATCACAATTAAAGTCTATTCGAACAGCTCTCACGATCGTCACTGCAGCACAGTATTCAATCAAGTGACGTTGCTCAATACTATGGCAATTACTAATGTATGCTGGGAGAATCTTAGTGTTCATCATGTCAATTATTTTCGCCAGTTTTTGAAGGTATTGACTTAGGTATCTTTGGACGTCTGATTGGCTTTGTATCTTCAAATTCTGTAATAGCAGTGCTCATTAATGTTTCGAGATTGTCTTCCGTTCGTTCTTCTTCCTTTCGGCAGGCGTTCTCTTTCTCTACTGCCTCCACAAACTGTTGGTCTCCTTCAATGTTCGTTTCATCATCTGTCGCTTGGCTCTCTGGCTGCGCCATAGAATCCTCTTTAGTAGTACTGATAACTTTCCTACTTCTTCCCTGATTGCATCAATTCTAGCTGTTGGCATCAAGTTTTTAAGATACTACGATATTGACCTGCAATATGTTGTTCGTTCGTATTCATATTTGGGTAGATAGACATGAATTCCCTATACAGTTTTTGCCTGTATCCCATTCGCATGGTTTCTAGGCAAGACTTTAAAGTAACAGCGCTTATTATTATTATTATTATTATTATTATTATTATTATTATTATTATTATTATTATTATTAATATTATTATTATTTTTCCTCTAAATCACGACTTAAGATGTTATGTGTCGGCTGAATATAAAATCTACTCCAGGTTGCAACCAGCTACCTAAGGAGCAGATCTAGGGACTGTCGGTGCCTCTACAATACTTTGCGCAAAATGTGGGCTGTTCCAAATAAAGCTATTTCTTGCACTTCCCAGTCTTTTGGATTACCTGGGAGTTTAGACAAGTTCTTACACAAATTTTGCGGAACAAATCCCAGAGCTCCGATAACTATCGGTACGACCTGTGCTTTTAACGCCCCACATTCGGCTGATCTCGATTTCCAAACTCTTGTATTTAAGACGTTTCTCTGCCTCCTTGGTAACGACGTTTTGATCGCAAGGTACAGCAACATCCACAAGTAAACACGATTTGTTCTCCAAATCCCGGATGACTATATCCGGTTTGTTTGCTGCTATCGTGCGATCAGTTTGAATTTGTTGGTCGTACAATATCGTACACAATCCAACAGACGTCACCGGTTTCGGTGAGTGTTCGTACCACTTGGGGCATGTGTTCGGAACTTCGAGGGCGGTACCAGATCTGCCAGTGGAGGTAGCTACACACCCTGTCGTGTCTTTTCTTCTTCTTCTTCTTCTTCTTCTTCTTCTTCTTATTATTATTATTATTATTATTACTACTAAAATTGGGGTGCGAGAAATATGCGCGTCAATGTTGGCACCGCGAACTTGAAACGTGTTGCACTTGATCTTATGGCAGCGTGGGTTAATAGAAAGTATTCATTGAGGTTCAGTTGATGTGCACCCAGTGTAAGAAATGGCTTCTCCAAGTTCGTTCAGGAGATCTTTCACCGTGAAAGAAAAAAATACGTGTGATAGACGACGCAGAAGAAATTGGTAACCGCGCAGCAGGAAGGAAGTAAGATGTGATTGCAAGTTTTTTTCGTGTTGGCATGTAAAGAAACGGGACTTAAAGAAACCAATGAATGCAAAGCAATGGGCCTTTCGAGGACAGAAAGCAGAGTCAGAAAACTGAGAAGATATTGTGCAGTTACATTGAGGAAAAAAGTTCGGTTGTGCCGTTTCGAATGATATGTGCCAAGTGAAAGCACTGGCTGTTGCGAAGGAAGTTGGTATCTCGGGTGGTTCACGGGTGCTTTTAAACACAGTGGGTTGACCTTGCGCAGGAAAACCAATATACTAGCTCAAAGACTACCTAGCGATTTCGAGGAAAAACTTACCATTTTTCATAAGTATGTGATTAGTTTGCGTAAATCAAATTCAAGTTATTGTCGCAAATCGGCAATGCTGATCAAATCCCGACATATTTCGAGATGCCATTAAATTACAATGAACAAAAGGGGAGAATCGAGCGCTATGGTCAGTACAGGAATTTATGCAAAGCTACGATGCACAGTTATGCTCTTTGTTACTGCAGACTCACGGAATTTGCCTACCTAATTTTTAAGCGCAAAACAATTCCAAAAATGGATGTTTCCGGCATTATTGCGAAGACTCGATCAAAATGTTGGATGGACAACGACCATGTGCAAGACTGAATTCCGGGAGTTTGGCAACGACGCCCTGGGATACTGTTAAACTTGTCGAACATGTTAGTACTGGACAGTGTCCGTGGCCACACCAGAGAGGAAGTACGCAAATTGTTAGATAGGGGGAAAACGGACATGATCATTCCGGGAGGTCTAATGTCTGTTCTGAAGCCTATGAGTGTGCATCAATCGCCCATTTCAGGCAGCAGTTAAACAATATTATACGAGGTTGACGGCAGAGGCACACCACAACTACACCCCTACCGGAAAGATCGAGCAGCGGAAAGTTTCTGACTTGTGGATCAAATGTGCTTGGGACTCGATCGAGCTGGTGGAGGAGAACTTTAAAACGTGCGGCATCACATATTCAATGGACAGGGCCGAGGATGATGTACTGAGGCAAGATGGCGACGATTCCACCGCCAACAGCTCTTTTGCCAGCGGCGACGAGAGTGATAATGAATGAAGTAAGTTATTTTTCTATCAAAATTTTGCTGTTCTTATTCATGAAAAATAAACTTAAAGAATTTTTTTTTCATTGCGCGTGCGGGATTGTTTCATCCATAAACATGAAATATATTAATGTAATTTTTTCAATAACGGTGAAAAAAAATTAAAAAAACTTTATTTCGAGATTTCTTTGCGTAAAATTAGGGTGCGGGAAATATTCGAGGGCGGTTATTTTTCGAGCATACACTATATTTTGTTATAAAATGAGTTATAAATTAGGCGTTGATACGCTCAAGGACGACTTATGTTGATCACATTGGCTGAAGACAGGAGCCTCGTCATGAAAATTAATAAGCATAGGGAATAGTCATCGGTTTCTTGGGTTCGGCAGCATAAGTATTTGGAATAAAATACAATGAAAATAGTGCGGTAGAGAGACCCAAAGGTGTATTTGTTGTGGGTTTAAAGGTTTTAAAGGCAAGGTGTCGCACACCCAAAGGGTAGCGAGCAGCTACAGCGTTGAGGGTTGAAAATATTTTTAGAATCACGTGACGCCGGTTTGGCTTGTGCAGCCAGTATTCACGTGAATAAATCCAATCCCCCTTCAACGTTCAATGGTGGCCACGTAGGGGTGAGCCGGCGGGTAAAAATCAGTGTTGCCAGATTAGGGGTTTTCCTTTCAAATTAAGGGTATTTTTTGGTGTTTAGGGGGCAAATTTATTTGGGATTTTTCTTGGGAGATTTCATTGAGTTCTTAAAATGTTAATTTTGTGTTATATTGTGAAATAATCACACTTACCAATGATGAGAACTCAACTTAGTTTTAAAATTTTGGGAAGTAAGGATACACTCGTCGGGTGGGCGTACAGTAACATGCAAACTGAATATCTACCCTTCCAGATAAAAGTGAAAGGTACCAGTGGCGTAGCGTAGTGGAGGCCGCAGGGGCTGCCAGCTCCAGGTAGCACTTTCAGAGGGCGACAAAATTTCACAATAAATAATAATAATAATAATTTTCTATATAATATAATAATCTACTTCGACTGTTGACTTCATTTTATGGGTTCCATTCCGCTTGACTGGTGACTGTCAAAATTTCATACTCACTTCGCGAATGTTGAAAAAGTTTAAAAGCGAAAACATGAATGAGTCACAACATATTGACGTAAGTGTTGTTGATGTAATGTCTCAAATGAGAATGGACAGCTGATTGTAGCAATCCATTGTTTTTTGAAAAATTAAATTAACAACACTTATGTCAATGTTTTGTGACTCGTAGGTACCACATGTTACGGATTGGAACATCTATTTGGATTTTAAAATAATATTTAACCTCATGGTTTAAATCATTAGTATCCGAAATTATTTTTTCTTCATTTTTATTGTTTTAGACATTGGACTTGATTATCTTTATTTTATGAAATATTTTAATATAATAAAAACATATGCATTACATTTCAGTGAGATATGCCGTGTATCATGAACGGTACAGTTGGAACTAGAGAGCAAAATAAATAATAGATTATTTATTCATAAAAATGAATTATAAGCTATTTATTTTATTTCAACATTCTAATATAGTTTCAATTTGACTCTCTGAATTGTCGTAACTTTCAAAGGTTTGAAACAAAAGCAAATAAGTATATGATATTGGACCACAACTACCTGAAATCTGTTGTTTAGAATTAGACCTGAAATAATGTTAAGATTCAGAAATTGCAAATGTAAATGTTAATTTTTTTTGTGTCAGGAAACAATCTTTAGTCTAGTCAAATGGTAGAAAAGAAGGGAAAGTTTCGGTGTAGTTTTGATATTTGATTCCATGTATTTCTTGGGTCGCTGAACACAAATATCAGGTTTGCCAAGAAAACGTTGGCCCGGAAATATGTTTTTTAAGTGTAAAAATTTTAAAAGTGTAAAAATTACGCATTTTCCCAGATTTTTTTAAAATGACTCAAAAGCCATCCGTTTTTGAAATTAATGGACCTACATAAAATAAAAGAAGATAAAATAGTCTACTTTTAATGTCCTTAAGATTTTACTCTCCTATAAACGATTTAGCCGTGAGAGCATCGCGAAATTTAGTGCTATAAAGCATGGAAAAACAGGAATTATCCCACTTTATATCGATATAACTTAATAACTATCAATTTTTCGTAAATACTAACCTGATATAAAATGAATGAGGATAAAATTGCCTACATTTTGTGTGGACAAAGGTTTCTTCTAGGATCAACGGTATCGCCAATACGGTGTAAAATGTGCTTGTGTGTGCTACTGTGAAAACGGCTCTCCATTTAATCTCCTTCACTCGCCAACTCTTGTTCGTAATTTACATCCAATGAAGTTGCATACAATATAAATACGGACGCCTTGTGAATAAATTTACATTTTATTCAGAAAAAGGGAAGTAGGTGATAATATTCGTAGTATGCTTCTCAGATCCGTAATTAAATTTCCTTCATACTAGAAACAAGTTCAGTCATCTGGTATAATCAAAAAAATAATATTGCTATAAAAATTCCAAAATTTTAATTTTTAAATAACGCAGCTAAAATACTCGTGAAATGAAAACTAGTCTTAATATCGCAAACGTTAACTTTGTACAAGATGTATTCACAACACTATATCTGATGTATCGTAAAAATAGTGTAAGTTAATAAATAGATCTATAGAGGGCTCTGCAGTAGGATATCTCAGCTCACCTGCGCCGCGGCGCCCCCGTCAGGAGACACCATTTGAGGAGTGTTCACTGCAAAAACAAACATATGCATCGGGTGGGGGTGGGGGTAAATGAGTTAGCATTACAATAATACTAATGACAGTCAGCTGCATCTTGTTTCCTGGTTTGAAGGAATAAAAGCAAGTATATCCCTACTAATTTTACTTGTAAAATACTAGGTTTAGGCAAAACCGAACATGTCCACAGCGTTGTTGCAAGCAAAAAAGAACATGTCCGTGTAACCAATAAGATGTCAAGATTCACAATCAAGTGACTGCTTGTGCCGCGTAGGTGTGGTTCATTCCATCTGTGAAGTCTTCACAGCAGGGTCCTATCTTATTAATTAGAAGATTGGGATCTCAAGAAGATTCATACAGTCAGTTACCGCACAGCACTATTTTAGATTTGAAGTTCCTGCTTTGACCCTTTGGAAACGTGACTTTTCATTAACAAATATGGTTCAATTTAGCCTTCAGCAGATGTCACTTAAAAGGAGCATACCATTGGCAAAGAGATCTAATATAGCAGTCTGTTGACTTAACTTTTAGAAGATAAACGGAGAGAATTCTTCAAATACTCCTCGCCTGGAATGGTATTCCTTTGTTCTTGATGGACTAATAGCTGAAAATCAATCTGTAATTGATAGCTAAGAACTGAAAGATAATTGTGATTGTTCAGAAAATTATCTTGGCCGGCTCTAGTAATTGTAAATTTTTAGTTCTTTGTAATTTCTTTGAAGTTAAAAAATAGGTACATTGGCTACAGGAATTGTTGTAGTAATTTTGTATGTTTGTTAAAATAAAATACTTGCATACAAACCGGAGTAAAAAATCCCAATCAATCGCGATAACGGTAACCATGTTTTATGCAAGAATAAATATGTCCGCAGGTGCTTCGGACAAATGCACAAGTGACGAGATTTAAGCCAAAGCAAATATGCCCAAATTTTAACCTGAAATATCGTCATAATTATAACTAACCCGATAGCAGTATACGTAGACTATTGTAACTCTACTGGTAAGCAATACAGCGTATTATATTGTTTGAAATAGCGATAACTTGATTTTTTTTTTTTTGCTGCTTCTGAAAATTCTGATTTGATGGACATATTCGCATGAACGCTCATTTGCGATCGCCAGATTGCCACGCGTGCACCAAGGCGGCGACTTTTATGCGCAAGTGCCTAATGCAAGGCCAGCCGCACCTGCCAGCGCTAGCAGCCAATCGAAGCTCAGAACAAGCGGGATTATGAATTGACGGATCAGTTCGAATCGAGGACAGCGCTACAAAGATAGAACGAAGTTCTGCACATATTTGGAGTGCAAGAAAACTATATTCTTTGAAGAGTGAAGGGCTTTACCATGTGCCTCCACGCCGCATCCGCCTATTTGCAATTGAACATCTTTGTAATTTATCTGAAGTTATAAATTAATCTTTTAAATTATAAATCGTTAAGGCATTTTGAACCCGATATTTCTCTTATTTCTATATATAACAAATTTCACAATACCTTTCACAATTTAATTTTTAACTTACGGAAACAGCACCTGAAACTTCGTTGAAGAGACTAACATAACCAAGCTTTGTAAGTACCCCAAGTGAATCTGAAGCTTTATCTGATTTAGCCAAAACATTCCGGCTTGTTAGAAGGATAAGGAAAATTGTAAGGATTTTAGACAGTTTTAGACTTTGCTAGTAATATTTAATTATACCCTTTTCATTACAATCTCTGTTTAACAAAGTAACTACATTCATAACAACAAAAGTACATTTAATTTTGCTCGTCCTGTTCTGTTTCCTCCAGATCTTCCTCGAAGTCGTCGTCTTCTGCAGTTGCTTCTTGATATTGTTGGTATTCAGCGATCAGATCGATCATGTTTGATTCAGCCTCCGTAAATTCCATTTCGTCCATTCCTTCGCCCGTGTACCAGTGAAGAAAAGCCCTGCGTCTGAACATTGCCGAGAACTGCTCAGATATGCGCTTGAACACTTCCTGAATCGCGGTGGTATTGGCCATGAAGGTGGCGGCCATCTGGAGGCCCCGCGGAGGAATGTCGCAAACGGCCGTCTTCATGTTGTTGGGAATCCATTCGACAAAGTAGCTGCTGCTCTTGTTCTGCACGTTCATAACTTGCTCGTCCACTTCCTTCATTGACATGCGCCCCCTGAACACTGCGGCGACGGTGAGGTAGCGGCCGTGGCGCGGGTCGCACGCCGCCATCATGTTCTTGGCGTCGAACATCTGCTGCATGAGCTCGGCCACTGTGACGGCGCGGTATTGCTGGCTGCCACGCGCCGTCAGCGGGGCGAAGCCGGGCACGAAGAAGTGCAGCCTGGGGAAGGGCACCATGTTCACGGCCAACTTCCTCAGGTCGGCGTTCAGCTGGCCGGGGAAGCGCAGGCAGGTGGTGACCCCGGACATGGTGAGGGAGACCAGGTGGTTCAGGTCTCCGTAAGTGGGGTTCGTCAGCTTCAACGTGCGGAAGCAGATGTCGTACAAGGCTTCGTTGTCGATGCAGAAGGTCTCGTCCGTGTTCTCAACCAACTGATGGACCGACAAGGTCGCGTTGTATGGCTCCACGACCGTGTCAGACACCTTGGGGGAGGGCACGACCGAGTAAGTCTTCATGATCCGGTCGGGATACTCCTCGCGGACCTTGGAAATTAGCAGAGTGCCCATGCCGGAGCCCGTGCCGCCACCCAGCGAGTGCGTGAGCTGGAAACCTTGCAGGCAATCGCAGCCCTCGGCCTCCTTGCGGACCACGTCCATTACACTCTCTACCAGGTCGGCGCCTTCTGTGTAGTGGCCCTTGGCCCAGTTGTTGCCTGCCCCACTCTGCCCGTTGACGAAGTTGTCGGGGCGGAACAGGCGGCCGAAGGGGCCGCTCCTGACAGCGTCCATGGTCCCGGGCTCCAAGTCGACGAGGATGGCACGTGGTACGTACATGCCCTTGGAGCCAACGTTGTAGTATACGTTGATCCTTTCCAGCTGCGTAGCGGCATCGCCGTGATACGCTCCGGTGGGGTCGATACCATGCTCGTCGGAGATAGTTTCCCAGAACTGGAAATTACAAGGGGTGAAAAATCAGCATATAGATAGGTACGGACACTTTGCAATAGCAAATATAGTAGTACTACTACCACCACGTGTAAGTCTCTTTTGGGGCTACATCTATATATGCCTTTTTTAACAGACTTCATACGTATACTACTAAAAGATGTCGAGAAAAAGACGTTGAAACATTGAATAGAAATTAATAGTTCAAAAAATATTTCTTTAAATTCGCAATTCATTTGGAACTGGCAAGGCAGAGTAGTGGAATTCCATCTAGCTATTTAAGAATAGTAACGCAGGCATTACGTTTATGTCGAACACATGGTGTTACACGATTCTTGTACTACACACGATTAGAAATTTAAAGCATCTTTGAGTCTTGATTAGAACGGTGGGAGAGTTAAACCCAAGAACAAAAGTATTTGTCGTTAGTTACACACAAAAAAATTATTGTTTGCGTTATTCTTACCTTAGATCCAATCTGATTTCCGCATTGTCCGGTCTGGATGTGAACAATTTCCCTCATATCTTAATAGAGAATAAACTCTAAGACCTATGCGTTCCAGTTCCGTTTGTGTGATTTTCCAACAAGAGACTGAATGAATTCCAGGTGTGGCTGTGCTTTTATCAGTGCGGAGGGGAATTTACTTTCGTTGCCTACCCTTCGCCCCCCTTTCCACGGTGCCCCAGGGAGGGAGCTTTCCCCTCCTTGCTTCCCCACCCTTCTCCACCCATACTCGTCCTCTGCGTGGGTGTCTTCCAACGGCTCCCACCTTTGCAATAGTGATTGGACGAGTTGTCCGAACTTTGCCGTCTTTTAAGTGTTGAAATCGCTGGACCAGCTGATTGCTTTTTTATACACGAAATAACTATTAGTATGTCAGCGTTTCCGTGATATTTTAGACGTCATAGTAAAGCATCATTTTTGTACTTTAAAATGTTTCCACAGTAACTCTGCCAGTTCTTTACTGCTTTAAAATTCACTTTGTCTTTCGTATTTTATTTCGTCTGTAAAAAAAATGTTTTGGCGGCATGCTGAATAAAATATACTTGACAACATAACTAGCTTCGAAATTATTATGTTGAATTGAAAGGTGCCTGCCAACTTCATTTTATCACAAACGTGGAGAATTTCAAAAATACAATAGTAAATTGTTAAATAAGCAGTCTCCCAATATTAGTATAATACGTAAACGACCTTGATAATCTTCTTGCTTTAGAAAAATAAACAATTGGAGGAGAAATCGGCTTTAATGAAGTAGGAAACATTAGCAATTGGAAATGCTATAAGATGTTTCATTTCAATGAAGAATTTACTTGTATAATTATAAAATTTGCTCACTGTTGATGAAGGTGATTGTATTTTGATTGTTTTGGCAGTTGAATAAGGGCAATGAACAAAACTATAGGAAATATCACAGGATTTTATTTGAATAATTTTAATAATTAAAAATAATATTGCAAAGAATTACAAATATTTAAAAAAGTACATTTTATTGTAAAGATAAATTAAAATTATAATAATTCAAGAAAATAACTTGCCATTTGAAATTCGTATGAAAAGGAGGAATAGTTTTCTCTGATTGTTTGGAAGTCTCATATCGTTTAAAGAATTAGGGGACTGGAAAAATGCAAAAGTGTGAAACAATACTTATTTTAACAAACATAACACCTACAGCATATATTTTACAGAAAGGAAAATGGACCCTTAGTGATTATTGAGAATATTTGTAAATAATACAATTATATCTTTTAATACTTTTCGTAGTGGTAGGGTAATGACGGGTAATATTACCATGGGTGAAACTTTGCCACAACATCAAAAAATTTAAGTAGCACAGTCTGTATCGTAAATTTTTTTGCTTACTGTATTCCCATAGATAGCTACCTCTCTTAGAAACATTATACACAATCGTTTGTTGCATTGGGTTACTGTTGTAACCTAAACTCTCCGTAAATATGTATGGTGTATTGTGATACAGCCAAATCTCGTAATCGAAACTTCGTTTATTTTGGATTAATTGAGTTGAAATAAACGTCATAGATAAGTAAATATGTCATGTTCAAGTCGTGACTTAAAAATTATTCATTACAAACAAGAGAAAATGTATACATTATTCCTATTATACCAAATATACATTGCAAACAAGAAAGAAGAAACAAAACACAATTATAACAATTACAGTACAATTAATTATTACATTACTAAATATATTACATTTTTTCATGAACTTGTTGTGTCTGCACATACATTCATATTACCGATTACACACAATTACATACAACAATTGTTTTGTACACTGGTATTAACACTTTTATATAATTATACACATAAACATTTTTCATAAATACTTGTTCCCATACCATACAACATCTGGCCAAGAATGGTTATTGTAGTCAATTATTTATCAGGTTGGCACTTAACCCATCCACATCTGTTCTATAATTGCATGTGTTCTCTGCTTTTTTTATATGTACCATTTCTTTCAGAAGCCTTTTTTTACAGTTATTTTCTGTGTCTATTATTTTGGCATTGGTGAAATTGAACCCATGTTTGTAGTCTATTGCATGTTTGGCTAAAGCACACTGCGAAGTACTGTTTTTTATGTCATTTCTATGTTGTCCTTTCCTTTTCTTCAGATTTTGAGAGGTTTGCCCTGTATATACTGAGTTGCACTCATCACATGGAATCTTATATACAATGTTCTTTTTTTCTAGTGGTTCTATTTTCTGTTTCATGTTAGAGAATACTAATGTGCCCAGATTGTTTTTGTTTTTAAATGCTAATTTTAGATTGTCTGTTTTTACTGTTCTCCCTATTGCTTCAGATAAACCTTTGACATAAATCATGGATTTATAGTTTGTAGTCTCTGTGTTTTGTTTCTTACTTAAATTTTTTTTGTTTAGTCGAGTATAAAATGTTATTTGTAAGTTTTGGTGGGAAAGCATTTTTTTCCAGAATCATCTTTACTATTTGTAGATTTTTTTGGTGGAATCTGGAGTTACTTAGTGCTATAGCTCTGAATTTTAGTGCTAATGCAGTGTTTATTTTCTGTGCTAGTGGGTGGTGGGAGTGGAAATTTAGATATATATCAGATCTGATTGGTTTACGGTACCAGTCTGTTATTACTCCATTGCCATTTCTAATGAGCATAGTGTCTGAAAAAGGAATTTTATTATTCTGTTCCACTTCTACACTAAATTTCAGCTTGGGGTGATAAGAATTGAATACTTTTTTAATGAATTCAATTTTGTCCTTAGGGATAGCTAGAAGTAAATCATCCACATATTTGAATATGAAAGGGATATGAAAATCTAATTTATTTGTAATGTCATCTAACACCCTGTTCGTTGTGATGTCAGCTATGATTGGTGCACATGGTGAGCCCATTGCTACCCCATCGTTCATTCTATATATCTGTTTATTGAATGTGAAATACCCTTCTTTACAGCATAAATTAAATAATTCCATAAATTCTAATTGGTTAATTTTGGTAATTGCTTGAATCTGTTCCCATTTATCCATGATATCCATAGTGCTAACTCAACAGGTATGTTAGTGAAAAATGCACTAACATCTAAAGATATAATACTATAATTGCCAGGTATGTTGATGTAATGAATCTTGTTAATTAAATCAAAAGAGTCTTTTATATTGTACGTGCTATCTACAACTTTGGTCAGAATATCTGTTAGAAATTTACAAGTTCCATAAGTAGGGCTATCAATAAAGTTCACTACTGGCCTGGTAAATAATCCGTCTGTTTGTAGCCCTGATGAAGGCTGAATAAAGGCCGAAACATTGGCAGATTGAAAAGTTTTTTATATCAATGGCCTAATCTCAAGAATCATTCCATAATAGCTTCAAAATTGAGACAAATTAGATTCAGCAATACTAGGCTTTTTTTGGACATGTTTCGAATGTTCCTCATTCTATCATTTAATTTTTATTTTGAAAAATATACTACAAATATTTTTTCATTTCATGCCCCAAAAGGATTTTTGTATGCCCTCACCCTGAAAACAAATGCCCTTTTGTGTTCTTTAGTACTGCAATTTTATTTAATGACAATTGAATTTACACGAGTTTATATTTATACATCCGTGTGGAAATATAGTAGACTGGATAATATTAGGAGTTGGACATTTAAGAAAAGATTATAGATGTATGAGTATTATCTGATTGACAAAGGCAACAATCAGATCATTTGGTAGGTGTCCAACAAATACGTCATTCCGGATAATTATTTATATCAATATAAAATTGAAAAACATTTAAAAATACTGAGTCATGTTAACAGGGCTTGGTCAGTGTTGAGCAGAATTAATTGACTGAACCCACTTACCAAGCCCTGTTAAGCTGACTCCACTTTTATATTTATGGTCGAAAAGCATTCTTCAAATATTTTTTAATATAATTTTTTTATTTTTAGAAGTATTGTAATCTGAAAAATGTGGCACTCCTCTGAGAGACAGTGAGAGGGAGAGAGGAGAGAGCGAAAGACGGAGTGGGAGGGTGAGGGAGAGAGGGGAGGGACGGAGAGAGGGAGAGAGGGGAGGGACGGAGAGAGAGGGAGAGACGGGGAGAGAGATGATGGGAGAGAGATGGCTAGATGGAAAGTGAGGGAGATAAAGGGCAGAACAATGTCTGCCGGGTTCAGCCAGTAATGATGTAGAAATGAGGAGCAACTAATCGAAACGCATATTGTCCATTGGTGGAAAAAATTGAGATTGATATGAAATTGTGTAGATTTTCATTACGTTCTACACGCTCCTGCTATCAGATTTCGACAAAACACATTTTAATACATTAAATTAAGTGCGTTTTGAAGAAATCTGAAAGCAGGAGCGTGTAGAACGTTTTAAAAACTACACGATTTCATATCAAACTCAATTTTTTCCACCAGTGGATAATATGCGTTTTGATTAGTTGTTCCTCAAATTATATTGTACATGAAAAAGTGGTCCCATAATTAAATTATTATGAATTTATGCTAGATTATGCTTTAAAAACCCACTTTACTAAGGTTGAATATTGAAGAACATTATTCCAAATTTAACCAAAACATCGCCTTGAACCGACACCTGCAGCCACAACATCGCGGTAGTCATTGTTTAGCTTCCGGTACCATATATTGCTTTCATTAAGGTTTTCAAAAATCGCTATTTTTTAAATTTTTTTCGGGGGACGCTCGGTGCACTTTTGCAGGTCTCGGTTTATTTGAACTGAATTTTCGAAAATTGTAAAAGTTAGAAATAATCCGAGAAAGTATTTACTTGTAGCAACATTACGTTTAGTCTGCGTACGCCAAAGAGTCGCCACATGTCTGAACTCAGTAATTTTATCACAGTGCTTTCTCGGCTTTGAAAAATAACTTTAATATTTAGTTGCCATTCTTTGGGATACGATATTTCTAATTAATGGTGAGATATAAACGACTGCATTTGATTTTCATCATTGGTCATTTTGCATGGCAGGATATCCTAAAATTCTTGCAGAATTTGCAGTGCTTCTCACTGGAAGGTTCTAGGGTTCGAGTCCCGACAGTGACAGGATTTTCGATCCTTATCTTGTCAGCTAAGTCGAATTCAGCCTTGTCTGGAAGAGAGTTCTTGCGGCCGGCTGCTCTGATCGGCAGCGTTAAATAGGTGGTTTCGCCGATCAACACCAGGCGAATGCCGGAGCACTACCCTAACAAAGGGACCATGAACCGCACGCCATCTTTCCTTCCTCTTCCTCGCCCTTTCCTCTCCCTTACTCACAAACATGTAAACTCGCATGCATTACACTACCGCACATGTCGGGAGATCAGCCGAGAGCTTTGAACTTGTCCCGAGAAACCTCCTTGGGGAAAATCTCTGTAAGTGGAGATAGGTTGGCGCCGGATTTCGCCATCCAGCATGGGAAGATCACCGCCACCTCACACATTAAAAACATGCACAACACTTACCGGACTAATGACTTTAACAAAGCAGTTGACATGCCCGGAGACACTAATCAATCAATCCTACTAAATACTAAAATAAATTCGAATTTTATTTTTCAGTAGGAAAGGACATTCAAAATCACCGCATATCATATTCGGACTATCCTAATTGGTCGAGGGGAGAGTGTGCTCAATGGGTATTGTTTTCTTGGGCTCAATATTTGAAACTTATTTCAAAGATAAAAGTGATTGGATATAGGATTTGGTAATTTTTTCTTTCATCACCCTCCGCGTTGTTCTAATATCCAAATATGGAAGATTGCTGCATCTATTTCTCTTAAATTTCGAAGTTATTTTCATGTTCGCATCATATTTTAATGCCCTTTCCACCAGAGCTTGTTGAAGTTTTAGAACGCCATTAACAATTTTGACATTGAAGTTGCTCCAGGACTTCGCTTCCGTTTCTTCATCATAACGTTCGAAGAGGTTTTCTTCACTGATTATTTCCCGCAGATCCTCTTTAGTGAGATTATAATGAGTGGCACAGATCCTAAATGGCTTTTCTGTTCATGTGGCAGAAACCCTTACTACCTCCAATTTGACGCAACTGAATTGAATTATTTTACAATTGTGCTACCCTATTAATAAGAATTGCCATTCCAACTTTTACATTTTTGCAAAACGTGAAGCTTTGAGCTCCGACATCTGCCGAATTCGTTTTCCAGAAGAGGCACTCGCAAATGTTAATATCGCAAATGTTAAAACCGGCAACATTTCTCTAATCATGAATGTTCGGAACTCGCGAATAGCGAATTCCAAATAGGGAATGTCGAGGGATTACTGTATGCGTTTTAGACGCCTAAAATAGGCTCCGTCAGCATCTCAGTTTGGCAGTACGGAAGAATAGGCACAAATAAAACAGGAAACATACAAAAGACACACCTTTTTACAATTTATTGTACATGTTTCTCAAAGATAAAAACATAAATCAATATTATATAGAAGTAGCGTACCCGTGCGAGAACTCTCGCATGCTATACCCCATCGCTATAATACACCATTGTCGATACAAACTATTCTTATTTAACTTTATTATCGAGAAAAGCGGTACACCCATGTAATTCAATCGCATAGAGTATCAAGTAATTAGTAATTTCACATACAGTTGCAGATTCTACAGGCTCTAAACAGGTGAGGTAGAATCGAGAAGCGTCGAACCTGCAAAAATGTAATAGAATGGTCAAGATCTCATCCTATATATTACAGTGTGATGAACGTTTCTTCGGGACCTTTGGCCTGAAAATTTTAGCTTTTAAGGCCCTAGAACGCTTCGTTTAGGAGTTATTTAACGATATAGATTAAAAATCGTAACGTGCGTTGCAGTTTGCATTTTACATGACTATTTAGATGCATTTTTAAAAACAAATCCTTCATATTTTGTAAAGCCAAAGTGCAACTCATCACGTCTCCGTGAAATTCTTTTCCGTTAGAGACCTCATTTATAAAGATTGGTTGCGTGTCAGAGTCGTAAATGGAAGGTTCACTACTGGAATAATATAGGAGGCGATCAGTATTGTTTATTTGTGATAATACTCGTACTATTTATAAACAAATTTAATTGTATGTCCTCTATTTAGAATTATTTGTACCGTATTTTGCATCACAATAAATTATTAATACTTTATCCAAGTTTTCAAGAGAAAATTAATGTCTGTTATCGGGCAAGATCAGTTAATACGCTGAGAACGACCGTTCTACGTCAACAGAAGTGATGGGTGCATAACTTCAATCTCGGCACATGTTCAACTCGAAGTAACACATTAACGTATTTGCCAAATCCAAAACATCAATTTCCTCTATACATTTCTCAAATTGAAATTCGGAGGAAACATCAATAAGCAGAGATAAATGCTCAACTGGTGCAATAGCATCCATGGAGCCACAACGATTATTTTCTTTCGAGGAAATTCAATCGCTTTATCTTAGAAGCTGAGCTTTTCGACCAAGTCAGAAAATAGTAGCTAGGAAACTTTTATCGCATGATCCTTTTCCTGTACATTCATTTCTCGCTATCTTGAAGATTAACGCAACTTAAAATTGAAATCATCCTTGTCTCTTTTGCTGGCAGAACAAAAAAGGTAAAAGAAGCTACAGACAAAATGAATTAGGCAAATTAGTCTCATTTTAGGTTTTTCTTCAGTAAAATAGGCACAAATAGGCATTAATGTTGAAATAGGTTCTTTTAGGCGCTATAAAATTGACGTCAAATATTTCTAAAATGTATATATAAAACTTCATATAACAGTAGGTACCCAGAAATAAATAGGTTTCTACCAGAATATCCGCCGTCTAGTTATAAGAAATGAAAATATTGTGTAAGTCAAGCCTCCACAACGGCTATTTTCGCGGGCCTTCTGCATTCGAGAGCTGGACGTCAGCCCACGAGAGCGGCGACCGGAGAAACCTGTCAAGAACTCTTAAACGTTGTTTTACAGCAGTGGCCTTTTAAAAAAATATTATTTAATTCTGACTAAAAAAAATTACAATTTAGTAATTGATTTTCACTGGTAATATTATATTTTCCAAATGATAGAAAAACGAAGGAAATTGAGAGCAGACACTCACATCATGAAGTCATGTCAGTCCTGACATAAAAATGAAATATACTCAATTCCAAGACGGCATAGAATGTTCGGCAGCACACACATTGTGACAAATTTTTCCCATTATGAATTTGAATGAGAGATACCAACAAGCAAACCTCTGACAGTATGTCCCGGGGAACCATGAGATAATTATCGGTTTTGTTAAATAGAATGCAAAGGGCTTAATTTTGTATAGAATGTCGTAAATGTTTGTGAATAAATAATGTTCATTGATTTGGTATTATAGATCTATAACGCACTCTTGACAGAAATCAGAGCAGGAAGTAATAATAATTATTTCAGAATAAGAGTTTTTAGCTTTTATAGAAGCGTCTCATTCAATTAAACCTAGTTAATAAAAAATTATTTACGACTGCCATCATCAAACAAAACTATTCTGTATTACAATTTCGGGTTTAACAGCACACTGAATTTGTGATTACATTGTAGCGAAGCGAATACGTAATCAGCCCGACAAGCAATTATAAACCTTGATGTCCAAATCAAATAGGTAGAACAGAAGGTCCAAATAGAGGCTAGGGTCTAAAAACGGGCTAGTTTCTGTTGTGAAGCTGGGGGGTGTCGCACAGTATCGGGAATGGCGTGAACCAAGTCCCCTCTGTCCCGCTGAAGAGCGACGAGAAGTCGGTGCCCATCAGTCAACGGGTTCAGATGGGCGTCAAAAATAGATTATCATGTTTTTTCATCGTCAAACCTTCAGCTGGTATGTACAATATTGTTTTTCACCATTGGCCAGTTGGCTGTAAATGTTATTTGGCAGCAGGTCTGTGTGGACGTTCAGTTGGTGAGCGGTTTCAATGCCTCATTCAACCATCTACTTAATACCAGTAATTGCTGTAGTGATGGTTTTGGAAAAGGTGGTTTGGTTTAAATAAGGGCTAGTGAGTGAGGTCTAAAAACGTACCTCTCCGGAGGAGCCCGTAATTGCACCAGGCCAAAAATCATTTTTAAATAACATAAAAATCATGTACTTATTTACAATGTACCTACTATTAATGTAACTAATTATAATTATTCCATTTATGAACTACAGGAACATAATAGCTTTAGTTCGATTGGCTTTAAAGTATGGTCACTGAACACCTAACGGTGAGGAGCTATAACAGTCCTTGGACCGCTCCAAATTGACAAAAAGGAAGTTTCCGTTTACTACTGATGGGGTGAAAGACAAAAAGAAGAAAGAGCAAAACCTCAGAAATCAAAGAGCGAGAAGAAAAATAATTAATCGTCGTCCAGAGTTCTCCCGACTCAGAAGATCAGAGACATGATCTGGATAACTCCCATTCGAAATTTGAGGGACCACAACCCACAAAATCTTCTCAACAAGATCCTGTCTATTTTGCCAACGGTTGTTTTTCGAAGACAGAAATGGTGAAGATGGAGTACAGTGTGTTGCATGTCACGTGTGGGCCCACACAGAATGTTCTGATTGGGAGAGAGATGTATATACATGTGATTTTTGTAAGTGAATTTACGATTTTATGCTTTTCTTATTCTATTTGTAAGTGAATTTTACTGTCACATTTTTCACTCAATTTCTCTAAAAAAAGTAGAGGTAGCCCATATTTGGACCCCATTTTCAAAACGCGACATTTTCCAAGTTTTTTATTAAGCATTTGAACTGCATTTTTAATTATCAAACTTTCTAGAATTTAAGGATATGAGTTAAAGGTACGGCTCAAAGTTTAAATTCCCCCATAGGTCCTAAAATGTGCCAACTACATTCAAAACTCAAACGCTAGCCCATATTTGGATCTTCTCCTCTACGTCTTATTCCTTTGTGGATACATATTCCATATTGTCATGTATCATTCACAAACATTTCCAATATAATACAAAAGGCAATATTAGAGGAAAGTGTTGTACCTCGGACCATTTTGACGTCTATATATTTCGTTTTGTCGTTTAGGAGCAAAAAATGACAGAAATATTTTTTCTGGATACTCTAGAATTTTATACACCACACATACTTTTTACGCATGTAATCTTACTACATCATTGATTTATTTGAAAACTTAAAAAAAGTGTAATTAGGACCGAGGTACAACACAGGTGTTGCTCCTTGGCGATCCAGGAATGTTGTACCTTGGACTGTTCATAATTATGTTGGAAAAATGACGACTTGTTTGGAAGAACAAAGTTATTTATTAACTTTTAAATAAACATTAATGTCTTAAGACGAAATAAGGCATAATTAACATTTTCAGGTGAACACAATGTATAGTAAATTTTCAAAAATAAGTTTTAACAAATACTGGATAATTCTATATTAAATGCAAACTTTTTAGGCTGTCGAACTGATGCTCCTGTGAGAACTGGAAGCTTCATTAAGTCATAATTCTTGTCGATTGCATATATGGTAGTATATTTGTTTGTATATTTTTAAAAATTTCAGATCTTTTTTCATGTTTTGCCAGTCATAATTTTATTCTGATCAATATAATAATAAACAATATTATATTAATAAATAATCACATAAATTGTAATATTCAAACTGCAACTGCAATTCAAATTCAACTGCACAGAGATCACTATTGACAGTATTATGAACTGCATATTGAAGTATTCATATATCTAGCTAGGCAGAGCTAGAATTACCCTAGGTCTTCGGTACAAC
Organism: Acheta domesticus; assembly: GCA_031308135.1. Classification (NCBI taxonomy): domain Eukaryota; kingdom Metazoa; phylum Arthropoda; class Insecta; order Orthoptera; family Gryllidae; genus Acheta; species Acheta domesticus. The sequence goes on from JAHLJT010008446.1 coordinate 17,692,094, forward strand.
ACCTTCCCCTACTTGAACTGTATGTAACAGTCCGTCGTTTCACGCTGATTGCTACTTCAATTTACGCGCTACGGTCCCAATTGCGCATCTCATTGGCGGTCCCCACTCCTACAATGGGTCTCACCCCCACCCTTTGTAGCTTGCTGGAGTTCACTTGAGTGGCTCGCGCGCGGCTCTCGAGGTAGCAAACGTACGAATTGCTGTGCAGGACTTGTATAAGTAAATACATTGTTTCCAAAACGTTTGCCAGAAAAAAATAAAATAACTGAAAGCGTAATCACAAAATTTAATGAAGAAATCGTATCATTGGAGTTAATGACTAGACCTATAGTGAGTAATTGGTTCTAAACTTATTTGGTAACAATATTTTCTCTCTTGAAAGTCTAATATGTCCACAAATTCTTCATATCTAAACTATTATTCATTGCATGATTATTCTCACACATTTGTATAAACCACATTTAAAAAAAGAAAAACATGCCTCTTAATGTCTCAAACATGTTTCAGTAAACGGCATATTAAGAAGCCATAATCACGTAATTAAACTTGAAGTTCAACCACCTTGAAATTATGCACGGAACAAGATTATCCTCGTTCCTGCGAATTTCCGTTTGTCGTTCTTTATATTGGGCCTCCGAACTCTCGGCGTCGGGAGTAGATATGTACGTGAACGGAAACGGGTAACGGGACAAGGCGCGTAAATATATTTGGTGTGCGTGTGGATGCGTAAGTGTGCGCGCGTGTGTGTGCGTGCGCATGCGTGTGTGTGTGCGCGCGGGGGTGTACGCGTGCGTGTGTGGGCGTGCATGCATGTGTACGCGCGTGAACGTCGTTGTCTTAACATTTTTTGGCAGAACAAGGTCTTGCTTTTCGAAGCAATGATGAAACAATTGATTCTTCACAAAATGGTAATTATTTAGAAATACTGGAATTAATCTCTAAATTTGATCCTTTCTTATCCCAGCACTTGAATACTTATGGAAATAAAGGGAAAGTAAATGCTTTGTATCTACCCAAAGATGTGTGTGAAGAATTCATCAAGTTAATTGAACCCAAATTACTAGATGAAATTGTAACTGAAATTAAGAACTATAAATATTATTAGATTTCATTAGATTCAACGCCTGAATTTTCTTTCACTGATCAACTAACCCTAATTATTCGATATGTTTTACCTGCTGGACCAGTCGAAAGATTTGTAACGTTTTTGGATATGGAAGGACGTAGTTCTGTACAGATTGCAGAAAGTTTATTTACTTTTTTAACAGGGCATGGGATCGACACCACTGATTGTAGGGTTATGTTATGATAATGCTAATAATGTGTGAAAAATATAAAGGATTACAAGCACTTGTCAGAGAGAAATGTCACTTTGTTGAATATGTTCCCTACTTTTCACATTCTTCAAATTTAGTGGGATAACGTGCTCCGGAATCTTGTTCAGAAGCCACTCGTTTCTTTATGTTTGTGTAGAACATTTATGCGTTCTTTTCCGCTTCTACTCAGCGATGGGGACTTCTCGTGAATAGACTTTCGAGTAATGAACATCGTCTTCCTCAGTCGAAAACTTTATTCGATACGAAATGGAGTGCACGAGCAGACGCTACTTCAGCTCTGTATAAAGGATACATGGATGTTCTAGATCAAATTATTAATGATTCGACTGCAAAAATGAGATCAGTCAACAAGCTAGAGGACCTTTGCAAACTATGGAGAAATTAGAGACTGGGATTACGATTGTACTGTGGGATTAAATTTTGTCGAGGTTTCAGTCAAGCAGCGTTTCGTTACAATCACCGCATCAAGATCTCAATTCTGCTTGTGAGTTGTACGAGTCCCTGTATGAATACATTGAAACTATCAGACCGAACTTTATATGTTGAAAGCAAGGCGAACACAGTAACGTCTAGCGATCATTACAGTCCTGAACATTCACAACGAAGAAGAAACAAACCAATCGAAAATATGCATGAATTTAAAACACACGACGGCGGAGAATCAATGGGATTATCTGAAAAAATCATATTTGAAAGTTTTTGGTTAATATTGACAATTTGCTTACTGCATTATTCCAGAGACAAATAGCATATAACAAATTGAAGGACTTGTTTGGTATCTTTCGTCACATTGAAGAATCTACGTCAGAAGAAATCAAAACGGGTTCGTTAAAATTGATCAAAGCATATCCCTATGATTTGGAAAGAGAATCTAGCAATCTTCGCAGACCAGCCCTGATGAAGACCTCGAAAAACGTCAAAACGTTGGCTACACAGTCTAGTATGCGGCGTCACCCGGACAGCCGAGATCTCAACTCTGGCCGCGGAGGTCTTAGACTTCAAGAGCCAGTGTGGGCCAAACACGACTGAAGAATCTTTCTTTGATGATTATCGATCACGAACTGCTCAAAAAATGTATACAACGGCAAATAACATATTTCGTTTTCTTGTTAAAAAATGTTTGAGATATTGACACAACTTTTAACGTTTTTTTAAATGGAAGTATATATATTTTTTTCTCCAGCATTCTAGAGTTCTTCAAACAAACATTGAAATTATATAAATGTTGTTAATATTCGAAAAGAATTTTTTGCAAAAACACTGCAATTAGAACTTGGTAAACACCATGCAGCAGCGCGCAAAGACAACTGACCTTTGTGGCATCGTATACGTGAGTAGAGGCACCTTGTGGGAAAACGAGAAATTTCACGTAATACGGGACTTCCTATGCTCTTACTGGCAATGCAAAGTTTTATATGCGCAAGGAAGGTGAGGTGTTCGAAATGACATTGATGTCAACGGAGATGAGCAAATAATACCTTTTTTAATTTAAATTTGGGAGCCTATCTGTTTTCAAGGAAAAGGAAAAAAACACATGTACACTGAGGAGAAATCACGGAACATTTATTTCTTTTTATTTAATCATTTTGTAATAATTCTGTAGATTTGCTTTAATTTCTCTTCGAGATCACAGAACATTCCGCAACAAAATTCTGTTCACTGACGAGGCAACATTTACAAATTTTGGACGAGTGAACTTAAGAAATGCGTACTATAGGGCAACGGAGAATCCGCACTGGATCCGGGGGTACTGCGACAATGTACTCAGTACTGTGATTTCTCCTCAGTGCATACGTGTTTTTTTTTCTTTTTCTTTGGAATCCGATAGGCTCCCCAACTTTGCGTTGCCAGTAAGAACATAGAAATCCCGTAATACGCGAAATTTCTCGTTTTCCGACAAGGTGCGTCTACTCACTTATACGATGACAGCAAGGTCAGCTGTCCTTGAGCGCTGAAGCATGGCGTTTACCAAGTTATAATTGCAGTGTTTGTGCAAAAAATACTTTTCGAATATTAACAATATTTATATCATTTCAATGGTTTTTTGAAGAACTCTAGAATGCTGGAGAAAAAATATATACTTCCATTTAAAAAAACGTTAAAAGTAGTGCCAATATCTCAAACAGTTTTTAACAAGAAAACGAAATATGTTATTTGCCCCATCATCGCAATAACATGGCGCGAATAGAATCTTGATACCTCAAACCGTTTCCAAGATATTTTCTATGGCCAACTTAGGTGGTCCATCCTGTGTATCTTCCGATAACACTTCACATAGGCCTAATGGATTATTTTGAATAAAGATATCGTTTTCAAATTGTAAGGAATAGTAAATAAAAAATAATATTTCGTTTAATCTGTATTCTGAATTGTTTTGTAGACTTCAAAATCATATTTGCCTGATAGAAAATGTACAAACGTCCCAAAATTGACCTACAACTTCTCTCAGAGTACTGGTAACTGGATTTAAGTATTTATATACTTTATTTTCAGTCGTTTTTTTACATTATACAGTATTGTCTCAACATTGATTAACAAAGCTATGTTTAGCTCAGGATCGATTAAAAGAAATTATTATCGGAAATCGGTAAAAGTTATATTTTGTACCTCACGCTTAACAATGGCTCAAAAATAGAAAAATTAATAACAAGGACCCCGCATTATAAAAATGCTACGGGCCCCACATGCCGTTAAACCGGCCCTGGCTAGGATGTTGGTGTCCCAAGAGAATTGGAGTGCGGTAGCCACAAAAGTTTTGAAGAAGCTACGTTTAGAGGAGCGACTACGAAGAAGTGTCCTGTGACATCAGTTGACACAGAGTGATAAGCCGATCTGCCTTTCCCGTGATGCAATGCCTAACGGCGGTTTCGCGGGAAGGGAATCGGAGGAATGGAAGAGATTTTTAGGGGTGGGCACAAGCTAGCTGTGAATCCTACACGCTGCGGAATACCGGGCTCCGCAGTGTCTTTGGAAGATTTTCTCCCTGCCCTCGTGAAGAGAAAAAATACATACATACATATACAGTCATACATATCCCGCATGTCAATGACTTACAAAAGTTTCAAATCTAAACCAAAACTTTGCAGGTGTCCTCCCGGCCATTCTAATCATTTGATTTATAGAATTTTATCATGAAGCGATGCATTTATCCTGCAACTTCTATTTTCTCACAAAAAGTGTAAATGAAAAAGAGAGTGCGTTTCCGAGTTTTAAAAATAACTCAGGCCAACGACCAAAAAACTTTTTGTATGTGTTCACCTAATACTTATCATTTCAAGTGTGCCGATTCCAAAAAAAACAATAAAAATGTCGTATCACCCACCATTTGTTCACATTTTAGCATTTTATCTGTATAGCCAGGCAAATGCTGCTCTGAGTATCTAGATATGTATGAGATGCAGGAAGTTATAAATTCCCATATTTAGTATGTGAATGGGATAGTAGGACACGAGATTAGCATTAGTCTAGAAAGAATTGGCCTGTAACAAAATCTGTGAACCCGGGGTAAAAGAACATTCTACGGAAACATGTGGTGGATCAACATTAGATTATCCTCTCTCCATTTAACATAAAATTTAACATAAAACACATTTGACAGAAAATGAAAATGAAGCGTAGAGTGCTTTTAATCACGTTATTAATAAGTTCCAGGCCAACAAAGAGACAAAGATTATCAAGCAATTGTTGCCAATATGCTGAAAGATTTGAGGAAATTGAGATGTTTAATGAGCATCAAAGTTTACTTCTTAAACAGTCATTTACAATTCTTTCCGGACGATTAAGTTGATGTAAGTAAAGAACAAGGTGAGCGTTTTCATTATGATCTGAAAGTGAAGAAAATGCGTTTTCAGGGACGCTGGAACATCAATATGATGGAAGATTACTGTTGGTCACTTCAGCGAGAGAGTCAGCAAAGCAGCGTAGAGGAGAAATAGCTATTTCAGGGGCTTTAAAGAAAAGAGACAAAGAAAATATACGTCAATGGACACGTAAAGACTTTGTAGAATGTAATGTTAAGAACGTAAAGCCATCTTCTATGATTATATAAAGTTCTGTTGATATTTTAGAGGACATTTACTTTTCACTTTATTAGCATATATAGCATAGTTTCCCAAATCTTAATAGATCAAATTCTGACCAAACTGTGGGTGATGGAAAGAAATAGAGTTCAGATGCGGATTCAGCACCCAAAAAACTATAAAATTCAGCTATTAAGATTTAAAACGTTTTTTGAAACCCTTTTTTTGTTGGCCTGTGTAATTAATTCAAATAAGGTCTTTCACACTTTTTGGAAGAAGAAACAAAAGAGTAGTTTTCCCGTAATTTCTATTTGACGTTAATGCAATTTGTGGAAAAAAAAAATAAAAAATACTCCATTTTTACTTTCTCGCTACCGCTACCGCGGTAGAGAAACGAGTCATTCCATATTAAATCAACACAGCTTCAATTGAAATTTTACCTCACCGTCTCAGATTCAGATGAAATTTGACACATATGTGGTATGAATGAAGAATAAGAAAACTACAAATTTTGAGTAAAATATTTCCACCCGTTTGTGAAATACAGCCATGTAAAATTTTGCAAAATTGGGTTCCCGAAAATGTTTAAATTGATGTAGAACCTCATCAAATTAAGATAGAGAGCTGGAACAGGTGTCATTTTTCAGCTTTCTTTATGACTTTTATATGGTATACAACTCAATAGGGGTTGCATCAAAAATTGTTTTCAAATTTGAATTTAAAATTTCCATTTTGAGTTTTTTCAAAATGCTCATCTTCAAAAAAATTGAAAAAATTCCAAAATAATCCCTATATGTTTCCAAACAGATGGTGCAAGTTTGAAAATGGGACTGCAATGGGTTCATATGGTAATCTTTACTTAAAATGCACAATATTTACTTACTCGAGATTTTACTGATTTAAAATGCATTTTATTTCAAATTATAAGCCCTAATATATCCAAATTAATTAATGTAGTGTTTTTTGTTGGCGAGTGTATTGTTTTATTGTTATTATTACTATTATTATTATTATTAGACCGCGGAACGTCATGCAAAAACGTCATGAAAAAACAGGAATTATCCCACTTTATATCGATATAACTTAATAACTATCAATTTTTCGTAAATACTAACCTGATATAAAATGAATGAGGATAAAATTGCCTACATTTTGTGTGGACAAAGGTTTCTTCTAGGATCAACGGTATCGCCAATACGGTGTAAAATGTGCTTGTGTGTGCTACTGTGAAAACGGCTCTCCATTTAATCTCCTTCACTCGCCAACTCTTGTTCGTAATTTACATCCAATGAAGTTGCATACAAATAAATACGGCGCCTTGTGAATAAATTTACATTTTATTCAGAAAAAGGGAAGTAGGTGATAATATTCGTAGTATGCTTCTCAGATCCGTAATTAAATTTCCTTCATACTAGAAACAAGTTCAGTCATCTGGTATAATCAAAAAAATAATATTGCTATAAAAATTCCAAAATTTTAATTTTTAAATAACGCAGCTAAAATACTCGTGAAATGAAAACTAGTCTTAATATCGCAAACGTTAACTTTGTACAAGATGTATTCACAACACTATATCTGATGTATCGTAAAAATAGTGTAAGTTAATAAATAGATCTATAGAGGGCTCTGCAGTAGGATATCTCAGCTCACCTGCGCCGCGGCGCCCCCGTCAGGAGACACCATTTGAGGAGTGTTCATGCAAAAACAAACATATGCATCGGGTGGGGGTGGGGGTAAATGAGTTAGCATTACAATAATACTAATGACAGTCAGCTGCATCTTGTTTCCTGGTTTGAAGGAATAAAAGCAAGTATATCCCTACTAATTTTACTTGTAAAATACTAGGTTTAGGCAAAACCGAACATGTCCACAGCGTTGTTGCAAGCAAAAAAGAACATGTCCGTGTAACCAATAAGATGTCAAGATTCACAATCAAGTGACTGCTTGTGCCGCGTAGGTGTGGTTCATTCCATCTGTGAAGTCTTCACAGCAGGGTCCTATCTTATTAATTAGAAGATTGGGATCTCAAGAAGATTCATACAGTCAGTTACCGCACAGCACTATTTTAGATTTGAAGTTCCTGCTTTGACCCTTTGGAAACGTGACTTTTCATTAACAAATATGGTTCAATTTAGCCTTCAGCAGATGTCACTTAAAAGGAGCATACCATTGGCAAAGAGATCTAATATAGCAGTCTGTTGACTTAACTTTTAGAAGATAAACGGAGAGAATTCTTCAAATACTCCTCGCCTGGAATGGTATTCCTTTGTTCTTGATGGACTAATAGCTGAAAATCAATCTGTAATTGATAGCTAAGAACTGAAAGATAATTGTGATTGTTCAGAAAATTATCTTGGCCGGCTCTAGTAATTGTAAATTTTTAGTTCTTTGTAATTTCTTTGAAGTTAAAAAATAGGTACATTGGCTACAGGAATTGTTGTAGTAATTTTGTATGTTTGTTAAAATAAAATACTTGCATACAAACCGGAGTAAAAAATCCCAATCAATCGCGATAACGGTAACCATGTTTTATGCAAGAATAAATATGTCCGCAGGTGCTTCGGACAAATGCACAAGTGACGAGATTTAAGCCAAAGCAAATATGCCCAAATTTTAACCTGAAATATCGTCATAATTATAACTAACCCGATAGCAGTATACGTAGACTATTGTAACTCTACTGGTAAGCAATACAGCGTATTATATTGTTTGAAATAGCGATAACTTGATTTTTTTTTTTTTTGCTGCTTCTGAAAATTCTGATTTGATGGACATATTCGCATGAACGCTCATTTGCGATCGCCAGATTGCCACGCGTGCACCAAGGCGGCGACTTTTATGCGCAAGTGCCTAATGCAAGGCCAGCCGCACCTGCCAGCGCTAGCAGCCAATCGAAGCTCAGAACAAGCGGGATTATGAATTGACGGATCAGTTCGAATCGAGGACAGCGCTACAAAGATAGAACGAAGTTCTGCACATATTTGGAGTGCAAGAAAACTATATTCTTTGAAGAGTGAAGGGCTTTACCATGTGCCTCCACGCCGCATCCGCCTATTTGCAATTGAACATCTTTGTAATTTATCTGAAGTTATAAATTAATCTTTTAAATTATAAATCGTTAAGGCATTTTGAACCCGATATTTCTCTTATTTCTATATATAACAAATTTCACAATACCTTTCACAATTTAATTTTTAACTTACGGAAACAGCACCTGAAACTTCGTTGAAGAGACTAACATAACCAAGCTTTGTAAGTACCCCAAGTGAATCTGAAGCTTTATCTGATTTAGCCAAAACATTCCGGCTTGTTAGAAGGATAAGGAAAATTGTAAGGATTTTAGACAGTTTTAGACTTTGCTAGTAATATTTAATTATACCCTTTTCATTACAATCTCTGTTTAACAAAGTAACTACATTCATAACAACAAAAGTACATTTAATTTTGCTCGTCCTGTTCTGTTTCCTCCAGATCTTCCTCGAAGTCGTCGTCTTCTGCAGTTGCTTCTTGATATTGTTGGTATTCAGCGATCAGATCGATCATGTTTGATTCAGCCTCCGTAAATTCCATTTCGTCCATTCCTTCGCCCGTGTACCAGTGAAGAAAAGCCCTGCGTCTGAACATTGCCGAGAACTGCTCAGATATGCGCTTGAACACTTCCTGAATCGCGGTGGTATTGGCCATGAAGGTGGCGGCCATCTGGAGGCCCCGCGGAGGAATGTCGCAAACGGCCGTCTTCATGTTGTTGGGAATCCATTCGACAAAGTAGCTGCTGCTCTTGTTCTGCACGTTCATAACTTGCTCGTCCACTTCCTTCATTGACATGCGCCCCCTGAACACTGCGGCGACGGTGAGGTAGCGGCCGTGGCGCGGGTCGCACGCCGCCATCATGTTCTTGGCGTCGAACATCTGCTGCATGAGCTCGGCCACTGTGACGGCGCGGTATTGCTGGCTGCCACGCGCCGTCAGCGGGGCGAAGCCGGGCACGAAGAAGTGCAGCCTGGGGAAGGGCACCATGTTCACGGCCAACTTCCTCAGGTCGGCGTTCAGCTGGCCGGGGAAGCGCAGGCAGGTGGTGACCCCGGACATGGTGAGGGAGACCAGGTGGTTCAGGTCTCCGTAAGTGGGGTTCGTCAGCTTCAACGTGCGGAAGCAGATGTCGTACAAGGCTTCGTTGTCGATGCAGAAGGTCTCGTCCGTGTTCTCAACCAACTGATGGACCGACAAGGTCGCGTTGTATGGCTCCACGACCGTGTCAGACACCTTGGGGGAGGGCACGACCGAGTAAGTCTTCATGATCCGGTCGGGATACTCCTCGCGGACCTTGGAAATTAGCAGAGTGCCCATGCCGGAGCCCGTGCCGCCACCCAGCGAGTGCGTGAGCTGGAAACCTTGCAGGCAATCGCAGCCCTCGGCCTCCTTGCGGACCACGTCCATTACACTCTCTACCAGGTCGGCGCCTTCTGTGTAGTGGCCCTTGGCCCAGTTGTTGCCTGCCCCACTCTGCCCGTTGACGAAGTTGTCGGGGCGGAACAGGCGGCCGAAGGGGCCGCTCCTGACAGCGTCCATGGTCCCGGGCTCCAAGTCGACGAGGATGGCACGTGGTACGTACATGCCCTTGGAGCCAACGTTGTAGTATACGTTGATCCTTTCCAGCTGCGTAGCGGCATCGCCGTGATACGCTCCGGTGGGGTCGATACCATGCTCGTCGGAGATAGTTTCCCAGAACTGGAAATTACAAGGGGTGAAAAATCAGCATATAGATAGGTACGGACACTTTGCAATAGCAAATATAGTAGTACTACTACCACCACGTGTAAGTCTCTTTTGGGGCTACATCTATATATGCCTTTTTTAACAGACTTCATACGTATACTACTAAAAGATGTCGAGAAAAAGACGTTGAAACATTGAATAGAAATTAATAGTTCAAAAAATATTTCTTTAAATTCGCAATTCATTTGGAACTGGCAAGGCAGAGTAGTGGAATTCCATCTAGCTATTTAAGAATAGTAACGCAGGCATTACGTTTATGTCGAACACATGGTGTTACACGATTCTTGTACTACACACGATTAGAAATTTAAAGCATCTTTGAGTCTTGATTAGAACGGTGGGAGAGTTAAACCCAAGAACAAAAGTATTTGTCGTTAGTTACACACAAAAAAATTATTGTTTGCGTTATTCTTACCTTAGATCCAATCTGATTTCCGCATTGTATCACAGTGCTTTCTCGGCTTTGAAAATAACTTTAATATTTAGTTGCCATTCTTTGGGATACGATATTTCTAATTAATGGTGAGATATAAACGACTGCATTTGATTTTCATCATTGGTCATTTTGCATGGCAGGATATCCTAAAATTCTTGCAGAATTTGCAGTGCTTCTCACTGGAAGGTTCTAGGGTTCGAGTCCCGACAGTGACAGGATTTTCGATCCTTATCTTGTCAGCTAAGTCGAATTCAGCCTTGTCTGGAAGAGAGTTCTTGCGGCCGGCTGCTCTGATCGGCAGCGTTAAATAGGTGGTTTCGCCGATCAACACCAGGCGAATGCCGGAGCACTACCCTAACAAAGGGACCATGAACCGCACGCCATCTTTCCTTCCTCTTCCTCGCCCTTTCCTCTCCCTTACTCACAAACATGTAAACTCGCATGCATTACACTACCGCACATGTCGGGAGATCAGCCGAGAGCTTTGAAACTTGTCCCGAGAAACCTCCTTGGGGAAAATCTCTGTAAGTGGAGATAGGTTGGCGCCGGATTTCGCCATCCAGCATGGGAAGATCACCGCCACCTCACACATTAAAAACATGCACAACACTTACCGGACTAATGACTTTAACAAAGCAGTTGACATGCCCGGAGACACTAATCAATCAATCCTACTAAATACTAAAATAATTCGAATTTTATTTTTTCAGTAGGAAAGGGACATTCAAAATCACCGCATATCATATTCGGACTATCCTAATTGGTCGAGGGGAGAGTGTGCTCATGGCATTGTTTTCTTGGGCTCAATATTTGAAACTTATTTCAAGATAAAGTGATTGGATATAGGATTGTAATTTTTTCTTTCATCACCCTCCGCGTTGTTCTAATATCCAAATATGGGAAGATTGCTGCATCTATTTCTCTTAAATTTCGAAGTTATTTCATGTTCGCATCATATTTAATGCCCTTTCCACCAGAGCTTGTTGAAGTTTTAGAACGCCATTAACAATTTTGACATTGAAGTTGCTCCAGGACTTCGCTTCCGTTTCTTCATCATAACGTTCGAAGAGGTTTTCTTCACTGATTATTTCCCGCAGATCCTCTTTAGTGAGATTATAATGAGTGGCACAGATCCTAAATGGCTTTTCTGTTCATGTGGCAAAAACCCTTACTACCTCCAATTTGACGCAACTGAATTGAATTATTTTACAATTGTGCTACCCTATTAATAAGAATTGCCATTCCAACTTTTACATTTTTGCAAAACGTGAAGCTTTGAGCTCCGACATCTGCCGAATTCGTTTTTCCAGAAGAGGCACTCGCAAATGTTAATATCGCAAATGTTAAAACCGGCAACATTTCTCTAATCATGAATGTTCGGAACTCGCGAATAGCGAATTCCAAATAGGGAATGTCGAGGGATTACTGTATGCGTTTTAGACGCCTAAAATAGGCTCCGTCAGCATCTCAGTTTGGCAGTACGGAAGAATAGGCACAAATAAAACAGGAAACATACAAAAGACACACCTTTTTACAATTTATTGTACATGTTTCTCAAAGATAAAAACATAAATCAATATTATATAGAAGTAGCGTACCCGTGCGAGAACTCTCGCATGCTATACCCCATCGCTATAATACACCATTGTCGATACAAACTATTCTTATTTAACTTTATTATCGAGAAAAGCGGTACACCCATGTAATTCAATCGCATAGAGTATCAAGTAATTAGTAATTTCACATACAGTTGCAGATTCTACAGGCTCTAAACAGGTGAGGTAGAATCGAGAAGCGTCGAACCTGCAAAAATGTAATAGAATGGTCAAGATCTCATCCTATATATTACAGTGTGATGAACGTTTCTTTCGGGACCTTTGGCCTGAAAATTTTAGCTTTTAAGGCCCTAGAACGCTTCGTTTAAGAGTTATTTAACGATATAGATTAAAAATCGTAACGTGCGTTGCAGTTTGCATTTTACATGACTATTTAGATGCATTTTTAAAAACAAATCCTTCATATTTTGTAAAGCCAAAGTGCAATTCATCACGTCTCCGTGAAATTCTTTTCCGTTAGAGACCTCATTTATAAAGATTGGTTGCGTGTCAGAGCCGTAAATGGAAGGTTCACTACTGGAATAATATAGGAGGCGATCAGTATTGTATATTTGTGATAATACTCGTACTATTTATAAACAAATTTAATTGTATGTCCTCTATTTAGAATTATTTGTACCGTATTTTGCATCACAATAAATTATTAATACTTTATCCAAGTTTTCAAGAGAAAATTAATGTCTGTTATCGGGCAAGATCAGTTAATACGCTGAGAACGACCGTTCTACGTCAACAGAAGTGATGGGTGCATAACTTCAATCGCGGCACATGTTCAACTCGAAGTAACACATTAACGTATTTGCCAAATCCAAAACATCAATTTCCTCTATACATTTCTCAAATTGAAATTCGGAGGAAACATCAATAAGCAGAGATAAATGCTCAACTGGTGCAATAGCATCCATGGAGCCACAACGATTATTTTCTTTCGAGGAAATTCAATCGCTTTATCTTAGAAGCTGAGCTTTTCGACCAAGTCAGAAAATAGTAGCTTGGAAACTTTTATCGCATGATCCTTTTCCTGTACATTCATTTCTCGCTATCTTGAAGATTAACGCAACTTAAAATTGAAATCATCCTTGTCTCTTTTGCTGGCAGAACAAAAAAGGTAAAAGAAGCTACAGACAAAATGAATTAGGCAAATTAGTCTCATTTTAGGTTTTTCTTCAGTAAAATAGGCACAAATAGGCATTAATGTTGAAATAGGCTCTTTTAGGCGCTATAAAATTGACGTCAAATATTTCTAAAATGTATATATAAAACTTCATATAACAGTAGGTACCCAGAAATAAATAGGTTTCTACCAGAATATCCGCCGTCTAGTTATAAGAAATGAAAATATTGTGTAAGTCAAGCCTCCACAACGGCTATTTTCGCGGGCCTTCTGCATTCGAGAGCTGGACGTCAGCCCACGAGAGCGGCGACCGGAGAAACCTGTCAAGAACTCTTAAACGTTGTTTTACAGCAGTGGCCTTTTAAAAAAATATTATTTAATTCTGACTAAAAAAAATTACAATTTAGTAATTGATTTTCACTGGTAATATTATATTTTCCAAATGATAGAAAAACGAAGGAAATTGAGAGCAGACACTCACATCATGAAGTCATGTCAGTCCTGACATAAAAATGAAATATACTCAATTCCAAGACGGCATAGAATGTTCGGCAGCACACACATTGTGACAAATTTTTCCCATTATGAATTTGAATGAGAGATACCAACAAGCAAACCTCTGACAGTATGTCCCGGGGAACCATGAGATAATTATCGGTTTTGTTAAATAGAATGCAAAGGGCTTAATTTTGTATAGAATGTCGTAAATGTTTGTGAATAAATAATGTTCATTGATTTGGTATTATAGATCTATAACGCACTCTTGACAGAAATCAGAGCAGGAAGTAATAATAATTATTTCAGAATAAGAGTTTTTAGCTTTTATAGAAGCGTCTCATTCAATTAAACCTAGTTAATAAAAAATTATTTACGACTGCCATCATCAAACAAAACTATTCTGTATTACAATTTCGGGTTTAACAGCACACTGAATTTGTGATTACATTGTAGCGAAGCGAATACGTAATCAGCCCGACAAGCAATTATAAACCTTGATGTCCAAATCAAATAGGTAGAACAGAAGGTCCAAATAGAGGCTAGGGTCTAAAAACGGGCTAGTTTCTGTTGTGAAGCTGGGGGGTGTCGCACAGTATCGGGAATGGCGTGAACCAAGTCCCCTCTGTCCCGCTGAAGAGCGACGAGAAGTCGGTGCCCATCAGTCAACGGGTTCAGATGGGCGTCAAAAATAGATTATCATGTTTTTTCATCGTCAAACCTTCAGCTGGTATGTACAATATTGTTTTTCACCATTGGCCAGTTGGCTGTAAATGTTATTTGGCAGCAGGTCTGTGTGGACGTTCAGTTGGTGAGCGGTTTCAATGCCTCATTCAACCATCTACTTAATACCAGTAATTGCTGTAGTGATGGTTTTGGAAAAGGTGGTTTGGTTTAAATAAGGGCTAGTGAGTGAGGTCTAAAAACGTACCTCTCCGGAGGAGCCCGTAATTGCACCAGGCCAAAAATCATTTTTAAATAACATAAAAATCATGTACTTATTTACAATGTACCTACTATTAATGTAACTAATTATAATTATTCCATTTATGAACTACAGGAACATAATAGCTTTAGTTCGATTGGCTTTAAAGTATGGTCACTGAACACCTAACGGTGAGGAGCTATAACAGTCCTTGGACCGCTCCAAATTGACAAAAAGGAAGTTTCCGTTTACTACTGATGGGGTGAAAGACAAAAAGAAGAAAGAGCAAAACCTCAGAAATCAAAGAGCGAGAAGAAAAATAATTAATCGTCGTCCAGAGTTCTCCCGACTCAGAAGATCAGAGACATGATCTGGATAACTCCCATTCGAAATTTGAGGGACCACAACCCACAAAATCTTCTCAACAAGATCCTGTCTATTTTGCCAACGGTTGTTTTTCGAAGACAGAAATGGTGAAGATGGAGTACAGTGTGTTGCATGTCACGTGTGGGCCCACACAGAATGTTCTGATTGGGAGAGAGATGTATATACATGTGATTTTTGTAAGTGAATTTACGATTTTATGCTTTTCTTATTCTATTTGTAAGTGAATTTTACTGTCACATTTTTCACTCAATTTCTCTAAAAAAAGTAGAGGTAGCCCATATTTGGACCCCATTTTCAAAACGCGACATATTCCAAGTTTTTTATTAAGCATTTGAACTGCATTTTTAATTATCAAACTTTCTAGAATTTAAGGATATGAGTTAAAGGTACGGCTCAAAGTTTAAATTCCCCCATAGGTCCTAAAATGTGCCAACTACATTCAAAACTCAAACGCTAGCCCATATTTGGATCTTCTCCTCTACGTCTTATTCCTTTGTGGATACATATTCCATATTGTCATGTATCATTCACAAACATTTCCAATATAATACAAAAGGCAATATTAGAGGAAAGTGTTGTACCTCGGACCATTTTGACGTCTATATATTTCGTTTTGTCGTTTAGGAGCAAAAAATGACAGAAATATTTTTTCTGGATACTCTAGAATTTTATACACCACACATACTTTTTTACGCATGTAATCTTACTACATCATTGATTTATTTGAAAACTTAAAAAAAGTGTAATTAGGACCGAGGTACAACACAGGTGTTGCTCCTTGGCGATCCAGGAATGTTGTACCTTGGACTGTTCATAATTATGTTGGAAAAATGACGACTTGTTTGGAAGAACAAAGTTATTTATTAACTTTTAAATAAACATTAATGTCTTAAGACGAAATAAGGCATAATTAACATTTTCAGGTGAACACAATGTATAGTAAATTTTCAAAAATAAGTTTTAACAAATACTGGATAATTCTATATTAAATGCAAACTTTTTAGGCTGTCGAACTGATGCTCCTGTGAGAACTGGAAGCTTCATTAAGTCATAATTCTTGTCGATTGCATATATGGTAGTATATTTGTTTGTATATTTTTAAAAATTTCAGATCTTTTTTCATGTTTTGCCAGTCATAATTTTATTCTGATCAATATAATAATAAACAATATTATATTAATAAATAATCACATAAATTGTAATATTCAAACTGCAACTGCAATTCAAATTCAACTGCACAGAGATCACTATTGACAGTATTATGAACTGCATATTGAAGTATTCATATATCTAGCTAGGCAGAGCTAGAATTACCCTAGGTCTTCGGTACAACACCTTCCCCTACTTGAACTGTATGTAACAGTCCGTCGTTTCACGCTGATTGCTACTTCAATTTACGCGCTACGGTCCCAATTGCGCATCTCATTGGCGGTCCCCACTCCTACAATGGGTCTCACCCCCACCCTTTGTAGCTTGCTGGAGTTCACTTGAGTGGCTCGCGCGCGGCTCTCGAGGTAGCAAACGTACGAATTGCTGTGCAGGACTTGTATAAGTAAATACATTGTTTCCAAAACGTTTGCCAGAAAAAAATAAATAACTGAAAGCGTAATCACAAAATTTAATGAAGAAATTGTATCATTGTAGTTAATGACTAGACCTATAGTGAGTAATTGGTTCTAAACTTATTTGGTAACAATATTTTCTCTCTTGAAAGTCTAATATGTCCACAAATTCTTCATATCTAAACTATTATTCATTGCATGATTATTCTCACACATTTGTATAAACCACATTTAAAAAAAGAAAAACATGCCTCTTAATGTCTCAAACATGTTTCAGTAAACGGCATATTAAGAAGCCATAATCACGTAATTAAACTTGAAGTTCAACCACCTTGAAATTATGCACGGAACAAGATTATCCTCGTTCCTGCGAATTTCCGTCTGTCGTTCTTTATACTGGGCCTCCGAACTCTCGGCGTCGGGAGTAGATACGTACATGAACGGAAACGGGTAACGGGACAAGGCGCGTAAATATATTTGGTGTGCGTGTGGATGCGTAAGTGTGCGCGCGTGTGTGTGCGTGCGCATGCGTGTGTGTGTGCGCGCGGGGGTGTACGCGTGCGTGTGTGGGCGTGCATGCATGTGTACGCGCGTGAACGTCGTTGTCTTAACATTTTTTGGCAGAACAAGGTCTTGCTTTTCGAAGCAATGATGAAACAATTGATTCTTCACAAAATGGTAATTATTTAGAAATACTGGAATTAATCTCTAAATTTGATCCTTTCTTATCCCAGCACTTGAATACTTATGGAAATAAAGGGAAAGTAAATGCTTTGTATCTATCCAAAGATGTGTGTGAAGAATTCATCAAGTTAATTGAACCCAAATTACTGGATGAAATTGTAACTGAAATTAAGAACTATAAATATTATTAGATTTCATTAGATTCAACGCCTGAATTTTCTTTCACTGATCAACTAACCCTAATTATTCGATATGTTTTACCTGCTGGACCAGTTGAAAGATTTGTAACGTTTTTGGATATGGAAGGACGTAGTTCTGTACAGATTGCAGAAAGTTTATTTACTTTTTTAACAGGGCATGGGATCGACACCACTGATTGTAGGGTTATGTTATGATAATGCTAATAATGTGTGAAAAATATAAAGGATTACAAGCACTTGTCAGAGAGAAATGTCACTTTGTTGAATATGTTCCCTACTTTTCACATTCTTCAAATTTAGTGGGATAACGTGCTCCGGAATCTTGTTCAGAAGCCACTCGTTTCTTTATGTTTGTGTAGAACATTTATGCGTTCTTTTCCGCTTCTACTCAGCGATGGGGACTTCTCGTGAATAGACTTTCGAGTAATGAACATCGTCTTCCTCAGTCGAAAACTTCATTCGATACGAAATGGAGTGCACGAGCAGACGCTACTTCAGCTCTGTATAAAGGATACATGGATGTTCTAGATCAAATTATTAATGATTCGACTGCAAAAATGAGATCAGTCAACAAGCTAGAGGACCTTTGCAAACTATGGAGAAATTAGAGACTGGGATTACGATTGTACTGTGGGATTAAATTTTGTCGAGGTTTCAGTCAAGCAGCGTTTCGTTACAATCACCGCATCAAGATCACAATTCTGCTTGTGAGTTGTACGGCAAATAACATATTTCGTTTTCTTGTTGAAAAATGTTTGAGATATTGACACAACTTTTAACGTTTTTTTAAATGGAAGTATATATATTTTTTTCTCCAGCATTCTAGAGTTCTTCAAACAAACATTGAAATTATATAAATGTTGTTAATATTCGAAAAGTATTTTTTGCAAAAACACTGCAATTAGAACTTGGTAAACACCATGCAGCAGCGCGCAAAGACAACTGACCTTTGTGGCATCGTATACGTGAGTAGAGGCACCTTGTCGGAAAACGAGAACTTTCACGTAATACGGGACTTCCTATGCTCTTACTGGCAATGCAAAGTTTTATATGCGCAAGGAAGGTGAGGTGTTCGAAATGACATTGATGTCAACGGAGATGAGCAAATAATACCTTTTTTAATTTAAATTTGGGAGCCTATCTGTTTTCAAGGAAAAGGAAAAAAACACATGTACACTGAGGAGAAATCACGGAACATTTATTTCTTTTTATTTAATCATTTTGTAATAATTCTGTAGATTTGCTTTAATTTCTCTTCGAGACCACAGAACATTCCGCAACAAAATTCTGTTCACTGACGAGGCAACATTTACAAATTTTGGACGAGTGAACTTAAGAAATACGTACTATAGGGCAACGGAGAATCCGCACTGGATCCGGGGTACTGCGACAATGTACTCAGTACTGTGATTTCTCCTCAGTGCATACGTGTTTTTTTTCTTTTTCTTTGGAATCCGATAGGCTCCCCAACTTTGCGTTGCCAGTAAGAACATAGAAATCCCGTAATACGCGAAATTTCTCGTTTTCCGACAAGGTGCGTTGATTCACGTATACGATGACAGCAAGGTCAGCTGTCCTTGAGCGCTGAAGCATGGCGTTTACCAAGTTATAATTGCAGTGTTTGTGCAAAAAATACTTTTCGAATATTAACAATATTTATATCATTTCAATGGTTTTTTGAAGAACTCTGGAATGCTGGAGAAAAAATATATACTTCCATTTAAAAAAACGTTAAAAGTAGTGCCAATATCTCAAACAGTTTTTAACAAGAAAACGAAATATGTTATTTGCCCCATCATCGCAATAACATGGCGCGAATAGAATCTTGATACCTCAAACCGTTTCCAAGATATTTTCTATGGCCAACTTATGTGGTCCATCCTGTGTATCTTCCGATAACACTTCACATAGGCCTAATGGATTATTTTGAATAAAGATATCGTTTTCAAATTGTAAGGAATAGTAAATAAAAAATAATATTTCGTTTAATCTGTATTCTGAATTGTTTTGTAGACTTCAAAATCATATTTGCCTGATAGAAAATGTACAAACGTCCCAAAATTGACCTACAACTTCTCTCAGAGTACTGGTAACTGGATTTAAGTATTTATATACTTTATTTTCAGTCGTTTTTTTACATTATACAGTATTGTCTCAACATTGATTAACAAAGCTATGTTTAGCTCAGGATCGATTAAAAGAAATTATTATCGGAAATCGGTAAAAGTTATATTTTGTACCTCACGCTTAACAATGGCTTAAAAATAGAAAAATTAATAACAAGGACCCCGCATTATAAAAATGCTACGGGCCCCACATGCCGTTAAACCGGCCCTGGCTAGGATGTTGGTGTCCCAAGAGAATTGGAGTGCGGTAGCCACAAAAGTTTTGAAGAAGCTACGTTTAGAGGAGCGACTACGAAGGAGTGTCCCGTGACATCAGTTGACACAGAGTGATAAGCCGATCTGCCTTTCCCGTGATGCAATGCCTAACGGCGGTTTCGCGGGAAGGGAATCGGAGGAATGGAAGAGATTTTTAGGGGTGGGCACAAGCTAGCTGTGAATCCTACACGCTGCGGAATACCGGGCTCCGCAGTGTCTTTGGAAGATTTTCTCCCTGCCCTCGTGAAGAGAAAAAATACATACATACATATACAGTCATACATATCCCGCATGTCAATGACTTACAAAAGTTTCAAATCTAAACCAAAACTTTGCAGTGTCCTCCCGGCTATTCTAATCATTTGATTTATAGAATTTTATCATGAAGCGATGCATTTATCCTGCAACTTCTATTTTCTCACAAAAAGTGCAAATGAAAAAGAGAGTGCGTTTCCGAGTTTTAAAAATAACTCAGGCCAACGACCAAAAAACGTTTTGTATGTGTTCACCTAATACTTATCATTTCAAGTGTGCCGATTCCAAAAAAACAATAAAAATATCGTATCACCCACCATTTGTTCACATTTTAGCATTTTATCTGTATAGCCAGGCAAATGCTGCTCTGAGTATCTAGATATGTATGAGATGCAGGAAGTTATAAATTCCCATATTTAGTATGTGAATGGGATAGTAGGACACGAGATTAGCATTAGTCTAGAAAGGATTGGCCTGTAACAAAATCTGTGAACCCGGGGTAAAAGAACATTCTACGGAAACATGTGGTGGATCAACATTAGATTATCCTCTCTCCATTTAACATAAAATTAGGTCTCATGAAACAATTGCCTTACCTCAAGATGAGCAGTGTTTCAAGTACCTTTGTGAAAAGTTTACGCAATTTGTCTGCAGCAAAATTGTTAAAAGAGGGTATCTTCATTGAGACTGATAATAGAAAAGTGATGTTTGATCCCCAATTTCAACTACATTTGACAGAAAATGAAAATGAAGCGTAGAGTGCTTTTAATCACGTTATTAATAAGTTCCTAGCCAACAAAAAGACAAAGATTATCAAGCAATTGTTGCCAATATGCTGAAAGATTTGAGGAAATTGAGATGTTTAATGAGCATTAAAGTTTACTTCTTAAACAGTCATTTACAATTCTTTCCGGACGATTAAGGTGATGTAAGTAAAGAACAAGGTGAGCGTTTTCATTATGATCTGAAAGTGAAGAAAATGCGTTTTCAGGGACGCTGGAACATCAATATGATGGAAGATTACTGTTGGTCACTTCACCGAGAGAGTCAGCAAAGCAGCGTAGAGGAGAAATAGCTATTTCAGGGGCTTTAAAGAAAAGAGACAAAGAAAATATACGTCAATGGACACGTAAAGACTTTGTAGAATGTAATGTTAAGAACGTAAAGCCATCTTCTATGATTATATAAAGTTCTGTTGATATTTTAGAGGACATTTACTTTTCACTTTATTAGCATATATAGCATAGTTTCCCAAATCTTAATAGATCAAATTCTGACCAAACTGTGGGTGATGGAAAGAAATAGAGTTCAGATGCGGATTCAGCACCCAAAAAACTATAAAATTCAGCTATTAAGATTTAAAACGTTTTTTGAAACCCTTTTTTTGTTGGCCTGTGTAATTAATTCAAATAAGGTCTTTCACACTTTTTGGAAGAAGAAACAAAAGAGTAGTTTTCCCGTAATTTCTATTTGACGTTAATGCAATTTGTGGGAAAAAAAATAAAAAATGCTCCATTTTTACTTTCTCGCTACCGCTACCGCGGTAGAGAAACGAGTCATTCCATATTAAATCAACACAGCTTCAATTGAAATTTTACCTCACCGTCTCAGATTCAGATGAAATTTGACACATATGTGGTATGAATGAAGAATAAGAAAACTACAAATTTTGAGTAAAATATTTCCACCCGTTTGTGAAATACAGCCATGTAAAATTTTGCAAAATTGGGTTCCCGAAAATGTTTAAATTGATGTAGAACCTCATCAAATTAAGATAGAGAGCTGGAACAGGTGTCATTTTTCAGCTTTCTTTATGACTTTTATATGGTATACAACTCAATAGGGGTTGCATCAAAAATTTTTTTCAAATTTGAATTTAAAATTTCCATTTTGAGTTTTTTCAAAATGCTCATCTTCAAAAAAATTGAAAAAATTCCAAAATAATCCCTATATGTTTCCAAACAGATGGTGCAAGTTTGAAAATGGAACTGCAATGGGTTCATATGGTAATCTTTACTTAAAATGCACAATATTTACTTACTCGAGATTTTACAGATTTAAAATGCATTTTATTTCAAATTATAAGCCTAAATATATACAAATTATTAATGTAGTGTTTTTTGTTGGCGAGTGTGTGGTTTTTTGTTATTATTTCTATTATTATTATTATTATTATTATTATTATTATTCCATTACATCACGACTAAAGATGTTATGAGTCGGCTGAATATAAAATCTACTCCAGGTTGCAACCAGCTACCTAAGGAGCAGATCCGGTGACTATCAGTGCCTCTACAATACTTCACGCAAGATGTGGGCTGTTCCAAATAAAGCAATTTCTTGCACTTCCCAGTCTTTTGAATTGCCGGGGAGGTTAGATATGTTCTTACTTAAATTTTGCGGAACAAATCCCAGAGCTCCGATAACTATCGGGACGACCTGTGCTTTTACGCCCCACATTCGGCTGATCTCGATTTCCAAACTCTTGTATTTAAGACGTTTCTCTGCCTCCTTGGTAACGACGTTTTGGTCGCAAGGTACAGCAACATCGATAAGTAAACACGATTGTTTCGCCGAATCCCGTATAACTATATCCGGTTTGTTTGCAGCTATCGTGCGATCAGTTT
This sequence comes from Acheta domesticus, assembly GCA_031308135.1. Lineage (NCBI taxonomy): Eukaryota > Metazoa > Arthropoda > Insecta > Orthoptera > Gryllidae > Acheta > Acheta domesticus. The sequence goes on from JAHLJT010008446.1 coordinate 17,714,908, forward strand.
GAATTTGTTGGTCGTACAATATCGTACACAATCCAACAGACGTCACCGGTTTTGGTGAGTGTTCGTACCACTTGGGGCATGTGTTTGGAACTTCGAGGGCGGTACAGATCTGCCAGTGGAGGTAGCTACACACCCTGTCATGTGTTTTCAGGTATTCGGTCTTTGCTAGGATTGGACAAGCTGAGACAATATGATCAATGGTTTCTACTTGCTCCTGGCAAATGCGGCATTTATCATCTTGGGAAATTTTGAGAACCGCTTTATCATAATGTCGTGTTCTCAAGGCCTGATCTTGGGCAGCTATTACAAGTGCTTCCGATTCTGGCTACATTCTTGCCCTTTTAAGCCACATAAATGATTGATCTTTATTGATCTGCACCTTGTCCATTCTTTTTAGGTATTGTCCGTGGGGTGGTTTGTCTCTCCACGATTTCTTTAACATTTTTGTGTCTCACACTTCATGTTTAGCAGCATCAGAATTTCAGTGACTGTGTTATTCGACGTGTCTTGCCTAGTTTTCTTCGCAATGCTTCTAGCTACACTAACAATGCCTCTGTATCCCATTCTTCGGTCAGATTTGATGATCTGCTTCATTAGAGGGTCATCTTGATGACTGACTACATACTTTCCCATCCCGTTATTATTATTATTATTATTATTATTATTATTATTATTATTATTTATTAATATATTTATATTAATTTAAGTTATGTCATTTTAAATTGCGACCTTTAATTGTGTTAAATGTGAAAACGAATAAATGAGCAGTCATTGTTTCTTATAACCTATTGTTGTAACGCCGCAATGATAACAAATGGTGATAATGACGACTGCCTTTTGTTCGCAGTAATATAAACTAATAATTTTAAATATTTGTAGAATATTACAATACCATAGTGTTTAATATTATATTTTTTTCGATATATTTATATTAGTGTGTCAACGCTTTCGGTATCATATTATTTATTAACTTTTAATTATTTTACTTTCTCACATACTGCTTATGAAGATTATTGTAAAGCCAAAAAAAAAAAAAAAATCATCCATTATATTCGTGAATACACTGTATACCTTGTACAATGAATTGAATGCCAGAACTATATTTTCATTTAAAGTTTTGAATAAAAAATCTATTGCTTGAAACTATTTCATTTTCGCACCAAATGTTCTACGATTTCAAATGTTTTACAAAAAATGATGGCTGAGATATGATAATTGGATGAGAAATTGTGGAATAAATAGTATTTCATAACAATTACTAAAGGCGAGAAAGTATGTGCTGTTAAGTGACACTATTTTTTCTTCAGTTTTCCCCATGGATACAGCAAAGGGCATTTCAAAGAAATGATGCAGGTCTTATTTTCGTTAAACTCTCTGAATTTTCGAAAATTGCAAAAGTTAGAAATAATGCCAGAAAGTTGTACTGTTGTAACACCACTAGTTTATAAATTGTAAGTTATTTCTTCTTTTCATCTTTGTAACAGGGCAAGAATTTTAAAAAAATCCAAAGATTGTTTACATACAATTTACCTAGTTGCCTAGTTTGTAACATGATGCAGTGAGCGAGTTTTGGAACAACTTTCTTTAATATTTTAATTTTTTGTAGGTTGCACTATAAACAATGTTTTTTTATGATGGGTACCTCCTGTAGCTTGATGAACAATTTGTGCTAATTTCAGAATATGAGATGAACATGAATTCTTTTTATTTAAAGATCTTCTTAGATGGGCGATATTTAATCCCACTCTTTGTTAGTTATAGATGACGATTGATAATTTTTATGTCATTGACTTTCACGCCCTTTAAAAAGTGCCGTATTTTGTCGCCGGGTACGTCAATGATGGACGTCTTCAGGGCCCGTCTCGAACACAAAGGGTATAATGGAAGGGATACGAGAACTTGCTGCAATTGGCTGGATTTTCGAAAATCTTCGCGCCTTGTCGAATGTTCCCCGAATGACGTCAGATATCACATGAGAAAAATCGGCACTGGTGCAGCCATCTAGAGCACGTTAGTGTAACTACTTGGACCTCCCGTAGCGCGACAAAACCTCCCATTTACGTGACCAGACACTGGTCAATGACTACAGCCGAACAAAACAAAATCGAAGTTTATAGCCTTGCATCATGAGATGGCAGGGTAACCAACAAACGTCTTGTAAGCAATAATGTATGTTGTATAATCAGTGATCTCAACAACTTTTGTAAGGAGATATTATACTCTGGGAGGCAGTTTGTAGGCCAGCTTAAGGCTCACTGTCTATGCATTATTGCACAATATACATAATTGTTTACATTTGTATGTATATCACATACATCATTGGTTTAGATGACATGCACAGTGTGGGTGCTCTGAGATCGTTCGTCGTAAACTGTTCCCCCAGTTTCGTACTCTTGTACGCTGCTTGTACGAAATCGTAAGCTATCGGAAAATACTATAACTGATCGTGTGACTAACGTTTTGACATCATAATGTTTTTTTCTTTTGTTTCTGTTGAATTCGGTCGAGTATAAGGCAATATTTCGAAGCACAGAAATCAAGTGCTTTGAACAGCTCTGTAGAAATATCCACATTAAATTTGCATAGGTTATAAAATTTGTTATTGATTTTTAACAACACCTTGTGTCATTTTTGAGTGAACACTCGTGAATTCATTTTGTATGTGTTTTTTTCTTATTGAGGTTTAAAGCGTTTTGCGTTTAGAATCTAATAACGAACAGGTCAAAATGCAAATATATTAGATTGGCAACAATTATGTATTGGAAGTGGGAAACTCGAAATGTTCTTAGTTTTTTACGGCTTTATTGATAATACAACTTTTTGTTGGCATTAACGTTTTGGTAAACATCGTCACCGGCGGAGGACATTATAGTGAATTAGAATTTTGCCCATTCATCATGGTATCGTTAATTTTCTTCCGCACCAATGTTCCAGGTAAAAGTTAGTTATTTTTTATGGTGAATTTAATAGGTAACCCGCTATTTACAACATATTTTATTTTAGGTTTTGAAAATATATTATATGGGCAATTTTCAATTGCCATTTTATCAAAACACACAAAATGCTACAAAATGCAGCCCATCAGTTTACTATGGAAGAGTTAAAGCCAGTTGCAAAGTTGGATGAAGAACAGGTGAGCTAAAGAGTGGTAAACAAATTGAAGAAGGCGTTTGATGTGCTGATTATGTAGGTGTGTTCTTTTTGTGAAGTAATTTAATAATTTAATTACTCTTGATATGCACATTTTTGCTTTGAATGTTTCCTGCTAGTAAAACCAAAATAGAGAAGGCTTAAACATACTAATTTTAATTTTTGTTTTGCGTGTAATTGTTTAGTGTATGTTATACATTGTTTTATTTTTTATTTATCGCAATGTTCAGTGTTTTTTGCCAGTTATTTATATTCTTTACATCTTTTATTTTCTTGTATTTTGCATGATCTTTTGTAAAACACTTGCAAGAACATGGAATGGAAAAGTGGAAAATTAAATGTATTTGCAATGGCACACAAATGTTTAGGATATTTGGCTGTATTTTCATTATTTATTTCTGATTCATTTCAATATATTTGTGTATTTTTTTGTTTCCTGAACACTAATTAATTCTCAATTTGTTTCCTGTTTTTGTTTTGTTTTGATTTGTTTATTTCTTGGAGTTTGTTGAAAAGTGGGGCTGTATCTGTTGGCTCAGTTTCTAAAGAAAAACCTTTACCTTGGATATGAACATTGGATATTGTAATGATGGGATTAATGAAGTTGTTAACCCATTTGTAAATTATATATTAACTTAGATTGCTTGATTTTTGGGGTTGTACTACAGCTATGATGTCACTAGACATAACGAGTGGTGCTGAAATGAACACATACTTTCTCGCATTACTTCTAAATTTGCAATTTTCGAAAATTCAGAGCATTCTAGAAAAATGAGACTTGTGCCACTCTTTTATTTGTTCCTTGTTATATGCATGGAAAACAATTTAAGAAAAATTGGGAGTGGTTTTAAAAAAATGATTTTTTTATAATTTACATTAATTTCGAACAGAAATTACAAGAAAACTTTTTTCTTTTTTCCAAAAAAATTGTATCAGACTTTTTTTAAAGATCTGATTTTTTAGAACAGATTTTGTTTCAGGCACAAATCTCTAATCTTCAAGTTTGTAGTTTGGGAACGTTACCTTTCACCCCTCCATTTTTGAAAATATAGTTCGTTGAAAATGGAAATAGCACCACTTTTTTTTCTTTTGATTTGAGGAGAACATTTAAAGAACAAATTTGAAGCCATTTTTGAGAAAAAATGGTTTAAAAAATTCCTGTATTTCGTGAAGAGTACTCATATTTTCGAAAAATTGTTCATGGTGATATTTAAAGAAATCTTTAAAAAACAGATTTCTCAAGTGAAAAAATGAAAATGAGATCATTCTTTTAAACGTCTTTTTCATTGTATGAGGACAGCATTAGAGGTGCTATTTTTGAGAAAATTTTGAAAACTTAAATGAGGCTTCATGTAAAGAACCACACAAAAATGGTAATATCAGTTTCAAACTTGCAGGGTATAGAGTTCCTTTAAATTGATCTGAATGGTTTAGCTGATGGCATTGACCACAGACAGACGTTTAGCCATTAAATCTTGGTTCAAAGACCCACAGAACATGAATACACATTGTGTTAGGGGAATTAATTTACTATATACAGCAACAAGATTTATGATTTTTTTTTTGTTTCCAGAGCTCGGCAATAAGAGTTTTTCTGTCAAAAAATTTGCTGTTTTCTAGCGCACGTTTACAAACCTTTCTCTTTTTGTGAAGTAAGGGCTAGAAAGTATAAAGGATTTACGTACTTGGATTCTTGTTCAGCCCTCTTGCTACTGTAGAAACTGAAATCAATGAAAAATATCAATTATTTTCTTTCATTCAATGATTTGAATAGACAGACCTTTACTCTTAGCCATTAAATCTTGGTTCAAAGACCCACAGTGGCAGGGTAGGATATTACTCTAGTGGAAGAAAGTAGTGTTTGAAAAATTAATCATTTTCATTTTAAAATTTTATTGTGCTCCTTTCATCATTGTAGTGACTGAAACAGTCATGTGTATTTAAATTCTTTAATTTTGTTTATTTTCACACATCTGATATTCAGTTGTTGTGTGAATTAGTCTAACAAGGTCCATAGTTATGTAGATCATGAGTACTGAATGAGTTGTAAATTTCTGTTATTGAAGTATTGAGAATTATTTGTAGATTAAGAAGTTGGAAGAACTTCATATTAAGTTCTCTCATGAGTATCATAATTTCAGAAGAGTATGATGGCTCAGTGTTAGACATGTGGACTTTGTCCATAGCAGTAGGAGATGTTGGTAAATTGGCAATGGAAGAAAATCAATTTATTTCCATTTTCTTGTGTTTGTGCAGTACAGTTGATTTTTTTAATATGTTTAGCAAACTTATTTGCTGATTTCTTATTGCTAATTACATTGCACTAAATGGTGCAAAGAAAATTGGACTGGAAGCCTAGTAATGGTATCCAGATATGAATTTGAGCAATTTTTGAAAGTAGGAAGAAAACAACAGAGTTCAATTTTAGATGCATTTATTTTTTAATTTTTTAGTTGAACATTTGAATTGCTATGATACCCAAACTTTGAGCTACTCTTATGTGTTCCTTCTTTTATAGATGGTCTAGATATTTGTTTTGTTTTGATGAATGTTGAAGACATTCTTTTTCTTCCTTTTACCACTTATGTTTGTAACTCACAGTTGGAAAAGTTAAATATTATATATTGGTAGATGATAAAACTATTTTACTTAATCTGTGAAAAAATGAATTTGTGAAGGAAAAAGAAAAAGAAAGAAAGAAAAAGAAGAGAAAAAAGAAAAAAAAAGAAAGAAAAAGATTTACCTTGTAAAAAGTGGCCACACAATGAGTATCTGATGGGTAGCAAGGGACCTTTCACCAATTCCTGAGTAGCTAAGGCAGTTGACTATTGTTCATTTCTTTGTGTGTATCCAAAAAAACATTTATGTAACAAACCCTAACTTGAAAGTTTTGCAATTAAATGAAATGTCTTTTCCTTCTTTCCTGCTATTTATTTAAATGACCCACTATTAGACTGTATATTAAGTAGCTTTTTGGTCGCAATGTGGCCATCCTAAGACCATGCATCCGCGCCACTTTCCACGAGACCCAGTCATATTCTCTTGGGGGCAAGTGCACGTGACCTTTTTGGAGAGGATCAGCACTTTTATGCTGAATCCATTTTTACACCCCAGGGCTGTTAGCCGTGGAGGGATGAAGTATGAGATGATGATGATGATGGGTGAATGGTCGATCACAAACATACACACACAACCATGCCCGAGGCGGGACTCAAATCTGCGATCCTTCCATCCGAGATCTCCACGGCACTACTGCTTTAGCGATCTTGGCTCTTTGGATTGGCTGTAAATAAAGTATTATTGATATATAATTTTATTATTAGCTGTACAATCTTAATATTCATTAAATATAATTTTTGATTTACATTTATGATCTCAATAAAAATATTACCACACACACTTTTGTAGTAAAATTTATCTTGGGGTGTACAGTACTGATTTCACTGCTTTTCATGTTTGTAGTCTAAATTGTGGGAATACTGATTCTTTAGATTAGATGGGCATATTTTATCTACTTAGGGTTTAATATCTGGTGGTTGTGAGCTTATAAAAATTCAAAAATTCGTTCTTCAAGTTAATCCTATAAATGTCTGAAGTTTTATTTACCTCTGACTGGTGACTCCAATGTTTCCACGACATGTCTTTACACTACAATTTTTTTCATGAGATGAAATTTAGATCGCTTCAGATTCTGTGTTAAAATTGATTGTATAATTAATTTTAACCCTTCCAATTAATTTTTTGATATTTAAATAATGTGGACTTAATTCATTGACATTTCCCCATCATACTCGCACATTTTAATATGCAATACCAAACTGAAATACTGTGATATTTAACATGAATATTGATGTTGTTGCTGTAATTATTGTTAACACAGTGACGGTAATTTGTTTTTTGGTTAAAAGCTTTAATTTAAATACAAATAAAATGTCATAATTTAAATATGTTTAAGTTGATTATTGAGTTAATTAGTTTATTAATGTTCCATTTGCATTTCATATTGTGCATTAAATCTTCATTTTTTGCAATCTTGAGAAATAAATAAGAGCTGAACATTGTTAAGAATTCATTTGTAGGTCTTTGAATTGTTGTATATTCTTTAATGTTTTGTTGGTATTTTAACACTTCTTTAAATCCCACAGATGTTGTGGTGGAACTGGAGCCATTGTAAGTATTCATAATGGCTTGTATGCAACCTGGCTTGATCATTGTGGAACGAAAAACCAGAAAGATGAGTTTTTACTTGTTTTTCAAGATGGTACCAAAATTGGATGATTGTCTTTAAGTGAACTAGGTTTGTGTTATTTTAAATGTTTGTTTTTTTTCAATTGCAAAATTTACCATTTCAAACAACGTGTGTTCTTTTTTTTTTATCTTGTGTGTTATTTGATGAAGTTGGTCTCAATGAACATTTACTAAAACTATACTAATACTTTTACAAAATAAAAACTCAGTATTTTGACATTATTCTTGTGTTAGAAAATAATATGCATAAAATTTTCTCAGTACACTGCATTTTCAAGAAAGAAAGTTCTCGCTTTTGAAGAGTCTAATATTAGGCCATTTCTGCACATAAAGTAAAAATTTCCACCTCAAACTGTGACAACTGCCCCATAATTGCCCACATTACTTGATTCCCACATATTTTGTATAAATAGGCCCGATCTTTACTTAGGAATGTTGACAAATATTTCACAAACCCTTACTGGGTGACACACGTTCATTTCGCAAATCCGTACCAGGTGACAAGAGAACATTACACTAAGCCAAAGGGACACTAGTGTCCTTATCCTTGCACCCCGTGATTTTGTTCAGTCTCCATAGCTCCAGGTTCCAATGGAAGGCATTGCCTACCAACGAAACTAAATAACCTGAACAGCTAACCCAAACACAGATCCCTTGGGCTCCACTGTATGATGAAATCTTTCTCACATGTTGGTAATAGACACGACTTTTATTATTGATGTATAAGCCTGAAAAAAGAACGTAAAAAGTAAATCTGAAATAAATTAACATGGGGAAGTGTAAGAATTTAACTAGAACTTAAAACAACAAAGCATAAAGTGAATACGTTATAAGTGAAAATGTGTGAATGGAGTTTTACTGAATTTGTTACAGAAGCAGGAAGTGATGCTAGCTTGCTGACTACTACTACAAAGCACGTTGGACACCATTGGGTATTGAATAGACTGAAATGTGGGTGACTAGTGGATATGATGGGAGAGCTGTAGTTGTATTTGCAACAGATGACAGCCCTGAACCCTGAGGTACTCTTCAGGACCTCTGTCTTTCAAAATGAAAGACTTGTATTTGACTTCCGGAGTTGTTCTTGAATGATAGCTTCTACTCCATTACAGAAATATTCCATGAATGACCAAATTTTGTAATTTTTGCACAAGAAAATTAGTATTCATCTTTTCAAAAGCCTTTGCAAAATCAGTATAGACTACTGGCATGGAGCAGTAAAAGTTGCTTTAAAGCTGTCATTAAAATATTTGGAACACTGGAACAATTTCTACTAAACTAAGTTGTTGATCAGTGGGAAGTTTTTTAAATATACAAGATAATCTATTAGAACTTATTATTTCTATTTATAATTTAGGGAAAAAGGACTTTGGCTTGTAATTGTGTATATTTCCATTTACAAGTTCTTGTATGTGGAAAATCTGTAAGTAATTCAAAAATTTCTGTTTGTAGGTAATCTTTTGCCAAGAATGAAGATAAAAAGAGGAATGAGAGCTACAAAGTAATGCAATTTTATTTCAGAAGATGTTTATGTTCCTGATGAAAATATTCTGGGGGAAATTGGAGGTAGCTTCAGTATTGCAATGTCTTATGTAGATAATAAAATTGAATGTTTATTTTATCAACTGGTTGTAACATAAGATGTGGGACCGGTAATTTTAGTACAATACAATAATGATAATATACAATAGAAATATACATAACAAAATAATATGCTTATATGATATGAACATTTTCATAATTTATTAAATCTGGATAATCTTACACCAAAAAGTCTTGCAAAAACTACCAACACTTACGCATACAACAACTCCATACCTAAACAAATTAAAATAATGTATATTTCATATTGTAGTACATTTTTACTCTGCGATAAAATACCTTGGCATCATAATCGACACGCTCTTGTCCTTTAGAGACCACTTGAAATATGCCTGCAAGAAAGCAGTAGTGGTGAATGCTCTGTTGAATAGTGTGATGAGCCAATGTAAATAATATAAATTATTATCTAATATTTCGCCATCCTGATAGAAAAAGTTTTATAAAATATTTAATTTCCATGCGGCCCAAATGAAATGAGCAGGGAAGTTTCGGAAAACGATGTTGATGTTGGCTTGGAAATCTGCCTTCCTAAATGACACTCTCAGGAAGATTTCCACAATTAGCAGGATGGTATATAAATGGACCTCCCAAATCACCATCTCTGTCACAAGAACGACACTGTGAGAGTGTCAACCCCCAGTAGCAACAGCAACAAGAATGACTGAAGAACCCAGCAGACGAACATGATGTCTAACAACGAGATGTCCGCCGAAGAGTTGGAAGCCATGGCAAGCAGCTGATGCCTGCATGAAGGCACTCAGCAATCCTTTCATTATTTCTTTGCGCTGTGACATCCCCTCCTACGCCCTTGCTATGCTAATACTGTTATTAATTGCATTTTGCCAACTTTTTATGTCCCAGGCCGACTTTTCCAATGCAGTTCAATGATATTCCAATGGCATCATGCTTCCTGCGGAAACTCAAAAACAATTCGTACTTACACTTTACGAGCTTGCAGTTTCATGTACCTCATGTTCGTCTAATGGTCTCATCAGTCGTTCTTGCTGCTGTTGCTGCTGCGTGCTGGCACTCTCGCAGTGTCGTCAGGACTGGAAATGTTGGTGATTTGAGAGGTCTGTTTATATTCCATCTCACTAATTATGGAAATCTTCTTGAGAGTATCATTTAGAAAGACAGATTTCCAAGAGGATGTCTACATCATTTTCTGAAACTTTCCTGCTTGTTCCATTGAGGCCGCATGGTGATGAAATGGTGAATTTTATAATAGATTTATATTGTTTCATCACAATAGGTTAATTCTGAACACAGGAGGACCTGGTCATGAAAAGAGAAAGCTGTTTGATTTGGTCATCGCACGTCTTTATTTCTTGTATTACAAAAATGTACCAGTGATGTCTTTGATAGATGTGAAATATATTTACAAACATGACTGTTTCAAAAATGTACCACTAGTTTGGGCCACCTCTACAGATACAATGATCTATATAAGAAGCATGGCGTCAATGTATCGAATATCTGCTCTCAGGGTTGCATGTGCATTCCGCACCGTCTCATATGACGTAGTTTGTGTCAAAGCTGGAATGCTCGCTGTAGATATAATAGCCCTTGAACATGCAGATGTGTTAAGTCAAAAGAGACAGGATGCAAAAGTGCTGGGAACAAGTAGCAGAATGACGACAGTGACTGGAGACTTTCTCAAAGGGAAGGTGGACCTACTGACAGTTTCCTTCAGTTAAAGCGTTAATCATTTGAAAGCAGGGTGGGATAAATTTTTATTTCATGCAGCCTCTGGTGGGACATGGATATTTCAGAGCCTACTGGATGATACTCTGTAGACACTAAACCCTTTTTTTTTTCTTTTTTTTTTTCATTGTGCACGTTTTAAACTTTAATGATGAGTCACCATTGAGTTGCTTGGGATTGGTCAGATGACTCCAGAAAACCTAGTTGTATATATACAGGCTTCTGAAAACAGTTGGAGGGTGGTGTGTAATTTTGCTCAAGGAGTGTTGCTAGATTTAAGATGCCTGGAGAAAGAAAGGAAGGAAATCTCATGATCACACTCTGCTAACATCGTGACTGGGTCACTATTCCACTCTCCGCGATATAGTGCCTATAGGTGGTTCTGCTGGGAGATTGGAGGAGAAGAGAGGTTTGGTTTTAGTGAGTAAAAATTTCAAATGGGTAGTACAGGTTACCCAATCTCTTTTGAAGATTTCCACATAACCTTATACTTTACAAATTCTTCAACACTAGAAAGTTGTGATGTGATAGGAAGGAATGCAGATTTCTTTTGAATGCACCTTGCTGTGGTTAATCTTTGAAATGCTTAGGCAGATGATTATATAAACAAAGTGTAGTATGGAAGAATTTATTTTCACATTTTCAGTGTTAATAGATATTCAAACATCCTTATTTCTTGTATTATAAAAATGTACCAGTGATGTCTTTGATAGATGTGAAGTATATTTTACAAACATCACTGTTTCAAAAATGTGCTTCAGCAAATTGTACTTTACTCGACTGTTTTGATAGTTCTTGAACATGTGTCCATTTCAATGGGCTGTGTAGCCAAACCTCCAAAATTTGGTGTGGATCATGTCAAAGATGTCTTTATTTTTGATCTTAATAGTTCGGATACTCTTTTCCTGTTACTTGATAATGATTGTAAACTAACTATATGTTTTAGTATTAGCACTTTCTATATTTACATTGTATGTAATGCTTTTGTCTGTGCCTGTGGCAAAATGAAAGTGCGAAATAATGCCAATTTGTTGATACAAATTATGGCCTTCAGATTTATGGTATACTAGCGTACCCATGCGAGAACTCTTGCATGCTATACCCCACCCTCTTCCTTTATATTTCCATTTTCATATTAAGCCTGTAATATATATTTTTCTTCAAGACCCTTATCCCGCATATTGAGTGTGTGAATCAGGGTTGCCAAAATAATAGGTAAGGATGAGAGAGCATACACTGATGTGAAATTTGCAAAAACATGTATAAAGGTTGTTGAAGATATGTGTCTAGAGAAATTAGCAACAATCAAAAATATTAGTTTATCTTTCAGAACACGAGCAAAGACTAGAGGACAAAGGTGAGGAATATATTTCTATGGTAAGAGAAAGTGCCAATCAATTCATCTGTTCTCTTTTTATGGATGATAGTAGTAATGTTTGCTATACTGCAGAGTTTCTCAACTTTATACGAGGTATTAATGATGTTGTAATATCAGAAGAATTGGTAGTTCTTCAGAATTTGAAAGGTGCATCTACATCACAAGATTTGGGTAGATAGTTAGAACTGAGTTTATTTACAATACTTATTTGGAAGTCTGATACTGTAAATGAAATAAAACTGGAATAGACAAAATTAAAAGTGTTTCCATTGATGGAGCTCAAAGTTGGGGGGAAACAATAGTGGGCTTGTTGCCAATATGAAACAAAAAGTTGTAAAATGTCATTCAGATCCTCCAATGTACATTGATTTCGTTATACACCAAAAATCGCTCTGCAGTAAAATTTTGAATTGGGATCATGTAATGAGTTTAGTTGTCAAATCTGTCAACTTTGTAAGAACTCATGGACCTAATCATTGCCAATTTCAAAATTTTTGGCAGAGATAGGTAGTGAAAATATTGTTATCTTTCTCAGGTGCACTAGCTTAGCAGCGAAAAAGTACTTGAAAGATTTTTCAACTTGCATTCGGTAATAAAACCCTTTTTACTAAAAAGTGGACTTTTAGAATAACTTTTAGTCTTAGGGTTGGATAAATGATTTGATATTTTTAGTGGACACTTGGACCCCTTGAATTTAAAGGTACAGGGAATTTAAACATTTATAAATGAACTCAGATGTAAAGACATTTGGAAACAAATTGAAATTTTTTTAAGATCAATTAAAAAATGAAGGTTTAGCTTTTTGTTAATTGGTTTGGTTGTAAGAGTATTTCTAACAACCTTTAATATAAAGTATGTGATTTTCTTGTTGACAAATAGGTTCAAGCAATAGAGGTCAAGGTTTCAAGTGTGATTTGTCGAATTTCATGATTGTGCAAATAAGATCAGACTATTTTAAAATCCATCTGAAGTGGATGGTTTGAAAGTTTTGAAACATTTACAAATGGAGGTGAGGGAGCTTCAAGCAAATTATACATTACAAGGGTTCTTCAAGAGTACTGATATAATTGTTTCTACACTAGTCTTCCCAAGTGCTTTCCTGAACTAAAAATTTACAACGGGCTTAATGACTGTCTTCAGGAGCACTTACATGTGTGAGAAAACATTTTTTCCATATGAAAAGGATCAAGTCCACAATGTTATCTAGACTCATAAACAAACCTTTAACATGAATTTTTAAGATAAAGTTTCCAAACTCAAAATTTCTAGACAATCAGGTATTTGATTCAGACAACAAAAGAATGAATAATATAAATAAAATGAAATGTGTTTTATTTCTTCAAATTCACAATGTTTCGGAGCTCAAGGGTTATCTCTATCTTCAGGTGGAGCTAAAATACACATTAAAAAAATCATTTTGTTATAAAACACATAAACAATTTTGTTCATGAGCACAAGAGAATTAACACAATATCTGTGAGAGAAAAACACAAATTTATTAGAAAATACCTATCAAGATTATGACAAAAGAGTACATCCGGATAGGATGATAAAAATTTCCTTGAAACTAAAGTAGTTAAGCTATGACTCTAACAAAAAAAATACAGTTTTTATATATTTAAATAATATTTTAAAGGTTTCTTAGAAGCAAAATCATTCTGGAAACCATGGTGTCCTTGACGTTTTTTGTTCCTATTCTAATATAGCTAGTAATCAAATGTTACATAAATTTATATATAACTGATGTAAGAGTTATTGGTGTATAATGTGCTAAAACTGTTGTTACCACTTAAAAATTGGTACAGTGGTTGTTATCTTGGCCTGCTAACATTATTGATGGCAGCATGAAAAAATCATATCAGGTATGGTAAAATTGCAAAGATGGAACAAAATACATTGAATGGTGTTCTATAAGTGCCATTGTCATTAAAAGTTTAAAATAAAAAAAATTAGCAATTATAATTTGTTTTCAACAATTTGCATGTTAATATTCATGTTAGTAGTGTATTTCTCGTGTACATGGTTTTTAGTACAAATAGAAACAGGCGATAGGCCTAACATCCTGCAGTTCAAGATGATGAAGTAAATAAAGGTTGGATGATGGATGCTTCTGGAGAGTAAGTGATAAAGAAGCACAACGATAACCATGCTCTTCTGCTTCTTAGTGGGAAACTAATATTACCTAATTGGCAGCAATCTCTGCATAGCTTGGAGAGGAAACATTGAATTGAAAATATTTAGGGTTGAAAATGACAGCTGCAGCACAATTAAAAGTTAACTTTATAGTTGGTCAGCTTTATTGCTATTGTCCTTTTTCTGACATGTTCTATGATGACGTTATGCAATTTTTGACCTATGCAGTATCCATGTTTTTAGTGCAGATTTGGTCAATTGTATTCATGTCCAAATTTCAACTGTTTTTCTTTTCAGTTTATTTGTATTTTGTAATATAATTTATTCAATTGTAGACTGTCTTTGAATGGTCAGAATGAAGGATTCAATTTGAAGTCTATTTTCTGTGCGAAAATATGAAAATACTTTTTTTTGTATTTTTGCTAACTTTATGGGATCATCCATAACTTCATGAAGAGATATAGTTCAAACCTAACTTATTCCCCCGTAAAATGTTGCAAGAACATGTCTCAATCATATAAGTCTGTAAACATAAGATTTTTATGTTGTGTAAACTTTCACAAATGAAATGAGCTACTTTTGATAGCAAACCTCTTAAATAATCGCTTACAAAATTATAGAACAAATTAAACAGAGTCAGATAAGGAATTCACACAGGACAAAATGAATAAGTATTGCTGAAGAAGGCATTATTAAGTGAAGAGATATTGGAATCTTTGCACGTTAGAAATTAATTTCTATTCTAGAATTTCCTCTCCTTTTTTGTTTTGTTTTGCTTGAATATGAGTGATGAATATGATGCTTACAAATTTTCAGGAATCATCTTTAGCCAAACTTGCAGCTTCTGGAGTGCTACATGTATGACTCATGGATGTTTACAAATTCTTGGAGGAATGGATGAAGTTACATAAACACTTGCTGAGTGGCATTATCGTGACACAAAAATCACTGAAATCTATGGAGATGTAACAGATTCACAGAAATTCATTTCGAATTCTTTTGCAAAGGAATACGACTTTGTAATACTTATTCATGAATTCACATTTGGTTTATTTAAAGGGTTGATGCTTGATGATGCATTGATGCTTATCATTTTACTTTCTTGCTACCACTTATGAAGTAGAGAGAAAGTTATGTAATGCAGTGGGAAAAAACTGAATTTTCGGTAGAAAAAGTGTTATTACAGGGCCCTGTTAATGAAAAAGTGGATAATCAAGTTAAATAAAAAACACCTCTCATGAAAACCACCAGAATAACCACCATAAACCACCATAAATAAAAAACACCAGAATCCATGTTTTGTGGGTCATTGATGCCAAAAATTTGAATGACGTCATAATGTCCACATGTGAACAACACTAGCAGCTAAACCATTCAACCATTCTTCTCCAAAATTGGTATTCCCCAATTGACCTGACTGATGTCATGGCCCCTTGACTTAGAAACCAATATTTCAATTTTGGGGAGTACTTAAATGAAACCCTTGACACAGTACAAAATTTTCAGAAAAAATGGCGCCACTGTTTCTGATTAAATTTTGTTGTTGGATAGTATAGAGGACGTTTAAGAGAATGGTACAGGTCTCATTTTCGTTGAATACTCTGATTTTTTAAAAATTGCAAAAATTCAAAGATTTTTTGGCATCTTCTTACGTCTACAATTATGAAGATAGATTTTGAAATAAGATCATGTACAATATTTCAAAAATTTCAGTACTTTTCAGGTATTTTTGCATGAAAGTACATGTGAGAAAGTATGTGCTGTTTAGCACCACCAGTTGCAGTTTAATTCTTGCAGTTGAATGTTAATAGTATTGTTTCTAAATGTTAATCATAAAAAATGAGGTTGTTATGGATTTGCAATCAAATGCCCTTTGTATGTTGATCACTGTGCCTATAATTCAGCAGTATTTTACCAATATCTGTGATAGTATATTGTATCTGGTAATTAAAATAAAGAAATTATGTATGTTTTAAAATTAAAATTGTAGGTAAATTTGTTTGATTTTATTTTATGTACTTCTCTTAGCAGTTGTTGTATTCCTCACAAATTTCCTTTGAAATAGTGTATTTAAGTACCCTGGGCATAAAGTGAAGATGGGGCCGAGTTGTCTCCTGTTTTCATTTCCACTTAAAGTGAAGAATATAAATAATTTTAATGAAATAAAATCTTCCTTTCAAGTGAAGATTTGACTTATGTATAAGCATAAAAATAGTGATGTAACCAAAAGACTACAAATCAGAGGTGAAGATACTGAGAGAGCAAATTTTCAGGGTTAAGTTGGCATCCTTCAGGGAGAGTTTTGTGATCATTCAATATGTAATTGAAGTTTTAAATAAAAATAATATTTTTATTCTTTTCGGTAATTTGTTCATAAATTGAGTTAATTACAATACAAATTCAAAAGAATATGCTTTAATAAAATAGAAAGTAATACAATGTATTGCAATTTGAGGGAATTTTTTAAAACAAAACCGGTTTGATAGAATATGAAGAATGCAATAGTTTTGTGATGCACAATGCACTGCCCCTCACCCCATAATAGAATTGTGTATAATTGGGTTTAATTCTTTTTAAGTTGGCTTGCCTGTGGGGTTAATGGTGATGGTCAAATTTTGTATACTTCCCAATTCAGAAAGATCCATTGTTCTCTGTAGGACCCTGGGTACTGTCTGTTCACTACTTGTTGCTGTATTACACCTTATGAGGTGGTCCTAGGATTTAATACTCTTTACCTGCGAAAAGCAGAAGAAATTGTGCTGACTTTCTTCCAAATGTTCAGTACATGTTTTGTTGGTGGGAAAAGATTATCAATATACAGTAATATATCATATCTGTTGAGATGAGTTCAGAACCTGCCAATTCATTGTAATTTTATTTTGGATAAGAATGTTGGGAATATGACCATTTGGAGAACTTAATTTTCACTTTTCCTGTAAGCAAACACATTTGCCATTATTGATATTGCAAGTGACAACATGACTTTGAAAGGCTTCATTGGTGATGCAGTTATCTAGTGCTTCAGTTAAAATTACGAATTCCCTCAGGAGAATGCTAGAAATTATTTGTGGTGATTGTCCGGTGACATCCCCGCACAATTCTGTCTTTCATGTACAAGCAATGACATAAATTTATACTTCTTTCTCCCCTCCTCACAGTTGTATAACACACAATAATATGAAATGTTGATTGATACATGGGCCTAAATAAATCGATTTTCAATACACATAGTGTATATATCTTTACTTGTCATAAATCCCTCTCTGTTGTAGCTTTGTGTGTTACACTACTTGTTTTCTTCCACATATATGGGACAAATTCTTTGTGACTGTCCTCACCTGAGTTCAGTGTGATCCATTACAATTAACTAATGTTTAAGAGGCAATTTTGCTGTAAAATTTATTATTCTTGTACTGCTTTTTAATATAGTAAGTATTGACACAGTTTTTCTGCAAAATAAAATCAGCTTTACTGTCGAAAAGTTAATGACTAATTTCAATATTGATATATTGAAAATATATTTGCTGAGAAACCAAAGCAGATGTTGGTGATCACTATTCTAGAAGTCTTTGACTTTGTATTTGACACACAGGTAATTTTGCCCTTCTTGTCAAGTTAAAATTACATATCACATCCTTGAAATTTTATTCATGGAGTTGCAAACACATGGAGAGTCCTTTAATCTGTAGAAACCAGTGCAGTAGAATCTCATGTTTAACTGTTAATTGCTGATGTGCCTTCAAACCTCTTACCGGTGACGTGCGGTCTTTGAGACCCCAAAAGTTTTAGGCAGATTATTTTCGGTGTTCCATTTCATGTTGACGTGACTATTTTTTTTCACTTTAACAATGTTATAATAAAAAAGAAAATAAAATATTTGTTTTTAATATGTAAAATGATAATATAATTATTTATTACTCATCGAGTAAATCTCTGGCTATAATTTGTTCTATATTGCTTTTTCACTATTATCTTAAGAACGCTTAGAATGGTTTGAATTATTATTCAGTACCTTAAAAACTCTTCATTTAAAGTACAATAATACATTGTTACACAAAAATTATCCATTAATAAAAAATTTGCAATGCACATTTACTGTGGGAAGAAAAGTCCCACTACTGGTGATGTGAGGTCTGCGAGATTGCTCTGAAATTTCATCTGGCTCTCAAAGGCAAACGACTGTCACTGGATCATCTTCCCCACTTGTGAGTGTGGTATAGAAAGAGATAGGAAGGTACTGTAAAGAAAAACTTATTGCGACGTACCAGAAAAGAGGGCTATGTGTTTATTCTTCATCAGTGGTCTCAGAGACAGCTCGTCACAGTTAAGGGTTAAACTTGTATAGTGAGTTATCTTGATGAAATAAGCTTGAATTAGCTGTATTCTTTGTTTTTGTTTCTTTGTTTAAACTATTTATGAAATTAACAATAATATTTTTTGTTCATTATTGAATATTTCTATTGTTATTGCTCTGTAGATTTAATTATTGGTAATTATTTACTATGCCTATAGTATTTTATCTTAGTATTTCTTAGAAAAAGTTGTTACGAACTGACAATGGTTCTCTTTGTGTATAACTCATTGTACTTAGGAATGAAATTTTGTGGCTTTCATAAAATGAGAAAAGAATTTCTTATGCTCTCCAGTTGAAAGTTGTTTTATTTTGTTGCAAAATTAGTGATAAAATTATGTAATAATTCTCCAGTGAATATATTAAAGTTTTTGAGTTGAAATAAATTTTCTAGACAATTTGTAGGAACTAAGTGGCACTGTCAAGCAATAGTTTCTTGCTCGCTATAATCTATAATTTGTTTATGCGCCCATTGTGGATAAGTCTACATCAGTAGAATATGAACTAGATCGAGTGAAATCAGATTTAGTGAATGGAACATTCACGACTAAAATATGAATGTAAGAACATCAGGAGGAGGAGGGAGGAGTTTCGAATGCTGATGTATATAAAAAGGAATGCCGTGTAAAGATTAAGAGAGACACGGAATGCAATAGGAGGGAAACAAACCCTTTTAAACCTCTACTGGGATATAAGATAGTGATGGCGGTCAGCAAATGTGTTTTGGGGTTCTGACATATATATCTACACGAAGGTTGCTCCATGATTCAATGTTAATTCAATATTTAATTAAAATTATGACCAATATTTGACGTACGTATTATACACTTTAAATCTTAGTATTTTTTAATTGTCTTTATAATTGCAATAACTTAGCAAGGCTAGCATTACAGGGAAAATTTAAACGCACTACAGCAAACGAGTTATCGTATGAAATTTCTTCTTTGTTTATGGAGTATGATTTTCGTCAAAATGAATGGTGAATATTAATTTTTTAAAAAAATGTCATGGCTTGAATGTGCACGTAAGAGAGAAATGTGAATTCCAGCGCATTCTGGGGGCAGATCTTGTTATAGACCTACGTTCGAATAAACTGTTTATTTTCTGTTTGAGAAAGAAACGCAAATTAATAGACCTTATAAAGGTGGAAAGCGTTACTGTTTTAAAAGGTATTTTCATATACAAGTGTTTTCTTAGTTACATATGATTCCCGTAAATCGGTGATTGGATACATTCTCTTCTCTGTCATTATTGCTGTAATTTGCTACACTGCATACAGCGCCGTGTGAAATTAAGGCGGGAGTTTTAGAGCGTTTGTGATCACAACAGTTGTGCTCCAACGAGTAAATTTTCTTGCTCAGTCCTGCATGGTGTTTTGATCACTAGAATAATGGAAGTGAATAATGAAAGTTCATTATGTTTGATGGTCAATGTCAATACACATTTACGAGTAAAACATCCGCCTTGGTTTATATTTGATGTTCAACCAAACCTACATCGGGATACGGAGCCAGACCAACAGTTTATGGCAGGTGAGTAAAGCTCAACAAGTTATGCGTTTGTGTTTAGAATAACGTAATGAAGCAATAAATTGAATATTAACTTGTACAAAATAAGTCATAGCATAACTGAAAGGCTCGGCTCTAGATAGTCATATGCTACGTTTTCCACGAAAGTAAAATAATACTACAGTAAACCCTCGTTAGCACGAACTCGCTTAACGCGAATTTCGGCGAAACATGAACAAAACTAGGGTCTCAGCAAGGGATTACAGTAAGACGGTCATTTATAAGAATCGGATAACACGAATTTTTACAAATCGAACTTCAATTATTTCGGTCCCTTGAAAATTTGTGTCAATGAGAATTTACTATACTCGCCATATCGATTCTTGCAGTTCATGCCAGTATTATGGTGAAGTGTACGAAATAACGTTGTATTACGGAGACATTTCTTCTTTACGTTGAGACGAGGGATGACTGATTTACACCTTTATCCTGTATTTTTTTCAGAATGAATTTAGTGTGGTACAGAACTATCATGAGCCACGCCCTTCAATTGTATTTGTAAACAAACATTTTCTCGAGCATTTTCATTAGTAGCTCAACGGAAATTGAACATGATGGAGCAGAAGAAGTGCGTCGAGTTGAGTCAAAGTATATTGTATCTGTGATTTCTTTAACTTATTAATAGCATACTGATTAATACACGTTTAGATAATTATAAAAGTACATGCGGATGTAATAAAAAGGTTTCTGTTGCTGATTCCCTTCAATACTTAGGAATAATCGTTCCACTCAATACAACTGCATTGAATCAATTAATTAAATGTAGTCTGTCCTTCGAAAAATAACGCAATGCTTGTTCTAATTGATGACTTCCGGAAGAATTATTTTTTGCACGTGGATGCGGACCGTATAATTTGAAATGGTTTGGCTTCGCCGAGCGTGCTGCGGCGTGCTGCAAGGCTCCTCCGTGGGGTGGCGTTGGCGGGTGGCGTCGGCGGGGTAGCGGTGCGCGCGCATCGCGAGCCCCCTCCCTCTCGTGGACTCTCCCCTCCTCGCCACTCGCGCCGCCGGGTCGCTTCGGCCGGGATTCGAAATTAGTCAGGTTTTGGAAGTAGACGCGGGAAGGTGTACGTGGCTGGACGGTGCGTTGCAAACGCAACTGTTATGAGTACAGAATGACAGAGCCCGAAATAAAAGGATCTGGGAAAGAAATTTTGCAGCGATTCACGTGCTGAATAGCAGGTTAGTGACCATCGTGCATGGCATTTTCTTGATAATTTTCAAACTGCATTCAATACTCGTGACAAGGAGTTACGTTCCTCCGTGCGTCTGCCAGGTGTGTTCATCTACATGCGTAGTACAATATATGGAACGCATGTAGATAAAGTCATGCAGACAGACAAAAAGTTGAATGAAAGGACTGCATACTGAGTACTTTTTTACTACTTTGTGTTTTTGGGGAATACGTATGATGAAATGGTTATCTAATGCCTTTTGGTGGTTTTAAATATTTTCTCCTGTAAACTACTCCTTTTTCCAATTATAAATATTTTGTTGGGTTTCTTGGAATTTAATAAAAGACACGCAGTTTTCTTCGGCCCGCGAATAAAGAAAAAGTACTCATCTAGTATGCCATGCATAAAAAGAAGCACGTCTATACAAACAAGAAATTAGGAGTGATTTCACTTTCTAAATTACTTGTTCGGACATTCACATATTTCTTGTGTTGTTTAAACACACACACACACTCACTCACAACACACACACACACACCACACGCACGCAAGCGTTCTCCAACCAGTTGTCAGTTGGGGGCGACCGCTCCACGGACACCAGCACTCGACCCGTCAGCCGGCAGGAGGACCTCTGGCATGCGATTTGTGTCATGATCGATCCGGAAGTGCGGGTTGATTTGGTGGATTTCGGGAGTCGCGCGGCAGCACGCGGGGCCCGCTCTCCGCTCCTTGCCCCCCCCTTCCCCGCCCCTCGCCCCCTTCGCTCTTCGGCGCCGCGCGCGGGCGGGCGCGCTCGGTCCGCGCTCACCGCGCAAAGGTTAGGGGTGAACCTGGTCAAACGCTGCGGCCCTTACAGTAACGCCCTGCGGCCCTTCCGCTGTAATCTACTCTTCCTCAGCCTCCAGTCGTGCCACCGCTCCGTCCCCGCCCCGCCCCGCTCCGCCCCGCCCCGCTCCGCCCCGCCCCTCCTCCACCCTCGGGGCCCGCGTCTGCTCTCCAAGCCCGGCCGTTCCTTCCCGTGCTCTTCTCGCACTTCGCCCTCGCCCTCCCTCAGCTTTATTTTCGCTCCCGCCACTTTCGTGCCTTCTGCTTTCGTTTTTGTCGTCTCGTGGCCTTTATCTTTCGTTTCGTCCTGTATCGTCAATGATGCGTTCGCATATGCCGATCATGTTCGTCTTCCGCTCTGTTGTCCGCGCTCCCTTGCTTTTGTGTTTCGTCTTCCTCCTGTTCGAGGCACCTTCACGCTTTTCCGGCTCTGGGCCTTTTGGCGCTCTTCTCGCCGTCGCTCTTGCGCTTGTCTTCGCGTCTATATCGTGCTAGCGCCCCGCCCCGCCCCGATCCGCCCCCGCCCCGCCCCCCGCCCCCGCCCCCGCTTCACTCCCGTTCGCCCCCGCTCCTCCGGCCGACTCGCGCCGGGATCTGGAGTGGAAGGGTCGCGGTGTCACGCCCGGCCCTGCTCCCGCCCGTTGCACCGCCCTCACCGCCGCCTTTCGATCCCTTCCCTCCTGGCCCTTCCGCCATGTGCGCGCCTTGCCCCGGGCCGACATCTACGCTCTCGCCCACGCCCACGCCCACGCCGCCCTCGATTTACTCGCTCTCATGCTCCGGAGAGCTCCAAAACGCCGCATATCGATCCCGCTTTTCTCATTTAATTTTAACTTTTCCGTTTCAACGGCTGCCCATAGCGCTGTCCCGTCTGGACGGGGAGCTCCTGCCCGCTCCTCCCCGCCCCGCCGCGGCCACACGTCCGTCTCGTAAGAAAGCGGCGGCGGTGTGGGGTGCGGGTGGGAGCAGAGCGAGAACGCGCCCAGGTATCGGCCGCCCCCGCCCGTATGGATTTGGCGAGCGGGGGCAGCAGGCGCCGGGACTTTCGGAAGCCCGCAAATATAATTTCTCGGCTGCGATTGAAAGCGCGCGCGCCAGCCTGTGGGGGGGGGGGGAGGGGGTACACGGGCCAGGGAGGCCTGGCTGGGGCGGCGAGGAGTGCCGAATGAGGAATGAGGGCGGAGGGCTTTGGGGCTATGAGGCACCTTTCTCGAGATTTCACGTGCTAGGACTTTTAGGGAACTTAGAGAGAGCGGAAAGCTTTCTTTAGATGTTATTTTTATTATATTTATAATTATGAAACTATGCGATTTGTGAGGAAGGACAGCGTGTGCACAAATTCATTAAAATACAAGGGTTCATTACCTATAGCTTTCGATAAATATATTAAGCATAGTAAATGTTATGTTACAATAGGAAAAGAACCGCAGTAGTACTTATTATTCTTTCTAATGATTGAATAAACGTAAATGTTGAACTATGTTACTGTTTCAGCCAACGAGCGATACATTGTATTCGTTTGTGTGGAAACGTCATTTAAAATTCGCGAAGGATAGAAAGGTACGAACATGATGCGCACAGTGACATACATCTTTGATGTTTAAAACGACTTGCAACGGAGGGTGCTATTTCTCCATGGAAAGGACATTACCGAAATGGTTTTTGTTGCTCAAATAGTGACCGCCCGACAATAAAACGAAATTAGCTACCTTGTGCGCACAGGAAGAAGCTGCAGCTGTGTGTGTGGTTGCCGCGACTGCAAGTGAAGATTGTGCGACCGATGAGTCGTAGGTTCGAGTAAAGCCGTCGGCCAATGTTTGACGCCAACGAAACAGTGGGAACGAACGTAGCCAAGAGAAATCTGTAATTCGCTTGCTAGCTCCCCAGGTTTTCTGCTGAATAGGAATGTTGTGGTACTTGATTTGATACGGTATTTGACATCCCAACCAACAAGATGGCACATCATTGTAAGGAAACATCAAATATCGATGGGGACTTGAGGCATAACCTAACGACAGCAGAATTGACTTTCTGCGCATGTGCAGATATTCAAAAGTGGTGTCGAGTGGTCGAGTTATTGCTGTTGGTTGCTGTATACTACGCCGTGCTTTAAGTCCCTAATACTTTGATATCGATTTACATCGATAAGTTTTACTGAGTAAATGCATTGCAATACATGGAATTATGTAATGTTTTTATTGAATATTTGAAGACATTCAAGTTTATCGTAAATAATCTATTGTATTAATTCACATTTAACAAAATTCTTTACTTTATCTTCTTTCATTCAGAGGAAGGAAGTAGACATTCTCCCACGAAAACAAATCTACTTCTTACTTGAAGAGAGTGAGAAAGAGTTAGTAAAGCCAAATGGGAGAGAAGGAATGTGGGTGCGTTGTGTTTTTCAACGATCAATTAATTTTTTTTATTTAAAGGGAATATGGTCACATCAACCACTCCTGGTTATTAGTATCCCCTGTGCAATTTACAGAAAAAACATTCACATGACACATTATTTCAAATTACAATGATACCACGCACAATACGCATCTACTTACAGCAATACATACAATGAGTCATTACAGGAGGGCTATAAACAAAAAATACATTAGTGTAAATATTGCATGCAATGACAAATTTATAAAATCATAGCAACAACAAGTAATAAGAGCTCCTTACCTTATGTTCAACAATTCTATATCCTTTTAAATACATTTATCGTTTTAATTTCATTGTGAATCTTGTGCACAATGCTTTATCTCTTCATATTTCTTGTATCTGGTATATAATTTTCTTCTCATCTTTGTATGTTACGGGCACCCATAAGTATGTACAATTGAATAAATTGTTTGACGTTTATCACAGACAGACCCTTACTTGGATCTCTTCTGGAAATGAAGTGTGGGTTAGTAAAATTAGTACGCCCTATTCTACACCTCATGAGAACAATCTGATCTCTGAAAAGGGATGGCAACATTCTTATCAAGTAGTTGTCGAATTGTTAATTTGCAGCTACTGAGGTCACTACATTCTTTGGAGCCCTTTCCTCTGAACTTTTGTATTCTTTTGGGGAAGTTTTAAGGGGTTGAATTTTCTTCGCCTTAGACTAAATGCATGACCACCCAGTCAGCTGCGTTAGTTTCCGTAATACCAGCGTGCGGTGTTGTTACCTCTTCGATTCATTGTAGTGCGTGTGCTCCGTCGAGGCCCGGGCGCGGTCCCGTCGCGTCGCGTCGCGTCGGCGCGTTTAGATTTCAGTGCGGCTGAGGATAAACAGTGTTTTCTCCTCACTGTAGTTAACAAGGAAATAGAGGGGATATTGTTACGTTGGACAGATAGTATGCAGCTAGCAGTGATTCACTTTGAAACAGAAGGAGTTTTTATTCGGTCTTGTATCAAATATATCAGAAGTACTTAAAAATCCATAACATGATAGTGTCCGTGATTTATGACTGGCGAGATATGCCGAGGTGACTTTTATGATAGTGCTTTTCGTGAAATTTGTTTAAGGACAGTGTACAAAAATAATCCACACACACTGTAAGGTAGCTACATGATCGTTTGTTAAGATATACTTCTAAGACACAAAGCTCGGCCACAAAGTAAGTACCGATTGCGCGTATCTCTCGCGCGTCTCTCAGCACAACGGTTGTGCATACCTAGTTACATCCACTCGAGTACGAAGCAGCCTAGCCATTTTGTTTGAATACATTATTGTATAAAGTCATTGTCAACAATCGATCGACACGTCAGCTGTGAAATAAGAGCCGTTACTAAGTGTTGAATGCGATAAATGTTCCATCTAATGAAATTTTTCTTCAGATAAATTAAACTTACGGAGAGATCGCGATGAGTGAAGGTATGGTGCGAAAGTGGGCTGGGATGTTTAACCCTCCGGCGGGCGCGTCCCATCATTTCCCACCTGCAGGCGCGTGTGGCACTCCGTGCCGCATTTATCAACTTCAATTTTCGCGTAAATAGTTATTACTTTTGTTATTGAATGTGAAGGAAATATTCTTAATTTATGTTTTTATACAATTTTTTTCAAAATAACTAACTAAACAGCATACGAAAGAACAATATTAATAAGTATCTGATGCATCACTCGCTCCCTGCGTCTCTTGGTACGTGTTACATGAAGGGGAATGAATACGGTGCGAACGTGTCTTCTAACGTTTCATTGGACGCATTTAAATTTAAATTAGTAATTAGTACTCCAAAATCTATGTCATAAAGGTCAATAACAAAACAGCAGTAAGAATTCTAATGGATAAAATACGCAAATATCATTACATGACAAAGCGCGTGCGGTACGAAGTGCCGCAACCGTTGCAGAGTTTGAATTACTAATGAATAACGGTTGATCGGCAGTGTCTAAAATCGTGATTTGAGTGTCATCCGGTCGAAAATATAATGAGTGAAGAATAACCATGAGCTCAATAGTTCGACAGCAATTATTTACACGAAATCAACAAAAATGTAAGAATGCGGCACTGAGTGCCGGTACGCGCCCGCCGGATGTTTAAAGAAGGAAGGGAAAATGATCGTCAAAAAGAAAAATAATGTTTATTGTATCAAAACAATGATATATAATGAATTATTTTACGTTTGTATTGTATCCATTAAAAAAATATTTAATACACCTGTAACAAGTAATGTACTTCAGCTTCCGGGTCAATGACCCCCATCTCGATCAGGTTTTTATCCAGTTTCCCTGATCCATTGAGCAAATGCTGAGATGGCCCCTTGTTTTGCTTCTGGACGTAACACTGTGCCCACATTTTGTTGAGCACTCCTTTTGCTTGTAGTTCATTTACCGTTGAAATTGATTTCCTATAACTCGGGAAGAAACATTTTTCAAATATTTTTATTTTTCTAAAATAATTATTTTCTAAATTCATGTTTTCGTTTTCTTTCTTCGTAGTTGCTTTTTTATTTATTTTTTATTATTCTGGGCCTCAAGAAAATGTGCGCAGATAAATATCTTTCCCCTCACGTCATATACAGTTATTACTGTTTTTTGACAAATAAATAAATGTCCACGGCGTGGAGCTCAGAGGACGGTCGTCGATGGCCAGCGGAGAATGGGTGAATTGGTGCGCTGCATCGACGAACCCCAATAGGCGAATCTAATATAGCTGACCTGAATAGACGATTTTCTTACCTGTCGGTGATTTTTCAAACATTTCACGATCTTTATTACTATACGAAATTGTGACTGAACATTTGCACTACAAAAAATTGTGTGCGCGAGTGGTACAGAAAACAAACAGAAGCGCTTGGGAGAATGCCTTGCAGGTTTCGCTGCGCTATGCGACAGAAGGAAATTATTTTTTGAAAAGGATTGTCACAGGAGATGAAACAAGGATCATTTACGTGGTATCTGAAACGAAACGATAGTCACTGGAATGACGGCGTATTGGTTCCCCGAAACCCAAGAAAGCAAAGCCACCTTTTTCATCAAGAGAGAAGTATGTGCACCGGGTTTTGCACTGCCAAGGAATTATATTAGTGGAATGGATGCAACGAGACACAGGAGTCTATGCCGTGGCTTACTGTGAGGTATTGAAGTTACGACACTCAATTCAGAACAAAATCTGGGGACTTCTGTTACTTTTTCGCTACCGCTTACGTATTAGAGAGAAAGTTATGTAATCATGCGCGAAAAAAGTGCGATAAATCTAGTTGCTAAATTTAGAAAAAGAATCCTCCAACACGTGTTGTAGCGAGAATCCATGTTTTATGGGTCATCGATGCCGAAAAATCGAATGACGGCAAAACGTCTGTCTGTCATCTGTCCGTCGTCCGTCCTTCCGTCGGTGTGACGTTATGTATCGTCTGTGAATGCTATAAAGAAAGTTATGTAATGCGCGAAATAACGGCGAGTTTTCGGCAGAAAATTTCTTTTTACAGGGCCGTAGTAACGAAGAAGTATACAAATCCAGTAGCTGAATTTAGAAGAAAATCCTCTAACACGTCGTGCAGCCAGAATTCATGTTTTGTGGACCATTGATGCCGAAAAATCGAATGACGCAAAACGTATTTTTCTCCATAATTGACATTCCCCAATAGATCTGGCTGATGTCGCGGCCCCTTTAATTTGAAACCGATATTTTAATTTTGTCGGAACTTTACATGAAGCCCTTGAGGCATTTTCAAAAATTTCAAAAAAATCGCTCCATCGTTTTGATTAAATTTGCTGTTGGGATTTTACTGAAGGACGTTTAAGAGATTGGTGCATGTCTAATTTTCGTTGAAAATTGATTTTTCGAAAATTGAAAAAATTCGAAATTTTTTCGGCGTCTCCCTACAATAATTATGAAGGTAGATATTTTTTCCGTAATGAGATATGTTCCTTACAGATCTATTATAAATAAGGACATGTTGAATTTTTTTGAAAATTTGAGTACTTTGCACCTAATTGTGCGTGAAAGTACGGGCGAGAAAGTATGTGCTGTTTTTAGCACCACAAGTCTTCTGGTATTTTGTTCGCGCATGACAACGCGCGACCGCATACCGCACACATAACGACGACGCTGCTTGATTTATTTCGCTTAAACATTCTCTCACCCTCCGTACAGTTTGGACCTAGCTCCATCCGACTTCTGTTTGTTTGCTCACCTCAAGAAATTTCTTGCCGACCGGCGTTTTGCTAGTGATAATGAGATCAAGGTAAACGTCCAGAACTGGTTCAGGTATCAGGCGGTTGATTTCTATCTAGCAGGAATGCTGCAATTAGTATCAAGATAACATGTGTCTTAATTCGCATGATAAATATGTCGAAAAGTTCTTAGGTTGTAGATTTGTGTGTAATAAAACACAAATGAAAACAATTTGCTAATGTTTCTTAACACCGAAACGGTATTTTTTCGTAACAACGTTCACTAACCATTCGCACTGGTTTCGAACGCAGAGTAATCCTCCGTGAAGCTAGTCAGTCTTCGTCAGTCAGTCGTTGTGTTTATCCCTTCGGTGAGGGGCTCAACGCCGTAGATCCCCTGGGTATCCACACGGCCTCCCAACCGGGAAGCGTCGGAGCGTCGAGTTGCTTAACCTCCGCGACTTCACTGAGCATGGTTAAGCAATTTGGCTACCGGTGCCGGGTGTTTCGGGATGAGGTCTATATACGCGTGATTGGTAAAATGTAGTTCAGTATTATAAAATGCGCGGGATAATGTTCAGCGTTACAGTAAATATCCCTTATTAATAAGTCTTTCAATTATATTGTGCTTTCAAACGTTAATTACTTATAAATTAAACAATTTCTACCTAATTTCTGCCTAAAATCCCGAGCCGTAACTTATAAAACTCAAATTAACTCTCAAAACGAAAAAGTATTTCCCGTTTATTATAGACAATAGGTATAAATAAAACAATAAATATTTTCGATCTTGCCAAGAACCCAAGATTACATTTTAATTAAAAGAATTGATTAATGTAGATTAAAAAATGTCTTTTACTATTATGTATACAGATTTGTGATCATAAATAATAAACACTTAAGATAGTTTGATGATTCACCGAGAAAAATGCATCGTTGAATTAAAAGTTCAGACCGTTCAAATAACGAGGATCGTCGCCTCCGTGTTCAACTAATCTAATTAATAACATTCAACAATAAATAATTAGCATAATTGAAAATGTATAATTGCAGCACAATTAACTTAAAGCATTAATATAAACGATCATTTTCATGTTTATAATAGCGCTCAAATTTGCCCCTAATGAAAGATCCGAAACCCTACCTCTGTATATATGTGCTTTGAGGAAAGTAATGTAGGAGCAGCATACGGTTCCAGTAGGGGCGGTGCACGTCTATTATACCAATTCTGATAGTGTCGGAAAGAAACAAAACACCGCTACTGCCAGAATCGATTGCAAAGCAACGACCCTACTCCACGTCTAAGAACTGGAAGCGAATGAAGCAGAGCTGGGCAGCTGGCCTGGAACACTTGTGATCTTTTCTTCCCCATTTCGTACCTGTCCGAGTCGTGAGCTTTAGAACGGGCCCCGGCCTCGCCGTCCAGCCTCACGAGATCTTGCTTCTTTGCTCTAGAATAGATGTGTACAAGGGTTGCCGTGAATAACGCGGGTTGCTGCTAAATGGAATAAACGAAATAGATAAGAGAAAAGTGCCATTGGACTTGGCACTTTCTGATCACTCGGAACTACAGTAATCTGATCAATCCAAATTGCATCTTAGATCTATTACGTTCAACACATGAATCTCTTTTGTCAAATAATCTACCGGGAGAGAGGGCTCAGTGCATCAACTGATGTCACTGCAGTCCCTCTGACCGGGAGGTCCTAGGTTCGAGTCCCGACTGCGGCAGGACTTTCGACATTAGCTTATCAGCTAGGGCGAATTCAGTCGCTGTCTGGAGGAGAGTTCTAGCGGCCGGCTGCTTTGATCGGTGGCTTTCCGTGGTTTCTCCGATCAACACTAGCCGAATGCCGGAGCAGTACCCTAACAAGCGGACCACGAACTGCGCGCGATCTTTCCTGTCTCTTCCTTGTCCTATCCTCACCTTTAGCACACA
The DNA here is from genome assembly GCA_031308135.1 of Acheta domesticus. Lineage (NCBI taxonomy): Eukaryota > Metazoa > Arthropoda > Insecta > Orthoptera > Gryllidae > Acheta > Acheta domesticus. The sequence goes on from JAHLJT010008446.1 coordinate 17,745,582, forward strand.
CACCATACACACTAGCATGCACTACACATCCACACATGCCGGGAGACCGGTCGAGAGCTTAGAGCTTGTCCTGGCTGGGGCGGTGCCCCGCTGGTGGGAGATACCTGGTTAGGGGAAACTCCGCTAGTCAATGGTAGGTCGGCGCCGGATCTTGCCATCCAGCAGGGAATGATCGCACCTCCCGATGAAAACACACACTACACTTACGGGACTAATGACCTCAGTAGTTGACGCGCCCAGTATCATGAACAATTAATCAATGAAAAAATGAATCATTGAAATCACATTTAAATACTAATTGGAACCTCGCTGTTTTCATTTTTTAAACAAATACGTAACTTCAATTAAATAAATTTAATACTCTTAATTTAAAGATATTAGTTTTGGTAATACTTTTTAAAATTGTCTGGGTTCTCGTTTATTTATATTCATATTACTTCTCACTTTGATACGCATGACTACTATTTGCTCTACGCTTTCTACTCTGAACCCTCTCAAAGCCGACCTTCAAAAAGCACACACGTAAACAATAGACTTCACACCCACGTAAACACTAGACACGACCGTCACTCGCACGTAAACAATAGACTAGAACAACATATTCGAAGGAACGAAATAACACGAAAATTTACAGCTACCAATACTGTATTTCATCCCATATATTATGCTGGCGGTACAGCAAGAGGAGGCGTGCGTGCAGTCTGATTGAAATTATTAAATTGAATCGCTTCCATACGAGGGATTATTCGGGAACATAAAAGACCCAGTGCAGTCTACTGCAAAGTGCATAAACAAAGTGTTTAATTTCTCTTACGTGCTGCTGTGAATATTTCTGCTTCATATTAAAAATGAAATTGCGGTTGTTTCACAGTCGGAATTTTGAAGCTGGCTGCAGGAACAAAAAAGGTTGCATCCGTTTTAATTTTTTTTGTTAAGGTCGCATCAACTACTAGATCATTAGCGAACACTTCTGGATTTAACGTTATGGTATGAGGATGAAACGATATGGTGGTGATAGGGGGTGAAAGGACGAACACATACAAACATGCCCGAGACGGGACTCGAACCCGCGACCCCTCGGTCCGAGATCACTCTGGCCCTACTGTCTTAGCGATCTCGGTCTCGGGGCCGTCGTTTCAATTTTTTTCTTAAGAATGTCGAGTAGTCCACATTTTCTGACAAATTAAATCCTCTCGACTCGCCACTCTCTCCACCTTCACCGCATCCCTTTTTTCTCCACCTCTTCGGCTCTTTTCAGTGCCTTCCGCACCTGGAATGGCCTCGTTTCACTAGGGACTTTTTCTGTTCGGGGACCCGAACGTTGATTAGCAACTAGAAAAGAACAAAAAATCATGACTTGTACGCAGGGCTTGATTTCTGACGGGACGCGACGGAACGGCGTTCCGGTACCTCGGGAATTATTAAATTAATTATTCGTATAAATATATCATTCATTCTATTAAATTAATAAGAAATTTGGGGTGCGTTCCGGAACCTAAAATTTTATAAATCAAGCAGTAGTTGCGCATATTGCGTGTTCACTTGTGAGAAATGGAGCTTTCGTACTATTTAATTTTAGAGGATAAGGTATATCTTTTCTAACCACAATCGTTGGTCTTTCATAATTACGCTGTATATTGTAGATGAGAGCTTCCTGAATGTTTTGTTCACAAACCAGCTTAAGTGCAAATTTTGGTATTATTTCGTTCCTTTATTATTTCAGTATCATTTGAGAACCCTGAGACATATTTTTTGATTTATGGTTTTATTTTATTTATTTACAACAATAAAGTAACAGTAAAACTCTATGCAAGCCGAGGGAGATGGCTCAGGACATCAACGAATGTCACTGCAGTGCCTCTGACCGGGAGGTCCTAGGTTCGAGTCCCGACGGCGCGGCAGGATTTTACACACTAGCTTGTCAGCTAGGTCGAATTCAGTCGCTGTCTGGAAGAGAGTTCTAGCGGCCGGTTGCTCTGATCGGTAGTTTACCGCGTTTTTTCCGTTTAACACCAGGCGAATGTCGCAGCAGTACCCTAACACACGGGTTACGGACAGCGCGCGATCTTTCGTACTTCTTCCTTGTCCTATCCTTACTCCTTACGCACACTTGCTATAATATGCACTACACTATTACACATGCCGGGTGACCGGTCGGGGGCTCAGAGCTTGTCCCGGCTGGGGCGGTGCCCCGCTGGTTGTCCGCTGGCTCAGAATAGATACTACTAGTATCTATTCTGTGCCGCTGGTGCCCTGCCTGCGGTGCCGCGTTGGACCTGATTAGGGAAAATCCCGCAGACCGACGGCGAGGTCGACGCCAGATCTCGCCATCCAGCGGGGGAATATCGCCGCAACCTCCCGTGGTTAAAACATGCACTACACCTACGGGACAAATGATCTTAGCGGTAGACGCGCCTGGAATTACTTATCAATCAAAGAATGTTCACAACGTTCATGTACTTCATGGTTCTTAACGTGCCCTTTTTTTATTATTATTGCTTTACCTCATTAGTTTTCACACTGTTTTGTACGTGGAGGGAGAATCATGTGCAGCATACGAGGGTTGGGGCAGTCATAGCAACTATTTTTTTTTCTAAAAGAAATGTTATCGAAGCACACAATTTTATTTGTAGCATGAGAGAAATGCTGCAGTAAGATGTGTTCACATTCACATTCACATTCTGTGAGTGTCTCTATTAGTACAAAAAGCAACGTGAAATCGGTTGTCCAACTACCGCTGTGCGAGATGAATGTTACGTGTTTCGAGCAGCGTTCGTTCTTCAAGACGGCCGTTCTCCATGGGAGAAATGCTCGAGAATGTCACAGGGAATTGGCGGAAGCGTAGCAACCAGTGACCATCAACGCACGTAGCGACCTGTGAGTGTGCGGACAGACGTTGCATGTGCAGTAATTGAGCACCTGCCGAATCGGGCTTTTAGAAAGGGTATATAATGCTTTTGGAATGTTGTGAACTCGTATATACTAAAATGCTTTGGAACATGAAACCAGCACTGTCATTTCAAATACTTTAATAAATATGAGAACGACAGTTCTGGTGTGTCGTTATATGTCCATGCACTTACTTCATACTCTGCCCTTTCATGTTTATATTTTACATTTTCCACCCGTACTCGTATTCTCACAAAACAAAATTGCCATGACATGCCCCAACCCTCGTATAATACTTCAAGTATGTTTATGGCACTTGTAATACTAGATCTACTAGACTATTATTAAAAAATGTTAGACTTCTGATCGCCTTGATTCAAGACCTTTGGCATTCAACGCTTACAATGTGAAGTTGGATCGTCATTTAATAGAATTTTGGACATACTGAGGTTTATGAGTCTGCTTATTTGTTCCGGTTGCTTGCTAATTCTTTCGTATTTGTTAAAAGATTATTTAATACATTTTAAACGTTCTTTTCCTTCTGACTGTTGTGTATTAGTTTCTGTGTACGTCCTTTGTCTGCAGATGGAAAGTTGTACTGAATTCTTTCTGGTAGCGTTTGCGGAAAGTCTTGTTCATTCGGAACAAACTTTGAATTATTTTATTGTGTTAATTTTTTGTGATTTCGGAAATTTCTTGTTTAAGAGACTGATGTGAATCATCTTCTATATGTTCGACGGTGGTTTCTGCAGCATTTTTCACACGTTGGCATGCTGCCGTTCGCATTGTCACGACCTTATCCGCATGGTGTGTTGCTCTTCGCTTTCGTCCAATGACGTGACGCTATGACACACAAGTTTTCATTGAACTATTTATTTTTTCTTGTGAATAGTTTCGAACAAAACTATGCAATTGTTGAGGTGATCTGTGTTGTAAATGCCTTTATTGCTCTAAGTCTACAAATACGTGGATATTGATGCCATGGCAACTCGATGTTTAGTATTATAAATTTGACAAACTTTGTGACCTACGCTTCCTATTAATTTCTCGCCTTACGAATACTTCGTAAGAAGAGAAAGTTATGTAATCGTGCGCCGGAAAACGGGGAATATTCGCCAGAAAAACTCTTATAGCATGGTTCTGGTAACGAAAAAGTGGATAAAACCTGTTGCTAAATTTTAAAAAAATAGTGGTGCTATAGAATATCAGAGACTTTATCGAAGATCTTAGTTTTCTAATCTCTAAATTGAACTTGTTTTTCTGTTACGAATGATGTTCCCAGACACATTCCCTGAGCGCGTACAGGACTTTTTTTACATACTCTGGATGTTTTCGTTTTCTAATGCGAGAAATGAAAACAATATACTCTATTACTGTTTTATAAGTGTATTTCATGCCTACCTTTTGTGGTCGCAGCTGTTAATCTGCGACGATTGGTACAGGTCTTCCGAGGGAAGCTTCGGTGGTTCGTGCCCTGGTCGCGGAATATTATTTGTCAGAATTCTTTGTTGTCATAGGAAATAATTGAGAATTTTATAAACTTTATTTAAAACCATTTGAATAACAAATATTGATAATTACGATAAATGTACTGGAAGTGTCTGTATATATTTGTTGAAATTTTTAACTTTTAACAATTTTTGTACGTCTCTTCTTGTATTTGTAAAGCGTATGTACCATCGTGTAAATTGTTCCTTTACCATTTTTACCATTTACCAATTTACCATTTTATAGGTTGGTTCGATTCTTTCATGGCTCTGTTCGACCCATGCGGTGCTAGTGTGGCGTAGTGGTATAAGTGCCGGTTCGTTAACTTTGAGTATCGGATTTCGGGTCTCGGTACGGAAAACGTTTTGCCGGTAGAATACACTGCTGGTTTATGAAGTAGTGGAATAGCATTAAGGACCATATAGAAGGAGAGCGAGAAAGTATGTGCGTTGGAAGCACCACTAGTTTTTGTTTGTAACATGTCTACGTCTGTTGAAGAATGAATATTTTCAAAATTCTGAATGCTCGATTTTCTTTTATCTATAATATTGGGGAGGCATCTATAAAATTGGGAGGTAGGAAAATCAATTAATGATGGGTTTTAGTGGATGTAGCTTACTTTTTGCCTGTATTTTAATCCTGAAGTGTTGGTTGCAATTGAAATTTGTATCCATATTAAGACCGAAATATATCACTGAACTATTGCGGGCGAGCCGGTTAATGGGTTCGTATTTATTGTGAGCGGTGCTGGAGGTGTATAGGGTCTTAAAGTGAATATATTGCTTGCTGTTTTGTGGGTTTTAATTTGATTTTATATATGCATCCCCACGGTCTATAAGATTGAGATATAATTGAAGAGAATTTCTGATATTAATTAGAGAATCTCCGGCTAGGCAAATTGCCGCGTTTTCTCCGCAAATTAAGAGTTTTGTATGTCGTCAAATTTCCCGAGGTCAGATACGTAAACATTAAAAAGGGTAGGGGATAATGAACCCTGAGTTATACATTGGCCTCGCATTTGAGTGGTGACTGTTTACGGGGTACTGAAAATGTTCTATTGTTGATGTAATTGGATAATTTTTGAATAAGATACTGTGGAATACCTATCTTTATTAATCTGTAAATAATTACTTTATGTCGCGCTCTATCATAGGCCTCAGTGATTCAAAAAACTTCAGACTGTGGGTTTTTTATTTGGAAAACCTGAATGAATATATATGTTTGCCAGACAATCGTAACAGTTGACCGCCCCAGCGGAGACGAGCTCTAAGCTTCCGACTAGTCTCCCGACATGTGGTAGTGTAGTGCCAGCTAGCGTGTGTGTTTATGTGTAAAAGGAGAGGAAAGGAAGAGGAAGAAAAGATCGCGCGCGCTCTGTTGCCCGTTTTTTAGAGTATTGATCCGGCATTCGCCTGGTATTGATAGAAGAAACGTAAATCCACTGATCAGAGAGGCCAGTAGTTAGAATTCTCCTCAGATAACGGCTGAATCCAATCCAACTAGCCGTTTCGTCTAGGTGTACAAAGTTACATTTTATTTAACTGGAATTATTCAATTATCTTATAATATATTTTTCATAAGCATTAATTTTGCACTTAAAATTTACGATTTTCGAGCAAATTATGGACTGTACAAACCAGACTATGACTAACTGTATGTAACTAATATTGAGAATCCATCACCGTCGGGAATTGAACCTTCGACCTCGCGCTCAAGAGTCGCTTCAGTGTCAGCGGCAACGCTGGCTCTGAGCTACACTCAACTGGCTTTTTTATTCCGAGAACATACCACGTGTGATCTGTCGGGTTAATGTCAAGGAACTGAGGAAGTGTATGCATTTATTTTTTGGTGTTGTCATTATCCAGTATTGAAAGCATTATGTTTGCTTTAAATTGTAAATATACATCTTATGTTACATCACATGGATTGCATGCAGACAACACACTCGTGAGGCATTCATACACCCCCGTGACTACTATGGAATCACCACTACATTTCATTGTAGGCGCAAGATTTTGAGGGTCCAGCTCTGCCTTAAAGTAGCGCCGTACCGTCTCCCATCGGAGCTAAAAATGTTGTTTTTGGTAAACCAACGTTATAATCAATCTCTTATGGCACCGAAAATTGTACAGAAAGTGAAGGATTATGAAACGAGTTAATAAAATAACGTACGTCACCAATCAAGTGTCGGTTGTTCGGCGCTTTATTTACACATAAACAAGAGGCGAATATGAAGGAACAATTGTCTTGGCGATTGTAATCTTATTACTACTGACTCATCAATTTACTGTTCTGGAATTTATCCTCCGTAGCGTTTGAGAGAGATTATACCACCTCCATGATCAACGACCATTGAGGCAGAAGTTCTACTAAACGAGTGTCCCAAAAGTATTTATCCGCGTTGAGTATTTTAAGATATTTTGCAATGTCCTTCGGAATATTTTAGAATTCTGCGACAATTCTGCTTTAGCAACTTTGTCAACTATTTCCTATGGTAATGATTCCATTTCCTGGTAGACCGATGCTCGTATGGACTATTGTGCCGTTGACTCCATCTCCATATGATCACACATATGAACAAGTAATAATTGACAATTAAATATCAATATTTATGTATCCAAGAGCGTTAGTTAAACACGTATTTAACGAACCACGTTAATCAAGTTCCAGTTTCAGTAATCACTTATCCCTTCTAACAATTTATAATGTTGTTATGCAAAAAATAGCGTGTGCAACTCATTTGTAATGTTGCTTTATTGCGTTCGTACAAATTTCAAAACTCACTCCTAACGTCGCTCGTTCTCCAAACATATACTTACGCAATAAAGCATAACATTATGAACTCGTTGCATAATAACTAATTTACTTTTGTGTGAAAATGTGATTGAATTCCATAAGAACTATCCTTTATTTCGGTACAGGTTTGCAAGATTTAGTGGCTTTATATGCGATTTGCTTTACTCTTCTTGAACATTTTCGCGCACGAGACTCATTTCCCCTACAAATATTGAGCACTCAACTAGGCGATAATTCAATCCCATGTTTTTTCAATTCCTATCTCAATTGTACAAAGTCAATTTTTTATTTTTCGAATAATAAATCGTTGAACTGCTATATTGAATATTTTTCGTTATTCTATAACGATGTTTATTTACGAATTCAGATATCTTTTACAACCATTTGCACTTATTGTATAATTTTGTAATTGATTTTCTTGTATCGTTATTAATTTCTGTGTGATTGTTTTTCATTTTCACCTCCCACGATGTGCTGGAAATTTTTTCTGACGATTAACCATGTTTTGCTCCTTATCAAAGCTATATCGAGGTCCTGGATTATAAAATGTTGGTTAATCCACCATTAGCTACTTTTTTGCTTCATTACTTCAACTGTATGATCGCTTTCTGCGCATACTCTGCACGCCTCCATAGCATTTTGTTGTTTATTTAGATATCACATTTGTATTTTGAGGTTTTATTTCATATTCAGTACATGAATTATAATATTTATTTGAATTTTACGCTTAATACATTACATTCCGTATTTCGCACTAAGAAAAATTAGCTTCTAACGTAAGTGCACGATCAACTAACTGTATGTGTATTGTTTTTTTTGAAGTACAGTTTTTACGACTAATATTCTGCCTCTATTGCGAGAAATTGCAACGTTTCTCTCTCACCCTTCTTTTCACCTCTTCCAGCTAACGTTCTCAACCGCGAGCCCTCAGTTAAGGTCACCTGCGCTAAATACATCCGATATTTCGCACCCCAGCTGTACAACATTTTCAATAAGGTGGCGTGGAATATCAAATAACATGCCAGAAATAAGCAATTTTTGCACAATATTACTTTGGAAATATTGACAAATGGAAACTTATATTCGTCTTTTTATGATTTATCTATTGTTGGAGAAAACTAAATTAATCGATGTAAAAAATCGAAGACGATTAAATTTCTTCAAAACTAATATTGCGAACAATATCTCTACGACATATTACATGCGTCATGATCCTGTATTAAGTGAAAACGGCATTTCATTACCGTGAACCGTTTAGAACTTTTGGAGGATAGCCATCTCCAAAAAGGGGGTTATATGGGGTAGTTAAATTCTATTTGTCTGGAATTGTATTATCTCGTAATAAATCAAATTGATGGCAAGTTCAAAAATTTGTTCGTCTAAAACGTTGAACGGATTCCGGTTCAGCCAGGATAGTGTAGTAATTCGTAATGACCAAACAGTAGGAAGCGTTTCTTAAACAAAATGCAACAATACAGATCCTATAACCATGTGACCGCTAGTGTAGTACGTTAGTCAGAGACCAAATTACCAATGACAACAATTGTGAAAATTACTACAAAAGAATGTGAGATAAAATTTGTTGAATTAGTTATTATTTGCGCAACTGCAACCAAGAATTGTGAGTTATTAACTAATTTCTCAGTAACTAAGTTACTAATTACGTTGAATGACTAATAATTTAGTTAACAGAATTTAGTTACAGGTGTTCAATTGATAACTAATGTTTTAATTATTATTCACATATTTTAAGTAACTAAAAGTTATTTATTACTAAAAGTTATTTATTACTAAAAGTTATTTATTATTTATTACTTATATAACTTTATAGGATTATTACTTATGTAATAAATAACTTATAAATACTAAGGTAGTGAATAAATTACATAAATACTTTTTATCCAACACTAGTCGAGATCGTAGCTATGGTGAAAACATTGTCTGCAGGTTGCAAAGGAGTAGTCTTGGAGCGCTTATCGCGCATTTTCGTGACCTCTTCGGTGTGGATTTGGCATTGCAATCCCCCCTCTCCCGTAAGGCCAATGCAACCACTGAACGGCATTGAATGGAGTTTTCTCACGTAATATTACCAGTCGGCGTGGTCTTAAAAACGCTAAATATTGTTATGTAGCATAGGATAAATGCGTATAATGAATTCATCTCCTCACGCTTGTTATCAGTCTAAAGAAATTTATAGGATTCCGTCAGAAAAATCAAGGTTGTAACTACCTCTTACACAAGAAAAACTATAAGTATTTTACTTCTAATTATGATAGTATTTTAAGTAGTACAAACGAAGTACAAACATAGAAGTATGATTGAATATGTTAGTAACTTGCGACTTGGTTTTATAACTTCCCTTACCACATCTCTCCCCCATTGTCTGTGTTTATTTTGTTCTATCTTCGCTACATGCATTCGATGTTGTGTTAATCTCAGTTCGTGCTTCGGTGCCTCGGCTCGCCGGTCTATTTGGAAATATTTTTTGCAGTATATGATTTTTGCCGGTGACAATTCATTGGAGGTGTTTTTATTGATGTATCTTTAGGCAAGATGTTATCCAAATTGTATATACTGCATGAATGTTGTTCATAGGTATTAAGTGATTTTTAAAAATGTACCTTTTAGTACATTTTTAGTTCCGATTGTTGTCATCGAGATTCGGGTATTTTTGGTTGGTGAGACCATTGTTATTTATTATGTAACAACTTATCTATGTCATTTTAATGATACTTTATCGCAAAGTTGTTTGAATAACTGTCACATATTTTTTTGTTTTGTCCCTGATTAAGCACACAACAATTGTATTAACTTTTGTGTTAACAATTGCTATTTAAATTCATTTACGCTCAATTTTTACGATTTAATTTTCTCTTAGTTGTAATATTATATTTTTCTAGTTTCTGCCTGATGATGTGGTCACAACTGGTCCACGAAACGTTGTAGTCCCTTATATTCCACTTTAAATTCGCTATTTAGTGGGAAGGCATTAATGTATTTGATTATCTGTAATCCCATTGGAATCTGATCTTCATTTTAAAATATTGAGACAATCATTCCGAATGAATACTTATTTACGCAAATCTAATGCGCACGCCGTATTTGAACTTTAAAATTAGAAAAAAATTAATCAAATGTAATGCGCATCAATGACAGAATAATAGGTACGGTTTTATTTAAATTTATGTAATATAAAAATGTATTTATCGTATACATAATTAGCATTCTAATTGCTTTACAGCTAACTGATTTACAGCCAACTGCTTTACAGTTAACTGCTTTACAGTTAACTGCTTTACTGTTAACTGCTTTACGTTTTAATGAAATATCATGAGACGTTCTCCTCTGCTCTCCACGTCGCGATTAAAATCCCTCAATAATAGGTCAATAATAAATGAAATGAAGTTGAATTTGAATACTCCAGCACTTCATTGTGACGTAATAAATGAACAAATTGAAGGAAGTTCCTGGCGTTCTACGGAACGGATTCGCACGGATCGCAACGGATTTTTCGCTAATCTAATGCACATCACGATTTTGAGTACTACGTTTGGTCAAAAAGGTACGCATTAGATTCGCGTAAAATCGCATGAAAACTGTACTGTAGTTTAAAATTACAAATAATTTTCTGTGCCCCTTGCATACGTTAGTTTGAGTGAAAACGGCAATTTAGTATCTGCAACGGTGTAGGAGATAATCAAAGGGAACATCTTCAATTACCCACATGTGTTCTAAATTCTTTTCATAATAGAAAATAAATTCACTTTTAGATTTTGGTGTGGGAAGGCTACTTAAGATTATCTCTAATTTCGTATATCTATTTTGTTAACGACGTAAACAACCGAGTTAGAGATTTAAAAATATTGTAATTGATTGTTTAGTTTCCTTTAAATGATGAAATAACGCCAGTCCACATAAATCTTTCGGAAAACAAGAACAAAGGTTCAGATCTATTTGCAGTCGTAGCATTCAAAGTTGAGTTCGGTTTTCCGGTGCCGATTGGTCTATCATGGTCAGAATTAATTTTAAGTTTTGTGCTTCCAACGTTTTGCCACTTATTATCTTCTACACTAGCAGGGGAAACACTATTTTTCATTTACTTTGTTTTAAGTTGCTTTTTAACAGCAAGTTCATCAGCGACTTCTTGTATTCATATATTCATTATGTATTACATTAATGAAAACACTATTTTCACTGTTTATTGGAGATTAACCTGTATTATTGATAAAAGTTTGACACAGTTATTGATTGTTTAATAGTTGCGGTTGTTGTAGTTTTGTGTTTTCGGAAATTAGTTGTTCTAGGAAGAGTATTTGCTGTTTTTGGCGTTGTTGTATGTTTGGCTCTTTCATTAATTGTTGATACTGGAACGTTATTTGCTGCTTTCCGGAAGCTTCATTATTTCTGATTCATGTTTGCCACTACGCATGGAATCGCCTTCGCCAAGGCATATCAAGATCGCGGGCAAGGTAACTACCTTACTAAGTGTTCGCGAGCTCCGCGTCCACACAAATTGCCGCGAGATATAAAAGTAGGGGTTGTACAATTTTCTCCAGATGGTGGTACGTAACTGGATTCCTGGCCCTTGACAGTCTTTTCGAGAAGTTACTTGACAGTTATTGCCTCAACCTTAGGTATATTAATTTTCATTTATGTTTCTAACGCTAAAAATGGCCCACTAAATTGAAATAATACATCGGTCAGATTGCAGATGGTCAAATAAGAGTAAAATTAAACATTTTGAATCGAAAGTTTCTTCATTTTGTTTGATACACTTGTTTACTTGCAACAATTGTATTCACTTTCTACGTTCAGATTAGGAGGTTGCACAGACAAAGATTCCTACCTGTTAAAACAGCTGTCCTCCTTAAGCAAAATTTTTAACTTATGGTGACTTGTTAACTTATTTCACGTTATTGATACCTAAACAAATAGATGAAAGATTTAATAAAAGATAATTCAAAACGAAAACAAATAAATTATTCGCCATTTCAACATACACCACCACCTTGGCAAAAATGTTTATACAAGGCAGAATTTAAAAGGAAAATGTGAATTATTAATAAATAGTAAAAAAATTGATATCAATTCAAAATTCGGTTATTTGATATAGAAATCTGGCAAACATATTTTCATGTGTAGCTACTACTCGACGCCTCGCGCCGCTTCACTTTGCGCTGGATTTGGAAGGGGTATGAGGCGGTTAGACTGCCTGGCCCAGGCCATCACTTTATAATTCGTTACCATTTATCTCTCCTTTAATATCACCTGTAATTTTAATGCGTTACACTTTGGAGACAAAAAAACTATAAGCGAACAGCGTACGTGGTTTCTCGTTCTTGATAAACTGAAGTTTCACATCTGAAGAGTAAATCAACTGGGCAGTCGTAATCATTCTTTTGATTGTTCACCGCTTGTTCACTAATCTTCAACCAAACGTTAACCTCATGTATAAATTTTTCCTTGTAAACCTTTCGTAAAAACAGAAGTGATCATTAACGCAGAACGATACTTCATCATTAGATTCTTGGCTGTCGGGAGACACTGCATGCTAGGCACAGTTGCGGCCGTCAAACTGCGACCTTCCTCAGGGCGGCTGACAAGAGTGTGGAGTCGTTTACAAGAACGTCTAAAAATGTAAAGCCCTTTGCATTCTATTTAACCAATACCCATGATTATCTTATGATTGTCCTTAACATATTGTCACAGAAGTTTGCTCGTTGATCTCTTGTATTCAGTTTCATAATGGGGAAAAATGGTCACAAATGTGCTATTAAACATTACTCTTCTTGGAATTGCCACATATTCTATTTTATGTCAGTCTTGATGTGAGAGATTGCTCTCATGATTTTGTTCATTTTTCTATGATTTGGAGATTGTAACATTCCTGGTGAAACTTGTAAATTGTTTATTATTTAAAAAAAAAAAACGAACATATTTGTTCAGAAAAAAAAATTAAGCGAGAAATAAAAAAGCGCCCAATTTATACAATTCGACTGCTTTTTATTTCTCGCTTATTTTTTCTGTCTGAGCCAATATATTCATTTCTTTTGTAAATAATAAACAATTTACATGTTTCTGGAGTGTTTCTATTCTTCCATAATGCATATTTTTGCCTAAAAATAATTTTTTCGAACCAACTTTTGAGTGCGGCTCAACCATTCGGAATATCCATGTAGCTTATCAGACAAAATACGCTTAGAATTGTATTAAGAGCTTATTTTCGAAGTTTCGACGTTTCGTCCCCGGACACCCTGTACAGTTAGTAGGGAGCGGAGAGTGCTAACAGGTACGGTGTGCGCGGCGCGGAGCGGCGACCGTTTGTATCGTGAGAATGCGTGGTCCAGTGTCACGCTAAATCGGGGGCTCTAACCAAGGAAAGTAACAGAAGAGACGTGCAGTCGTTATCAAGAGTCGAGTGCTGACGACTTGCCGAAATCCGAAACGGTTGAAACGTGCTGGCGTGCCTGGGTGTACTGAGCAGAAAAGTAAAAAACGGTCTCTCTGAAATTTGTGATGTGATTATTAAACTTCCTGAGTCTACTTATGGATATCTTGAAGAGTTCCGCGAAATTGTTGTGTAAACAAAATATAATAAGATACGATTATAAAACAATTTTTTAAAAATGTTATTGCTCTGAACATCAAGGATATCTTAGAATAGGCTTACATAAGGGCCCCAGCAACGCGCCCCACGACGGACATAGCAGCCCTTCCGCACCTCAACGGCTTCTAGTGAGAGACTTTCACTTTCGGGGCATGTGAGCGCTGCCCGAGCCCTCGGTGGGAGGAAAGCCCTGCGGCTCTTAAGACGGAAACGCGTCGCATTATGTTCAACTAAAACTTGAAATAACGGCTGTAGTTTCTGGTGAGAGGAGGTTTTGTATACTATTATTTCAGAATAAATTGCTCGACAACTTCCACACATTTCACGGTCAATCTTTACTGTTGCAACTGATTTTGAAAATATTTGTAAAATAAATTACAAGAACAGAAAATTTAACAATTTCTCGTTGTAATAATAATACACACTTCATAAATTTAGTTCAGAAATATCTGATTGTAATACACTTGACCAGACTTTTTTAAATGTTTATTTTACTTTTTGCTGTTACTTTTTCTCCGACACCATCTTCTGACATACGAGACACGTTATTGCTCCATTTCTCTCCGTGAATAAAATTTCGTGCTCACACTTGGCCTTGAACCGACGATTCTATTTATTTATTTACGTCAAAAACAGTTTAAAACTGTGTGTGACGAGCTATGCGGAGAAGTGAAGTCTGATCAGTAAAGTGAAGAGAGTTCGGCCGTCGGGGATTATGCCAACTTTCCTGGTTCCCGTGGGGCGCCGTGGGGCGCGGGGCGCAGGCTTCTCAGCGCCCTAAGAAGGGGCTCAAATTGGGTGCTTGTGCACCTCTGTCGTAGAATATCAAGGGAGTCGTAATACAAATCGAACTGCGTCCTCCAGTTGATTGATGTTTCCGGGCGCGTCAACTACTTAGGTCATTAGTCCCCGTAATTGTAGTGCGTGTTTTTCTCGGGAGGTGGCGATGATCTTTTCCCTGCTGAATGGCGAGATCTGGCGCCGACCTACCGTCGACTAGCGGGGTTGTCCCCTCAACCAGGTATCTCCCACCAGCGGGGCACCGCCCCAGCCGGGACAAGCTGTAAGCTCCCGACCGGTCTCCCGCCATGTGTGGTAGTGTAGTGCATGTTAATATAAATGTGTGTGTAAGAGGAGAGGAGAGGACAAGGAAGAGGAAGGAAAAATCGCGCGCGGTCCGTTTCTTAGGGTACTGCTCCGGCATTCGCCTGGTGTTGATCGGAGAATCCACGGAAAACTACCGATCAGAGCAGCCGGCCGCTAGAATTCTCCTCCAGACAGCGACAGAATTCGACCTAGCTGACAAGCTAGTGTCGAAAATTCTGCCGCCGTTGGGAGTGGAACCTAGGAGCTCCTGGTTAGAGGGACTGCCGTGACATCAGGTTGATGCACTGAGCCATCTCTCCCGGTACGCGTCCTCCGAGTGACTAAGGCGACGCAGCTCGTGCGGCCAATCAGCGGCAGACGGTGTTCTTGTGGTCTTGTTCTCTGTGGAAGAAGCGCGGCGGCGGGGCTTCAAACTTCAGAGGGAACACAAAATTACTAGTTTTTATATTACTCTCCGCAGTGGAGGGTCGGGTCTGCGTAGGTGGACAGGATTTCTGGTGACGACCACCGAGACCCTTCGTTTCATGGCGGCACTCACGTCATTAGCTTCACTGTGGAGACGTTGAGGAAGCGATGCTGAGTTCCTGGTCACTGGGCCTTGCCCGGTAACCCACCAGATGTAAACGTAAGCTTCCGCGGCTCGAGTCCATGACTTCTTGGCTGTCCAGGAGACGCCGCGTCGTTGGCTGAGAGGCCGACGTTTCGCCTGTCATATTGCAGGATTCCTCAGGGCAATGAGTTCGGTTACCCACCAGTTGGGCCCCTGGCGCGTCGAACTTTGGGCAGGATAGAATGAAGGAGGTTCTTCGGAATGCTCTGGAATCCAACTATAAAAGTCCGGCGGGACTCTTGATAGTCCGGCTGACTCAATCCGGTGCTGACCCTCTTACCGTCAGGTTGCCCAGGTTCTGGCGATACTCACGTCAATAGCTTAAAGGTGTAGGCAGAGAGACGTGAAAGGGGCCC
Source organism: Acheta domesticus (assembly GCA_031308135.1). Classification (NCBI taxonomy): domain Eukaryota; kingdom Metazoa; phylum Arthropoda; class Insecta; order Orthoptera; family Gryllidae; genus Acheta; species Acheta domesticus. The sequence goes on from JAHLJT010008446.1 coordinate 17,761,435, forward strand.
CTATCCGCCCGAACCTTAGTTCGGGTGGTCCCCTGTTGGGCTCTTGGCTTTGTCATGGCAGTGGCCGGATACTCTAGGCAAAGTGGAGGGACTTGTCCCGGCGCATGTGAGTGGCGAATTGATTCGACTCCGGTTCTACTCCGGAAAGCTCGTAGCTCTCAGCTGGCAGGACGGTCCTAGACCCAAGCATTGTATGGGGAGGTTGCCGTGAGGGCAAACTGCGTTCAGGCGGGATCCGGATGCCAGGCCAAGGGTGTACTTGTACTCTTGAGGGGGCGCGGATAAGAGGCTAGCGCAGACCTGCACAGCATTTTACACTTTCACTGACCTCAGGAGCTGCGTGCGGGCAACTCGGGTGCAAATGAGAAAATCGATAAAGGGTGGGGATGAGACCCAATCTAGGAGTGGGGACCACCAATCAGAATGCGCAATTCGAAAGATAGAGCGTAAATTTAAAGAGCAATCAGCAAGAACATGACGGTCATATATAGTTCAAGTAATATTGTCTTTTGTATTATATTGCAAATATTTGTTCTAGGTATATGACAGGGCGAAATATGAAACTACAACGAATTATACATATTAGATTTGGACATGAAGTATTATAATTGCTTGTAGGGCTTATAATGTAATTCGCTTTGCTACGATGTAATCACAAATTTAGTGTTGTGCTAAACACAAAATTTTGATACTGAATTGTTTTTGTTTGATGGTGACAGCAATAAACTATTTTTATTAACTATGCTTAATTGAATAAGACGGTTCTCTCCAAGCAAAAAGATTTTGTTCTTTAAACAAATCATGATTATTTTTTGTTCTAATTTCTGACAAGAGTGTGGAGTCGTCTGGAGAGTGTGGAACGTCTAAAAATGTAAAGCCCTTTGCATTCTATTTAACCAATACCCATGATTATCTTATGATTGTCCTTAACATATTGTCACAGAAGTTTGCTCGTTGATCTCTTGTATTCAGTTTCATAATGGGGAAAAATAGTCACAAATGTGCTATTAAACATTACCCTTCTTGGAATTGCCACATATTCTATTTTATGTCAGTCTTGATGTGAGAGATTGCTCTCATGATTTTGTTCATTTTTCTATGATTTGGAGATTGTAACATTCCTGGTGAACAGTCAATTATTAAATTGCAACTTTGTGTTAAATAGAATTAAATAATATTTTTTCTTATATATAAGCATATATTTTAAAGCTGTTGCTTTAAAATAATGCTTAAGAGTCACAATGAGCATGTTATTTCCTTTAAAAAATATTAGAAAATGACAATACATACAGTGGTGGAACACAAAGGTGGGTATACAGTAGAGCACAGAACGTAAACAGTGAATTATGACCTTGGTAACTTGAAATACTAGACATAATCCATTTAAGCAAATGGGTATTTAATTTTGAAGCATGGATCATTATTAGACGCCCAGGCATTCAATCTACGCGCCGCGTCTTGCTACGTCAGACTTCTCCTCTCCCCGCAAAGCTTCCTACTCCCCACTACTTGCACTTTCGGGGCTGCCACGGGCAGACGACCGGCTCGCAAGTGCAGAATGCCCGCGGGAGCAGACGTGCAGGTCTGGGCTAGCGCCTAGGTGCCCAACCCGGAGTGAATTCGCCCAGGTACAAATGCGTGATAGGCAAAAGCACTGCAGGTTTTGAAATGACTAAATCGTTACAAAATGAGTAAATGACGCCTTGAGGAAATACCAGCGTGCACGTGCGCGCGCACGTGGCGGCAGTGGGTGGAAGGAGGCTGGGAGAGACGAAGGGAGGAAGGGAGAGAACGCGCGTTGGAGGATGGGGCTGACAGCCAGACGGCCAGGAGGGACCGGTCAATGGAATACCTGGATGATTGGTTTTCAACTATTCATGAGGCGTGGGGGGCGTGGGGGCTGCACGCACACGCCCGCCGCAGAGGCCTTCTCCCTGGGCTCGCGCTGGGCCGCGCCTTCCACTCTGAATGCGCTGGCCGCCGCGCTAAGAAGCGGAAATATTTGAATTAGATACTGTGGAGTACCTATCTTTATTAATTTGTAAATAATTACTTTATGTCGTACTCTGTCATAGGCCTGAGTCAATAAAAATCCCGACTGCGGGTTTTTTATTTGGAAAACCTGAGTGAATATATATTTTTGACAGACAATCGCAACACTTGACCGCCCCAGCGGAGACAAGCTCTAAGCTCCCGACTAGTCTCCCGGCATGTGGTAGTGTAGTGCCAGCTAGCGTGTGTGTTTTTTGCAAAAGGAGAGGAAAGGAAGAGGAAGAAAAGATCGCGCGCGCTCTTTTCCCATTTGTTAAGGTACTGTCCGGAATTCGCCTGGTATTGATAGGAGAAACCACGTAAATCTACCATCGAAATCCCCTCTTTTCCGTCCTTTTCAACTTTTCGGTTTGTATTGTAACTCCGTTGATATTCTAAGACATCCTTGATGTTGAGAGTGATAACTAGGGGGCGGATTTTAATGACCTAAAACATCACCATAAATGATCAATGAACTTCTTTTAAAATGTTTTTAAAATGCCCTAAAAGTAAAGAAAAATGACGTAAAAAAAGTGATCAAACCAGTTCGGGTTAACAACTGCGTATGTTGTATGCGTTACTGATGTAATCGAGACTTCCTCTATTCGTTCAAATGAACTCAGCTTTCAAACTTTTGGTTTGGAGTGTTCTTTACCAGAAAATCTCTCTCTTTAGTTATCCCGAAATCGGCTGAACAGCAAATGGCGTCACAAGAATCTTAGAGTAGATACTCACAACGGCTAACATTTCAACTTCTGAGCGGAGAAATCGAATAGGCTACGAGATGTAGGTACTCAGGAATTCTAAGGAGAACCTTTGTTGCATGTAATAAATGTTATTTGAAGCAAGTACCATTAAAATGATATGAAAATAGATGAAATCAGCGAAAAAATTCATTAAAAAGAACGAAAAAAGGTGAATAATGACTTATTAGTTGAAATCGGTGAAAAATGAAAAAGAATGTTGTATAAAAGTGGGTAATTTCTTTTGTAATATAAAATGAATTTCTAGACTAAACGGCATAGTTGGAAAGTGAAAAGAAAAATATGACATTTCATTAAATGCTTGTGATAACATTTTAAAAATTTGTTTTATAGGCTTATATTTTGTATACACAACAATTTTGCGGAACACTTGCAGATATCCATAAGTAAACTCCGGAAGTTTAAAAATCACATCACAGATAGGAATCACTGAATAGGAATGTGTCATGTACATTAGTATCATACTTTGTCGACACGAAACAAAACGATACTGGCAACGAAACGGAGGAAGCCATTTTACCTTGCTCTGTAGCTCGTTGTTCTATTGTACATCGATTTCCTTAAATTTTATTTCGGAGACATAATGAAGAGACGCTCTAATTCTGGTCTTTACATGTGCCATGGTGGCTTTACTATGTCATCGTAATAATTTCTTGTTATTCCCCAATGGAATTTTCTGTAAGTTTGAATATACTATTGACTGAAGATAAGCTGTTAATATTTCGCAATTAATGGGTTTTTAATACATGTTCAGACATGTATGTATTGTATTATAAATGTTAAAGAAACTTTCATACAACTCCTATCAGTGATGTCACCACTCTGAAGTCAGTTCATTTCTGACACAACTCATGAAGTATAAATATTATCCAATCTGTACTTGGATAAAATACTATTAGGCACAGTATTGAAACTAGGTTCTATAGCAACTTTGAATCGGTGTATTCATACAACATTGAATCAACATTTTCAACAATACAAAATTGAAATAAATTACCTACGGGGGTGCTGGAGACTTTTCCCAGAACGTCAAACATTTTAAAAGTAGATTAAATTGTAATTTTGCAGAGTATGTTAACATTAAAATAAATTATTTTATCTTCTTCTTCTTCTTATTATTATTAATTTTCGTTGTCTAAATTAGCGGGATAGGGTTACGACATTAATTTTGTTAAATTGCATTAAATAGATATGTTATTATATTTTTTGAGTTTTTTTTTTTACTTTTTCGCTATTACAAATGTAAGAAGAGTCTGTCCATCTGTGGTCAACACTAGCTCCTAAACCGTTCAGCCGATTGTCTCCAAAATTGATATTCCCCGATTAATCTGAATGAACTCATGGCTTTGTTAGTTTTAACAAGATATTTTGATTTTTGAGGGTACTTTACAGGGAGCTTCAACAAAGTTTTCTCAAAAATGGGTCCAATTTTTTAAATTTAACTTTGTCCTCAGGTAGCGTAAAGGTTGCTTAAAAGAATGATGCAGGTCTCATTTTTGTTGGACTGCTCGAATTTTTGAAAATTACAAATTTAGAAATAATACAAGAAAGTATGTTATAGTTCCACTAATTGTTTTTTGTATTTGGAAAACGCTACCACCAGAACTAATTATACGTGCTCCAAAGTGGCGTAATAAATATTCGATTGTAACTTTCCTAAAACTTAGTAATAATGCCATAAATGCGTGCACCACACAGCAATATTCACGTCTGTCATTTACGTTCGTACTTGTCTTTCTGGGAGCAGAGTTTATTGATGTGTGCTGTCGACTGTCTGTGATAATTGCCTGCCCACGTTCTCTTTTTGTTGACTGTCTAGCTGCACCTGCGACCTAGTTCCCAAGCCTTGGGACGACTTAAGTGTTGCCCCATTAACAGTCAAATTAATTCCCACCCTACCCTAAAGAGAAACGAGAGCTACGCTGAATCTATGACTGAAGTAACGATGACTATGGACGTTCGAGGGAGAGTATTTTTCGATAAAGGTTTCCCTGGCGGTTGTCACCAACTGTCGCGTCAACAGCGGGACGGACCATGCAGCCAGATCTGGGAGTGGTAGTGTCGGTTTTCAACCCTTTGTAGTCGAATGCACTGAGTATAATACACGTCCTACAGCTAGTACGGCATCTCAGAGACGACACGTGAGTAATGGCTACCAGCTCGTATCAATATGTAAGTGACTTGTCCCACAACTCGTAGGGCATCTCTAAGATGCCATACCAAAATTCCTAATTGACTCGTAGGGTATCTCACAGATGCCCACGTATTTTTCTGGTATGCAAAATAAAGTTTTCATTGTTGAACCGATCTGGGCTACTATTCTATTTTGAAATAATGTTGAGGTAATAATGTTATAGGATTATCATACACTTGGAATGTTACGGATTTGAAATAGTTAGTGATGTTCATGTGTGCGTGTAATCTTGCACCAGCCAAATGATATTAAAACAGTGAGTGATTTGGATGATTCGCAAATACAGGACCTGTTAGGAGACACGAGTTCCGAGAGTATTAGCAATTTAGCATATAAAACCTCTTTAAAATTAGCGACTTGTACGTTTCTCACTTCCAAATCTATGCCAATAAAATTCCAAAAATAATTAACCTTATAGAATTTATTTCTTGATTTATTTCTTACTTTCATTTCAACACAATAATTCTAAAACAAACATTTAATAAAGTATTGATTCCATATGAACGATAGATGTATCAATTACCCAGGAAATATGAAATAGGAAATTGAATCAAAACAATTATATATTATTTGCCAATTGTCTCCCGTGACTAGCGAAATCAGTTACGAGCTGGAACGGGGGCGTGCAAAGTATCTGCTATGAGCTGTGCTTATGTTTTCCATTGCCATCTTAGGGATACGTTGAGAGTTGTAGGAGCTCGCAGTGCTCAGATACATCCGACGAGATGCCCTACGAGTGCAAAGGGTTAACGAAGGATTACTACACGTTCGACGCCAGTAAATGGTCAAGAGAACATCGTTATGAAAACACCTAACTATTTAATAAAAATAAATTTAAAAAATAAAAATGTAAATGTTAAACAATGAAGTTACACGTAAAAAGTGCAAAAGGTTAACAGTCGTGTACCAGCGGCGTGGAGGGGGGGAAACGTTGAATCCCGGCGCAGTTTTAGCCTCGGTCTTTGTCTAGGTTAGAAGTTACTTTTCGTATTTTCGGACTTTAATTATGAGAATCTATCTGACCCTTCAGCGATTGTTTCATTTTTGAACGCTTGTCGTATGATTACAAAATAATGCGAAACGGGCGCCATGTGCAATCGCTTCTTGGAAACTCAACGTTGTTTTGCGGGCGTAAACACGATGCTATCTTCTTTTAGTATATGTCGATGGAAATATTAGTTGTGAAATCTGTGTAACATTGCGAATTTGAAGCGGTTCTTAAAAGAATGGACATGGACATGACGAGAAGATCGGAATATGTTCGAAATATATATGCCTTTGCCATAGCTTTAAAACTGAAAATATCTTAACGTAAATTTACAGAAAATAATTGTAATATATTTAGAAATACATGTATAAGTAGTTTTTAAGTATATAAAATTTTCCTTAAATTGTATTTGCAATTTATTCCGGGATCTGTTGTTGGCCGCTGTCGTCTTGGGGGTTCTCCGGGTACCGCAATGGCAATGGTACGCGATTCAACCTCTTGGCGGTGTGTCGTATCTGACAGTTGAGTGCAGAATGATTTTTTCTCACCAGATGGAGCGAGTTGAACGCTCTTCTCATGACAGCATACACTAGGTTCTATTTGTAGGGAGTGAAGCGTGTCTGGATTCACGGCCGATCATTTTATCTGTGCCAACGGTAACAAGACGCCTGTGCGCCGCTGCCACTGGACAGACGCACGGATGGAGGCCACTTGCCCTGCACCTTTACCCAGCGCATTGCACCCAACAACGTGGACGCATACTGCTCACTGCTCCAGACAAATAATATACTCTCGTATAACGCTACAACAAATTAATTGGAACAAAAATATATTTTCTACTCCCATTATATAACGCTGTCATTTGATGGCTGGAACCTGTTGTATAATGATAGCCATTTCGGTACAGTTTTCATTATGATACAGGTTCTTGACCAATCACAGAGAAGTTTACAAACCATTTATTGACACTTAATTAATCATTGAAAATCGTTTTAGCAAATGTTTCGTTCGATTGTGTACGTTGAAATTATATTTGATATTATATTATTCTCAATAGTAATAATTTATTTTATTATTAGTACTTTTCGTGGTATATTATTTAAAATAAAGTGGATCGTAATTTCAATTTGATCCTATTTGACTAGCGCAGTACTCCCTAGCAGGCGGACAGGTAACCACAGCCACTTGGGGCAGCACGCGAGGGTAGATTTAGGTAGCTGTCCGCTAGGTGGCCTTGGCTGAATCAACTGCCACTGTACTATTCCTATATCGTCGCTCGTTCCTCGCTCGTATCGTAATATCACACTCGTGTATTAATACCCATCGTGTATTAATATCCATTATTACTTCGTCGTTCCATAATGTACTATTTTCATGTATACCGTGATAACATAATATAGATACAAACCTGTCCAACTGGCGTCCCGCGAGCTCGCATGCGGCCTGAGGTGCCATTTATTGTGGTTATTAGACAAACGTGAAAGTCCCTGCATCCATATCGGGCGAAAATATTGCGCCTACCGCACGCGCCCTGTCGGCTCAAAATCCCTTTTATGTAAAAATAGGTTGTTTAGATTTAAGGCCTTTTTCTAGCAAATTCAAAAATTCTGCTTTATGCATAGTAGATGGAGTCTGATATGCATGGATCCACACACCCCTGTTTCGGAACTACCGGGCAAACTGCCGAGATCAACAATACGGGGTCACGTGGATCGCTCGAGTAATGAAATAACGGCCCGCAACCATATTAAAGGTGTTAGTTTCGCCCTTGAATTCTTGCAAGTTGGATACCCTTTATTTAGAATATATGAACTAAATGGAAAAAGTTCTTTATATACCAAGATTAGAAAAAGAATTTGCTGTTCCATAACGCAACATTTACGTGAATAGCAAATATTTGATGGCTGGTGGGTTTTTCCTTGGAGACATTTTGTCATACGACGTCAGCTGTGTCGTAAGAAGTGACGCGCTGATAATTTAGTCGGTACGTCAGGATGAGAAACGGTGGAACAACACTATCAAATATTCCCAATTTTTAGCCAAATTCGAAACTGATTGTTTTTGATTTTTTCTCGAGTTCCTAGGTGTCTCATAAAACAATAGACCATAGAAATCTATCACGTAGTCGGAGGCTGCACAGTTTTCTTCTAATTTATGCGTATATTCGAAATTAATAATGTAGATAATAATCATAATGATTATAAAAACAAAATGTGTCTGGAGGAGAATTCTAGAGGCCGATTGCTCGGATCTGTAGTTTTGCATGGTTTCTTCGGTTATCACCAGGCGAAGGCCGGAGCAGCACCCTAACAAACGGGCCAAAGACCGAGCGCGGTCTTTCCTTCCTCTTCCTTGTCCTATCCTCACCCCTTACACACACACATACTTACACTAATATGCACTACATTACCACACATGCTAGAAGATCGGTCGGGGGCTTTGAGCTTGCCTCGGCTGGGGCGGTGCCCCACTGATGGAGATACCTGGTTGGGGAAAACCACGCTAGACGTCGATAGGTGGGCGCCGGAACTCGTCGTCTAGCAGAGGGAAGATCACCGCCATCTCGCGATGAAAAAACAATGTACTACACTTACGGTACTAATGACCTCAGTAGTAAAAATCCTTATCAATCAATCAAAATGTGATCAGAGAATGCGAATTGCGGGGCTGGGGTGGGGCGAGGTAGAGATGGCACGCTGGCGATGAGCAGCGTCCACTGGAGCACCCTCACGCCCCCCGCAGTCGGGAGGCCAGCCCAGGCCAACGCGAGCCTGCGCAGCGCCAACGCCAACGGGAGCGGATTATTGCTCTTGCGCGGAACAATAAACGCGCCCACGGCCAGCCGCCGCTGCCCTGTCGCTCGCCGGCGCGGGGCTCGCTGCCGATTGCCATCGACACGATGGCTATGAGGAAAAGGTACTCACTTGCAGGCTACATAGGCGGCTCGAAGACGATCGCTTTTTGACACTTCACTTGTGTTGCGGAATGTCTTAAAACGAAATCACAAATATAATTTGCCCCTGAAGTGCAGGCAATGCGTCATCCACTTGTGTTTTGCGGGTCACGCTCTGAGGCAGAAAAAGAGATTTCGTGTACCCACAAACACGTATGCACATGGCGTTGTAACAATGAGAGACCGATGTCACACGTTTAACTTTTTTATAGGAAAGAGTATCCCGAATAAGATGGTAAAAGTTCCCTAAATTCAAATGGCATATGAGTAGTTAAACTATGACTCAAACATAACAAGATTTTTTGAAACATTTATTAGCCCTCCTACCCACTCGCCTCTAAAACCAAAATCGTATTTATTAAAGTTTGATTTTTTTCGTCGACTGAATGAAACCGTACTTTACTTTATTTCTGCATTGAATATTAATGCACATAGTTTACATTGGAAGTGAATTATTGTCAAATAGTTTGTGGTGTTGTATGGCACAAAATTATATGTTCTGGTGGTTTTATCTTGTGCCCCAAAAGAAACTGGAAACAATAGCATGATTTGTACAGCATATTCCTAAGACAAGAGCCAGTAATTACGGTTGCGATATACTTCGCAGCAGTTGTTTTTATCAATTACTCTTCAAAATGCCCGGTGAGGTATGTTACATTTAATACCATCTGATTCGTAAAAACATTTACTATACATTGAATAAAAGAAAAAAAATACTTTCATCGTATAAATTCTTCATTAATTTAAAAACCCGATGCCCGCAAAAGTTTTTCCATAACAGCCTGTGCAAATTGAAACTTTTTTATTGACAATTTAGGCCGGTAAGGGCCAATTTTTTCTTCTAATCTTGAAAAACGAACAATTTGCTTTCATGTATTTTTTTGGTACTTCACCGTGGTCTATCTAACAAACGGACAGATCCATCAAGCTGGCCAAACCAAACTAGTACCAGACTTTTTAACTATTTTATTACTAATTTATTACCGCAAAACAAATTTTCTTACCATTCATCTGCACCCCAAAATATAATTTTTAACTACTTGGTTACTAATTTATTAGTCATGAGGGCGGCGAGCCCGCCCTCTCCCTCATAGCGTCCGGCTCTAACAGTTTTGCTGTTTTTTCCAAAGCCTGCCCGAGGGTTAAATACCCGGCGGGTCTTGGCTATTTTTGCCTGGGGCAGGTATTACCAAAGCTTTGCAAATGGAATTATACTCGTAGATACTTCGCCAATGGTTTTGGTATAACTAAAATTATTTATGGTCGTTGATGTTCAGTTACTGGTCTAAAATGTCCAATAATTGCAAATCGAGACTGCCGTTGGAAACATTAAATAAACATTGAAATTTCCAGATATCTCGAAGATTCTGGCATGCGATGAAGGATTCATTCGTTGGTTTTGTTTTGTTCTCCTTACGAAGTTCATCGTAAGAAGAGAAATTTATGCAATCGTGCGCCGGAAAACGTAGAATTTTCCGCAGAAACACTTATTTAAATAAATGTTTATTAATTTCAAACATTACGTTGTGTACGTTTGATTTCCACATCTCCTGAATCATCCTGACGGTAAAATATTGCATGAAGAAAAACAGGTGTTAACCTTAGTAAAAGAAGAAGAAGACGTTGTGTACAATGATGAAACGGAGATCCTGTAATTGGAAATCTAATACATCTACCGAGTATTATTTTCTGTGCGTACTTCACGAAGAGAACTTACCAAGTAAACTATCCAATTTAAAATGCGTAATATAAAAAAAGTTATGTAATTCCGCCACAAAGAAACGGGAATTTTTCGATACAAAAACTCGTATTGTGTCCCTGATTCGGAAAAAATGGACAAATCCTATTACAATATGTAGTAATTTTCTTTCTCTAACATGTCTTATAGTGAGATTTCACGAATTGCGGGTCGTTAATACGTTTTTTACTTCCTTGAATTCGTATCTATGTGTATACGGATTATTATACGTAGAATACAGGAAATGATGCTGCGGAATATCAATTTCGTGATCTAAACGGAAATACAGGTTTTCGAGCTTCCTGAAACCGAAAAAGTGATTTTTTTTTCAATACGTCCGTCCGTCTGTGAATTAGAAGAATAATATTAATAATAATAGTAATAATAACAACAACAAACATTTGTTCTATTAATCTGGAATTATTAGTTTATTAATATTTATGGTGTGTTTTATAAGTGTTGGGGATTACACAAGTCCAAAGAACGAAAACTGTAGTCACGTTTTCACTAATGCAATTCCAAGAATCAAAACGGAGTCCAAAATAGCATTTCGGAGAGAGAGCGTTCCGAGTGAAACAAATTCTTAGTTATCATACTGTGTGGTTGCGTACAATTAAGATTAAAAATGCTTTTCCTTCCTCCTGACCGCTGTTCCTTTTTTTGATTTTGTAAACCAGTGTTGAGAGCCTGAAAATATTTCATTTTACCTAATAAGTTTCCTTTCATGTATAAGAAAGCCTCATTAATGTTTTTGAGAAAACGTACAAAAGAGAAATTGACCTAAATCTTTGACTTTCATTTTTGTGTCCTTTTTTAAAAAGTGGCTTAATTTTTGGTTTTGAAAATATCTCTAAATATTGCTATGCATAATGAACCATTGAAAACGTAATTTGACGGGTATATAAATGCAGAAGCACAAGGTTTTAATAAACAATCTGGATATTCATTTAAACAAGACGACTTCTTTTTTTCTTTCAGTGATATACTTTTTATATTAACGACAATCAAAACAATTATTTTTTAGGTTACGTATGTTTATTATCTTATCAACCATGACGTTTCGCGACCTAATCAGCCGCATCTTCAGGTGTACTGTCATACAGATTTTTTAATAATTACAAATGTTTCAATTTTAAAATATAAAATTTAGAATAACATTATAAAATTACAAAATTAAATATAATTAATCAAGGGAAAAAGTATGGTGCAACAAAAACTCTGGTGGTATGAAATATATACGACAAACGTCTGAAATATATACGAAAATTTGTTGGGAATCGTACGATGTTGAATTTTGTGAGCTACTCCATTTGTAAGTTCAACAGCAATTTTTGATAAGTGTTGTTTGAAGAGATTTGCAATCTGCATCGAATTGCTTACTTCTGCCGTTATCGTTTAAAATATTATATACAAAGTATCGACATTGGTTTCGTTTTATTTCTAGAGTTCAAAATATTTTTAACATTTCCATCATTTTTTTCTGTGCTACCGGGTGATCAGTTTATAACGCAACTCCTTTGTGGACAGTTCCTTTGTATTTCTGCGACTGTCCCTTCACCAGATACTGTTTCTTTGAGAAATAACGGACCAATTATTCGGCGACGAGAAATGACACACCTTACTCCAATCTTCTTTGAATTCAATGATATATCTACTGTTTCCTGTGGCCTCTCAGTAGCCCAATATCTACGTTTTGCTAGTTAATATATTCATCCAGTTGAAATTAAGCCTTATCACTAAAACAACTCTTTATGAAGAACCTCAAGGCCTTTGGTAACAAATCGTCGTAATTAATTACAGAAGTAACTCATGCGAGCAGCCCAATCAGGAACCTTTAGCTCCTGAGATGTCCGCTCTTTCAATGCGCATTTTCAGTTTTTCTGTGACATTGACTTCAACAGGATGGAACGACACGAGTCGACAATGCAAATTCTGGAAGAGTTTTTTGGGAACAAAATAATTTCATGATGTTTGTGAGACCTCTCGTTCGCCTGATTTGTCACCACTGCTTGGCTCTGGAGATCGCTGAAAAGAACCGATTTTGGACTACATGGAGTTTTTCCGTATTCGATTTGGTAGCGCATATCCATACTGGACATTCATATAGTGCTCATATGATACTTTTGTGTGGTAGTTGAGTATATCTGTTGATTATTTGTTTATGCTGGTTTAATTTAATCTTTGCTTGTGTAACGTTAATATGGTTGTGATTTTTTTCAATTGAGATGGGTGTCTCAGCAAACGTCTAGGTATTTTATGGATTCGGTGAGAGGTTACCATTGTACACGTTATTGGTTCATTATTACGAGGGGGTGTAAGTTTTAAGGAAAATATTTTGGCTTTTGTGTTTGACAGATTGGTATTGATTTTGATTTTGTTTTTTGCTGCCAAATTGTGGATTTGGTGTATATAATGTATAACAAAAGATAGGTTTTTATTGTGTTTATTGGGATACCCGATGAATAAATAGCCATGCTATCGGGAAATTGGGCCCATTTTATATTACTATGTTTCGAAAGTTCGGCTAAGTACAGATTATATAGAGTGGGATAACGGAGAGCCTTGAGATAGGCTGTCTTGACTGCTTTTGGATTAGAGTGATGGTTATCGATAGTGACTGCAAAAGGTTTCATGTTCAGGAGGCTAGAGACGATTTGAGTAAGATAGGGTGGACTGTGTGTTTTATTTTGTGGTTTAAAGCTTGGTATCGTGTTCTATCGAAGGCCTGAGATACTTCGAGAACGATTGTCCTTGTGTGATAGTATTTTGAAATGCTGATAAATATTTTCAGTGATTCTGAGTAGTTGGTGAGGTATGGACGCGTTTTCGGAGAATCCCATTTGCTCCATTGGTATGGCCTTTGTTTTGGAGGTGGGTTTTAAAACGTTTGAATAATATTTTTTCGAGTAGTTATGATAGCGTGGGAAGCATATTGATTGGGCGATAACTGTTGTTTGGAAATGCATTCTTGTTTGCTTTGTGTACCGGAAGAATGATTGCATGTTTCCAAACTGCAAGTGTCCTGACAATTCTGCCGGCCGGCTATCGACCTGAGGTTCGTCTGAGGTGACGCCCTTTGGGCACGATTGCAGGGCTACTCGCGATACAGAGCTGGTGGAATATACGATCCTTTTGCGTCAAAGCACAAACTTTCGTTCTTCGCCGTTTGTATACGTAAAAAACGTTTCCTTCGACAGTTTTAGAAATATCCCCATCGCTTCGACTCGCTTTACGCACAATCTTCCGGATATTCTAGAAGAAGACAAATTTCTAAAAGACTATTCTGCAATGACGGAGCGTTTCTTAGCCAAATCGCATTGAAAATATTTGTCTAATATGGGCGATAGCGTTTTTTCAACGCACAGAAGGACTCATTTTGTAATTATTCGTTCGTCTGTGCTTGACCCCTTCAGTACAATTATACAATAATTTGCCATTGTACTATAGTTTATTCTCATTACTCGTTGGCTCATTGAACTCCCGCAAGATACAAAGATTTCGAGGCTGATTTTATGGATAGAAATGAACTGAGATGGTCCATTGCTTTGATTCTGAACACTAAATGTACCTTCTCTTTTTTCCAAATGTCTGACAATAAATAGTTATTTACGTTAAAAATAATTAAATACATAAAACAATGAAACTGATTTTAAGAACAAATTAATGCTCGGATCTTACAAAGATACGACACTATAGATCTGAACTACGAAGAACTCCTAGAAGGATTTATATGTAATTGTAAGGATGTATATGTGGTGGTTATTGCTCATTATGAGTCATAGATTTTCTAATCAGAAATTATTTCCAAAAAGAACTTATCCAGCTTAAGAGCTCATGCGTAGTCATTTATTAAAGGGAATAAAAAGGCTCTCCTGTAGAAAAGCATTTTCTAACTTAGCGGGTTTTGGAATGCACCTCTTCATTTTATTAAAATTTTATTAAAATTTTATAATCCTCTGTGCCTACGTCATTATACTTATCCACATTTGAAATAGGAATTACTAAGTTTATTGTATTGTAAAAATTGATTTTTGTCAAGATTAATTACAAAGGAAATTTACTACATTCATTTTTCTGGAGTACGACTGTTTAGTAAGAGAACATGATGTTATATTCTTCGTTTAGATACATAACTAAGTAATATGTAATCGGCACGTAAGTCGCATCACGTCGTATTTTCTGGGTGTTATTCATTGACCTAAAACGCCCTGGATGCCATGGAAACCACCGATCAAACTGTCAATAAGCCTGAGTTGTCGAGTTGTCCCGATTCTGAAGTAATTGGCGGAGTCAACGTGACACGGAACCATTGCTTCTAATGTTACGATAAATAAGCCAACGTTTCATGCAATCAATGTCAACCGTACTAACTTAATGTTTGGAATATTTAGGTAAGAATGTCTATAAGAATATTTACAAATGGGTATGTTATTTGAAGTTATATTCCACAGTAAAAATAATTGTATTTCATTAAAAAAAATTATGATATTACAGTCTTAACAAAGAGGTTTCGAGAAATTTCCTCATCTTCAGTGCTCCCTATTAGAAGATATGTAAAGAAAATTGAGTGATTAACAATTAGAGAAATAAAGAAATATGAAATAATAAAATAGAATGCAAAACTTACCCAAGTAAGTGGTAAGCATGGCTGTTAAGCGTGCACAGTTGTGGAAGCTATTTTATGCTGTGGGAAAACTACAGGGGAGAGTGAAGGTGGTATTTGAGAATATTTGACAAAGGACTCTGTTTTAAATAAATTTTATCATATTTATATTAATTCATATTTTATTCATTCTGAAAGTCTTGTTCATCCTCTCTTCTGATAGAGAACATTGAAGATGAGAATATTCCTCGTAACATATTTGCTATCAACTTAATGTACTAATGTTGATGTTGAAAACATTTTCAACTGAAATGCAAACATTTTCAACTGAAATGCAAACATTTTCATTTTGGACGGTTAGTTCCATTTACCCATCCGTATGGATTTTCATAAAACTTCTGCATTGCATTCATAATATTTTGCATTTCTGCAAACATGTTGTGCCTACTTACATGATTAGAAATTAAAAATACAATATACAAAATACAAAGTTACAAATTTTATAGGACTTCAACTTCATTTCCTCTTGATAAAGTGCACACATAGTGTACGAAACGTCGAGGTGTAACAACAATAAATGATCAGCAAAACACATTCATTCCTGTTATGCAACTCTCCTCGGGCACCCCGCGGTGTCATGGTGAGACCGCTTACCTTCCACCAACGTTTCAATTCCGAGGGATCCACGTGGTGTTGGTAGTGGTCAGGCGGGTATGCGACAGAGTTCTTCGCTTTTCTCCTGTTTCCCCTGCAACTCATTGCAACGTTGCCCCATCATCGTCTCCTATATTATTTCAGTAGTATACCTTCCCTTTGCGGCTCTCACACGCAAACATTATAAATGAGGTCTCTAAAGAAAGAAAATTTCACGGAGACGTGAAGAATTGCACCTTGATATAAAAAATGTGCAGAATTTGTTTGAAAAATACATTTAAATATACATGTAAATGCAATCCGCAACGTACTTCCGGATGTTTGAATCTATATCGTTAAATAACTGCTAAGCGAAGCGTTCTAGGGCCTTAAAAACTAAAGTTTTTAGGCAAAAGGCCTAAAAAACGTTCCTCACACCGTAATCTACAGGATGAGATCATCTTGATCATTCTATTATATTTTTGCTGGTTCGACTGTTCTCGAGTCTACCCCACCTGTTCAAAGCTTGTGGAATCTGCAACTGTATGTGAAAATCACTAATTACTTGATATTCTATGCGTTTGAATTACACTGGTGTACCTGTATGTTCGATAATAAAGTTAAATAAGAATAATTTGTATTGATAAGGATGTATTAATACAAGGAGACGTATAGAACAAGTGACGGACGATAAGAAGGTCATGAAGAAAAATGTATATTACACGCTTAATATGGAAATGGAAAAATAAGAAAGAGGGTGGAGTATAGCATGCGAGAGTTCCCGCACGGATACGGTAGTCATTCAAAGTAAATAATTGATCATTCGTTAATCAGAACGATCTGGGGAACATAACGTAATGCGCACATCGCATTCGTAATTCCAACAATGCAACTTTTCAATTCCGGGGGATCCACGTGGTGTCCGTATTGGTCAGGCGGGTTCGCGGATGCGTTCTTCGCGTTTCTCCTGTTTCCCATGCCACTAAGTCCAACATTGCCCCATCATCATCATCATCATCATCATCATCCCCATCTCGATCAGGTTTTTGTCCAGTTTCCCAGATCCATTGAGCAAATGCTGAGATGGCCCCTTGTTTTGCTTCTGGGCGTAAATGTAGCTTCACTGTGCGCACGTTTTGTTGAGCACTCCTTTTGCTTGTAGTGGTAGGAGTAGAACTGATGTTCGTTACTGTTTTGTTAGCAATGCAGAAAAATCAAATCAGCAGTTCATTTACCGTTGAAATTGATTTTCTATAAATTGGGAACAATAATTTTCTAATTTTTATTTTTCTAAAATTTTTTTATACATTCTTGTTCTAGTTTTTCAAATGTTGCTAATTTCATTTTTTTAAATTCTGGGCCTCAAGAAAATGTGCACAGATAATCTGTCCCCATACGTCATATACAGATTTTACTGTTTTTGACCAAATAAATAAAAATCATTAAAATTATATCATCGATTTGTATTCGTTGATCAGAACCATACATGTCGGGCACGGTCGGAAATGGAAGGTTCTGAGGAACGATAGAAAATGGTGTGGAATTTAAGACATGGCGTTATTAAAGAAGTACATTTGAGGCGTTGGTTTGTCGTAGTTGTTTATTTGGGCAAAAAGCTTTTTCCGTCGCATTGCGGCCATCTTCAGGCTGACTTGTCTGCACCGAGGAATCCAGCCGCCTCAGAGTCGCACTGACGTTTTTAGTTCTGAGGAACATAGGTAAATATTCCATAGTGCCTGTTGGCGCTGCTGATGCGTGCTTGGTGTCTCTTGTTTTGCAGACGCTGCAGAGCCAGACCGCCGCACTACGGGGGCGGGCGGCCGCGCCTGGGCCCCCGAGCGCTCAGCCGACGCGGCTCAACCGACGCGGCTCAGCGACAGCGCTCAACGACAACGCTCAGCACAGCGCTCCGCCCTCAAGGCACGCACGCTCCAAGGCGCCGCACCTGGGCCAAGCGTCGACCCGCCAGGACAGTGCCAGACCCCTGCGACCGAGAGTGTGGTGAACACCCGTCAAAGACGCAGTGCTGGACTTCGTCAAGAACACAGTGGTAGACTCGTGTGAGGGAGCGTGTGTCAAGGACGCAGTGCTAATCCTGCGTGAGGGTCGCGGCGGGGCGATGGTGGGGCGCGCGAACGGCAGCGCGCGGCGGCGGGGCGGGGCCATGGCGTGCTAGGCGGCGGGCGCGGGTGCGAAGCAGAGCGGCCTAGGGCGGAGCGGGGGCGGGGCGGGGCGCGGGGCCGGGGGCGGGGCCGGGAGCGGGGAGGCGGGGGCCATGTGGGGCCGGCGCGCGGCGCTGCTGGCGCTGCTGCTGCTGGCGGCGGCGGCGGCGGGCGGCGCGGGCGCGCAGAAGCCCAGCCTGGGCGGCAACAAGCGCCGGGACGTGTACATCGCCGGCTTCTTCCCCTACGGCCGCCACATCCCCGAGAGCCGCGTGGGGCGCGGCGTCATGCCGTCCGTCATGCTGGCCGTCGACCACATCAACGAGAGCCCCAACGTGCTGCGCAACTACATGCTGCACATGTACTGGAACGACACGGAGGTGAGTTCTTCCTTCTTTTTGGTATCTTCTTGCTTTGCAGTCGGTGCTTCCTCGCGGAGGCAAGCACATGTCGGCCAGACTGCGAAGAAAGGAGTGTTCACGACTTGATCGTGCAGCGACTTGAAACTACTGCTGCTAAAACAGCACGTACATTTTTCGCAATATTTGTAACGGCTACGCAATATTACACTACATGAACCTGCAAAAGTGTTTCCAACCATCAAAAGTGGTTTCTCCTCGTCGAGGTTCGTAGGCAGCTCCTTAGAGTTAACACGCCAGGCAAGTTATCAGAGGACAAATTAATTTAAACAATTGGGACCGTTTTTGAGAAAATTTTAAAAAAAATTTAGGGATTACATAATGTAATCTCAAAAATAAAATTATCTGTTTCAAACTCGCAGGGCCACGAGTTCCTTTAAATCAGTCAGTGAATATAAATTTTGGGAAAAATCGTCTGAACGGTTTAAGGCATCAGCGTTGACCACATACAGGACAGGCAGACTGACACGCAGACTGACTTTTGCCGTCAATCGATTTTTCGGTATGAAAGGGGCACAAACCACAAGGATGCTGAGAAGGCAGCCCGTTTGAGGAAGTAATTTTCTACATATAAGAACGAGGTATATCCACCTTTTGTTATCAGGGCCCGCAATACGAGGTTTTCTGTGGAAAAATCGCCCTTATCCGCCGCAGCTTTGAAATACTTTCCCTTTACTATCAAGTATTTCGTCATCTCTCATTACATCGTCAAATACGCCCTGTCTTAAAAAAGTAATGAAAGCAACAGGAATAGAGGAAAATTGAGAGAATTGTTTTGAGAGCAGTGTTAAAATGTTTTGTCGTGATCGTTGATCAGCATATTTATTTAATGTTGTTCGGAAATTTGTTCTAAAAATTGGAGAAGATTTCTGCTCCACTGTTCCCTTAACGAAAATCTGTTTTGCGAGATTTTCTCCTCGTTTCTACGAAAGATTTGCTGCTTCGAATTCTTTACGTAAGGCTTTTTAGGTCAGGGCTGAGTTGAGCATTTCCTTCAATTTTCGATTGTGGTGTGCTAGTTAGGGGGAGCTACTTGCTCTTACTAGTCATGTCGTGTGGAATGTTGCTGCAGAGGGCCTGGTACTTGCGACAAATGGCATTCACACTTCTACATTTCTGTAGTCTCTAAACTTTTAGAAATTACGTTTTGCATACCTTGGTTTGATCCCCGTTTAGCTTGACATAATATTCTGCCGTAAATTTGCTACTGAAAGTTTCCTTCTTTACATTCTTAGGGTCTCTCGGTTTTTGTCCTTATTTACAGTGTACCCAAAAAGACGTTTGTTTATCAAAGTCTCAAAACGCGTTAAATACGTTCTCTCCACTCTTGTTAAAAGTTTGGTTACATTTCTTGTGACAGGTGCAAGGTTGTCCTAACTCACGCCTAGGAATTTTCTTCGACTTTTCACTTATATACTTCTTTTCTCCATTTCTACGACGCTTTCTTTTATTTCTTTCATAAGTAGATGATGTACGACGTCACTATCGAGCTTTCGGTGATTCTGTTAGTGATTCTTCAGGGGTTCTACTGACTGAAACACTTGCTTCATCCTCTAAAAATGTATGTTTAATTAGGAGAATGTTTTACTATTGAATAATGCTCATAACATTTATTTAATAGCTTGAAACAACTTTAAATCTGCGAATTTAGACTTAACTGGCAAGGATATTACATGCCACGTCGTCTTTATTGTTAGGATTTAATTTAAAACCGTAGTCGACGCATTAATGTTGGGTCTTTCATTTTATACTAAAATACGATAAAAACAAAGCAAATTAACCTCAACTTCAGAAAATAATTATTTTTTAAAACAAAATGACAAGACTTATTCTAATAAATCGACAATATGATAAGCCACACGTAACCCGTAATTCAATAATTGCCTCAACAGTGCTATCAGATTTTGTATCTCTTGGTATCCAATGTTCTTCAACTACGCTGTTTTCACTCGAGTAAATATCATTTACAGAATATCGTGCTGAATCGTGTAATTCGTCTGCAATTGCAGAGTTGAAAATTTGCTCTTCACTCGTGGCAATGTTCTTGTATTGGCTCGTCATGTTTATGCAAAATCTCAAAGAACAAAACATTATTGCAGTAACATATTTTCCTGTTTGGTGTTAGGCATTTAAAGGAATATTCCAGAATCATGTGACAGATGTGTTTTATTGGTCGTTTGAAATATTCCAGAGAAAAAATCAAGATTTTACCAAAGGTATGGCTTGTCACATTATTGCAATAAGCCATTCAATTGAATTCTTAACATACCGACTCTGATTTAAAGAATAATCCATGCTAATCAAAATTGTGTAAATAGATTTTAAGCTACGTTGCTTGATATCTATCCACATAAATACTTTGGTTTTATGCAAACATTTTCCAGATGAAGGTATGAAAAATAAAGAATGTACCACAACCTTGGCACAAGGTAACCATTGCTTGTGAGAAAATAATCGCCGTGCCCAAATAAAGGCTCTCATGAAGAAACAAGATACATGTGAGCTTCTACCAAATGACGCACGTTTATTGAGCTAGTTAGTTATTTAACGTCAAAACCAGTATAAAACAGGACGGAGCATGAGGAGGAGAAGTAGAAAATTGTTTATTACGGCTTTTACCAGAACGCTTTCAGGAAGCCAAGTGTGCGCTGGGCACCGTTGCGTTTTGTGAGTCTGTCGTTTTGTGGCGGTGAAAGTGAGGACCTTTAAGACGCGGGTCATGTTGAAACACGCAAGCTTCGGAAGAGATGATCAATCTTAAATGAACTTCAATGTCATTTTTGTTTAATCCAATCTTCCGAGTTCTTAGCACGGCATCCTCACTTCAGTTATCGCCGTTTCATTCCATTGTTTTCCACCAGGAAAGACGGTTATATTTAGACTTTTGAATTTACACTTCAGCTTATTGTTAGTGTAAATAATAAGTTTGAGTTAACATTAATTGTAAATTGTTTTATTACTGATATTTCGCAATTTATTTTTGCTCACTTTGTTTAGTTCAGGGATTTTAAAGTAGGTGTTCCTCGTAGTAAAATATTTTGCATAAAATTTGGTGAGTACCATTGCGATAAGCATGGCGGTAACCATGGCGATAAGCAAACAAGTTCACTGTTGACGATTCAAGTCTGTATTTTGTTTTGTAATTTTCTAGTGTGGTTTCCGTTTGAGATAATTTATTACACTTTCATCCACTTCATCTTGCGACATTTGTTTTCAAATGTTTGATTTCTTGATCAGTACTATCAGGAAATGTTGGTATTTTTTATCGGATCCGAAAAGGTCGGGTGGGATCGGATCGGAAAAGTTTTGAGTAAATAAAATTTTTTGTGTTAAATATTATGTGAATTCGAAATTCTTATTTTTCTCCCAACTAACGTAAAAACTCACAGGAACTGTCCTTACCCCACTAGAGGGATATGATAACTATCTCATCATATCCCTGAATCTCAAAATACTTTTCTATTTTAAATTACCGAAATCGGAATATCGGAATCTCAAAATACCTTTGTATTTTAAATTACCGAAATAAAACTGCTGTAATGAGAGTTAATGGAGTACGGACGTGTGTTCTATTGGATTCACTAATCTCAGCGTTTGTGGTCTCGCGCCAAATACCAGGGCGTGATGCGCCTCGCGTTTGAAGTAGTTCGTTTTGTCGACCACGGTGAAGTGCACCCCCAAATGAAGTCAACTATCATATAACATATTCAAGACGATAAGAAAAAATTTGCCCAACTAAGAGACAGAACTCAATATTAAAACGAGATGCCTTATTTGACCAACTTTCGGTAGCGCAATCTTTTGTGTATTGCATCCTATTGGGCATTGTATTACCCAATCGCGTGGTAGTAACAGGGAAATTTTAAGTGAACCTTATGCGGGAAATTCAAAATTCTTTGCATTTTTTTGGCGTCTTCGTTTATTCAGGCGTTAATAATTTTTATATCCCTGAATTGAGAATTTCCATTTTAAGGAGTCCGATACCTTCGGGATTTAACGTCTGCGTTATGCAGTTTTAAAGCCAGCTATATGCTGCTGCTACTAAATAAATTCGCTTTTTACACCAGTTATTTTGTGGGTGGGGGTAAGATTTCTGGATTTAAAGAAAACATGTGTGGATGATGTCTTCCTCTAAGCCATAGAGACGTTTTTACCGTTACTTGATTAATTAAATAAAATAAAATAAGATACTCCTATGCTTCTTCAGACTGAATGTAATATTGCAACAATGTAATAATTCTTCAGAATGTAACAGTTATAACTATATGCAATCTACATAATAACATACGTAACTGTTTTACTCTCCTATTAATTGCGAGCATTAAATACTTCATACAGGCGGAAGGTTGAGAGCCATATAAATATTTCAATTTGGTCAAAATGTGTTATAGAACTGTGGTATCCCAAACTTTTCAATATATGTGCATGATTGAAACATTTTGAAATATAAATTGTTTACGACTATTGGCCTCTCAGTTGTTTCACAACAACAAAATTTCGCAATTTGTTTGACGGGTGAAACCGTTATACGTTTTAGTGAGTCGCAGACTCGGAGAGGTTAAACGAGCAACTAAAATGGACTTATTAATGAACATTTTTAGCATACTGAAAAATACGTCTTGGAAGGAGTATCGAGTTAGCCTAATTAGAGGTAATCAGGACAGCGATAAGATTTCTCCAGTGGAATCTTAGCCAAGAAAATGGACATCTGTTGCATGAAAAGCCAATCGTATGAATTAAAAAAATAAATACAGGAAATATTGAAAGAAATTAAACACATCGTACTGAATCTTGTAAATATTGTTTTTGTAATAACTTTCTCATCACTTCATCCTGTTCTTTTTTTATGGGTTATTCGTAATTTTGGCATAAGAATGCGTTGGAAAAATGAGTTGCGCAGACACAAGGGTTGTTTTACACAAATCAAAAAGGCCGAAAGCCTGGGACGTCCCAACTCGTATTAAAACGCTCAGCGAAAGTCAGTTGGGGTATGAAAGAAGGTTGTTACGTCGTCATGCAAATAGAAATTTACGACTGACACTTTAACCTACTCACCTTGTATTTTACTACCTTTAGAAACTTGTCACCAGCAGTATGATGTTCTTTTATCACATATTTATTATCCCTTGTCATTGTAAAGTACTTTACGTACACCAGATACCTTGTGTTGGCTGAGTGAAAATCATCCAACGAAAGTCCGAAGTATGCTTCGAAGCTGCTTCTATTTTAGACTTTTTCCACCCATTCTCGAGAATGTGAACATTAACATACTGATTCGCGAATTAGCCTGATGGCAGTACATATGCTTAGATTGACCATAATGTACTGCGGAAGACCGAGGATTCCCAGAGCATAAAAATGAGGTGGAATGAGTAATGACTCCGTTTGTAACAGGTCGCTGAGAACGAGGCTGTAAAGCTTTCAGCGCCATTTCCTCAATTCGTCTTTCAGAGCGCGTCCGCAAATTTCAAAGATGCAATTAAGGGGAAGAACTGAACTAATGACTTCTAATGACCGGAACGTTTCGCCATAGTTCGAGTGAGTTACAACTAAATCGATACTATCACAATACGGCATATATTTTATAGAAGTTAAAAGTTTTCTTCATATGGAATTATAATATTTAAATAAAAAATTAAGCAGTTACGTATTTTTACTCGTCAAGAATAGGGAGTTGTAGCTATTGTGTTTTGAAATTTATAAACCAGTTTAATTACAGTGATGCTCTTCAGCAAAAACGAAAGCTTGCAAAAACGAAAGCTTGCTTGCTCAGCATGCATAAGCTGGGGCGGATACAGCGTTGTTTCACCCACCTCGTTTGGACTCTCCAATACTGTTTTACTTACATTCCTAGAGTTTATATACTCTTCACAGGCATTTCTACACATTTTTCTTACATTACACTCCCACTTTTCAGCATTTCTTCTTCTTTTTTCGCCCCTATTACGGTTTTTTACACTGGACGGTGAAATATACGCTCGTTTCGCGCCATCTTGCCAGCACTTACAACGTTGTTCCACGTTAGCTAATATTTGAAGCCATTTTCGCGTAAAAATAAACTTAAACATTGACATAATATGTCAATGGGAGAACAGATTCATATACAACATTGTTCCATAGAAATCAGGAAATTGAAAAATGTGTCCCTTACAACGTTGTTCGAGCCGACGCTTCAATTATATAGTTCCTTTTCAGTAAAACTGTTTTTGAATTTAATTATTGAAAATCGAAGCAAGTAAAATATTTTTTTGTATTCAAGCATTATAAGCGAAGTTACTTATCCGTTAGAAGAAATCGTTCATAAAAGGACATCTTACGGGAGAGATGATAACGTATTTGCAGAGCTTGGCACGAATAATTGCTTCATCACACATTCTGCCAATAGTAGCGAGAGGATCGTGGGGAGGTAACAGTGAATTGCCGTCCACCATTTTTTCGCTCAGATATGAAATAACCGTGACGTCATAATACAGTTGTTTCTCAAAATTAACATTGATTTTCTTGTAAATTTATCATCCTGTTATACAAAAAATAGCGTATGCAACTCGTCTGTAATGTTTTAGTTTTTTAGAGATAACAAATGCTGACGTAATGAGAGATGATTTATAAATTACACTTTTTTCTTTCTCATAATTATAGAACATGAAGGTGTATTTTTTACAGATGTGAAAACAGGCAGACAGACACGAAACAAAAGAAGATTTTGAAAAACGTTGAAACTTCTACTCTGTAACCCAACAATCATATTGGTACCTTAATTTCACTAAACATCTACATTAGATAGATCAGGTTTTGTCCATCAAAGGGTCCGGCATGGATGATGTTGTAGCACTTTCGAACTCTTTTATGTGAATTTATTACAGAAAAATTACATTAACTGCATGTTTCCTATTGTATTCTATTTCATGATGCACTATATATCACGATTTCTCACTCACTTAATCTATCCGGTCTTTCGTGTTTCGCGTTACCTCGCGTTACGACACTTTCCCTTTCTTCCTTTCTTTCTTCTTTCTTTCTTTCTCGTCTTCTCCTATATTATTTCAGTAGTATCCCTTCCCTTTGCGGGTCTCACACGCAACCAGTCTTTATAAATGAGGTCTCTAAATAAAGAGAATTTCAAGGAGACGTGACGAATTGCACTTGAATTTAAAAATATGAAACATTTATTTAGAAAACGCATCTAAATATTCATGTAAAATGCAACCCGCAACGCAGGTCAGCATTTGTTTAATCCATATCGTTAGATATATCCTAAAGGAAGTTTTCTAGAGCCTTAAAAACTAAAATTTTGTGGCATAAGGCCTCAAAGAAAGGTTCATAACACCGAAATCTACAGAATGAGATCTTCCTGACCATTCTATTAATTTTTGCTAGTTCGGACGCTTCTCGATTCTACCCCGCTTGTTCAGAGCCTGTGGAATCTGCAACTGTATGTGAAATTACTAATTACTTGATATTCTATGCGATTGAATTACACGGGTGTACCACTTTGCTCGATAATGAAGTTAAATAAGAATGGTTTGTATCGACAAGGGTGTATTACATTGTTATCAATCAGAAGGTGACGTATAGAACAAGTGACGGAGAATAAGAGGGTCTTGAAGAGAAATATATATTACATGCTCAATATGGAAATGGAAAAATAAGGGAGAGGGTGGAACATAGCATGCGAGAGTTCTTGCACTAGTCCGATAGTTATTATATAATTTCTTATGTGAGAAGACTCAGATCAAAGGAATGTCATTCTTATTTTTCACATTGGAGGCGATTTCGACCCATAATTGAGGTCAAAATGTTTGTCATGATAGTTCTCTACCACAAATGACTTCTCCCGCTAAGTTTAGGTCAGAGCCAAAATTGCCGCTGTCTGGAGAGACTGCTGGTCGGGAGGGTCCTAGGGTTCGAGTCCCGACGGTGCAAGATTTTCGATACATGGTCAAATTCAACTGCTGTCCGGAAAAAACATTCTAGCAGCCGGCCTCTCCGATTCTGCTCTGCAGTTTTCTGCAATTTCCCCAATATATACCAGGCCATTGCCGGAGCAATACCCTAACAAACGGGCCACGGAACTCGCGCATTCTTTGCTTCCTCTTCCTTGTCTTATCCTCTCGCCTTACTTACTGATACAGTTACATGCTCTACATCACCACATGTCAGCAGACCAGTCGGGAGCTTAGAGATGACTCGGCTGGCGCAGTGACCCGACCGGGGAGAAACCCACAAGAGGGAATCCCCAAAAATCGATGTGGAAGTTTTCATCGGATCTTACCGTCCAACGAGAGGAACAGCACCACCACTGCCCTAACACATTTCCTACGCTAACTTAGGTCCAGGGAAAACGACGCTCTGAGGAGAAAAAGTCACGCACCTCGCGCCCCAAGCCACCACCCTTTGCGCCCCCTCTCACCCCCTTACAGCCCCCATCTCTCTTCCCTAGCAGCCCCCTCACCCTCCCTCGTTGCCCCTCATGATCCACTCGCATTCCCCGCCGCCGCCTCTCGACCACTCGTACTCGCCCGCTCTGGCCCCCTCTCGCCCGCCTCTCGGCCCCTCTCACCCCTTCTCGCCCCCTCTCGCCCCCTCTCGCCCCCTCTCGCCCCCCTCTCGCCCCCTCTCGCCCCCTCTCGCCCCCTCTCGCCCCTCTCGCTCCCCCTACCCCGCCCCCTCTCGCCCCCTCCCCGCCCCCTCTCGCCCCCTCTCGCCCCCTCTCGAACCTTCTCGCTCCCTCTCTCCCCCTCTCGCACACTCTCGCCTCCTCCCACCCCCTCTCGTCCTCCTCTCACCCCCTCTCGACCCCTTCTGGGCTCTTTCTCGCCCCCCTCGCGTCTTCGCACACCCTCTCGCGCCCCCTCGCCACTCTCTCATACCCGTCGCGCCGCCCTTGTAGCCCTTGTAGCGTCGTTAGCTGCCGCTGGATTTAGAAGGCGACCACAAATAAATAAAAAGCCGCCTCCGGGAGCCGCGGCCGATTTCGGACGAAGCGCGCGTGGGCGTCGGAGGCGCCGGGGGCGGCGCGGAGCGGCGCGGGGCGGCGCGGGGTGAGAGGGGCGGCGCCTCTTCACGTTTTTAACGGGACAGCGGCCGCGTGGGCGTGGGCGCGGGCGCGGGCGGTGCGCGGGCCTTCCGGGAAGCCAGGGCCTCGAACAGCGTCACGCGAGGCCTCGCCCCCAGCCCAGCCCAGCCCACTCTCCCTGCCGGCCCTGCTGACGTCTCCTTCCGTGGCCTCGTCGTGGACTTCTTCCTCACCGTCTGCACATGCAGTCTTGACAAAGAATCGGCAGGCGGTGGCCATAATCCGGCATATTTTATTCGGTAATTATCTAATTTTGTGTAGATTAACATTTAAGCAATTCATTCTTTACAATGCAGTATCACTAATTTACTAAGGTAATTCAACGAACACGCCACACGATCAAATGAAATCTCTGAAATTTTAGTATTAAAACATGTGGATGATTTGTCTGTGTTTAGTTGATACATGAGGAATATTCCATTCATATTTCGTTCAATCTTGAAGAAGAGGAGTCCAAATGATTTATAGACATACAATTAATGTTGTTTCTTTCTTTTTAATAAGCTTTTACATAATGTGCTTTTTTCACTTTCTCTTTTAGAGGCTTTTACATAATTGCTTTTTTTCACTTTCTCTTTTAGAGGCTTTTACATAATTTGCTATATTCCGTTTCGTTCCGTTCATATTTGTCTGGATTTAATAACTTGTTAGTGACCACGCTTTATATACACTCAGTTGTGAACTGACGATTTCTTATCTTGCCCCTGACGTCATAATTTTCACACGAAATCACGTATTCGATGAGCGTTAATCGCGTTACTCCACCGGGATACCCGATTCAAGGCCATTCCGAATTTGGAAAGCGCTCTGATAGTTTTCCATTCCACTCTCACAAGTGTCCCCTTGTCGCCCCACCGCCTCCGCCCTCATAAGAAGGGGTGGCGTTGTTGTTCCTTTCATCGGCGTACACCTGTCCAAATCATAACGTTCTCACAGCGCACGGCTTTGAGCCTTTGCCTTTATGGAATATTAAGCTCGCAAGCATGCATCAAAAGAATACATTCAGCGGGAGGGAAAGAAAGACACTCGCAGCCCTGCCACACACACACGACTGCATCGAGATTGTATTCGCTTTCGTGGGATTGACGTCCACCGCCCCTTTTGTGGCCTTTCATTTTTCCTCGAGAGAGTTGGCGGACCTCACAAAGCCAGGCCCTGCGTGGGTCTTTCCCCTTTTAATCGTTCCACTCCGCTAACATTTTGGCATTTTCGCCGATAGTCACGGAGTTGACTCGATGCCGTGAGGTCACTTCGTTTGCCAGAGGTAGCAGTGAAGAATTTATTTAAGCTACACGTAGCTTAATCCGCTAGATTGTAGTTACAGATAAATACAAAAAAGACCTATACATTTTTTAAAATAATTATTTATTGTTGATAGTACACAGTTCAGTAATAAATTACTCCATGTGTTTTGATGGCTTACATTATAACTTAATGCAAAATTTACTTAACACAACTACACTACTCGTGGTGTAGGAAACTACAAGAGCCCCTACTTTGAACAGTTTACGGAGAAAATTTGCAAGAAGGCCTCGAAAGGAAATCTGTTTTTAATTCTGGTTGGGAGTTCATTAATGAGGCCAGGTTGTAGTGGACTGCTTGGTTTATTGTATTCAGGTTGGAGTAAAAATTGTTGGAAAGGTGGGCGATATTTTGATAATCGGTGATATATTTAGTTCTTTATGAAGTTGGGCGTTTGAAATGAACCATGGGGCATGTGTTGCTATTCTGAGAAATCTATTTTGCACAATTTGAAGTTTATTGATATTGGAGATAGATGCGTTGGTCCAGATGGAGCATGCATACAGCACTAATGGTCTGACTATTGCTTTGCAAAGTGTAATGGCATTTGTTAAGGATAAACAGCTTTTGAAGTTGATAAGGGCTTTTAGTTGAGCTATTTTATTTTTGCTTGTTGTTGTTTCAGTGTTACGTGTGTTTCCCAGTTGAGTCTTGTGTCGAAGTTCAACGCGAGATATTTTACTGTTTGGTTTTGTGATGTTCATGGAATTGTGTGTTTATTTATATGTAATGTAATGTTTATATGGGTGGGCAAATGGTCTGAGAGAAAATATTTTAGCGATTGATTTACTTGGGTTAAGTTTGATTTCCACAATGTTGACCAATTGTATATTTTGTTTAGGTGATGTATTCTATCGGTAATGATCTTGAGTGAATGGCTGGACTTGTAGATTGCGGTATCGTCGGCGGAATTGTTCTAATGGGTGTGCTATTGTAGTGGGTATGTCTGCAGTGTATATGGTTGAATAGAGTGGGTGAGAGGGGTGATCCTTGATGAAGACCTGCTAGTATTTTGCGGGGATTAGAGATGTGATTTTATACAGAAACTGTGAAGATCTGTCTAAGTAGGTTGGTGTTCCCATAGTTCGGAGTTTGTATAAAAGTCCTTCGTTCCATATTCGGGTCAAACGCCTGAGAAATGTCGAGAATGAGACTACTGTATGGTGTTTGTTTTGGTAGGCTGTGTGGATATATTCTGAGACACGCTAATTACTGATATGCTTAAAACAATAATAATGAATTCATACAACATTTAAATAAAACGTGTTTTTATAATGTCATTGAATATTTCAGTAAGTTATCTTTTCTTTCAATGTAAACGTTTAGTACGCACATTGCACGTCATTTCTCTGCACAGTATTAAGTTATTTTTAATTTCTGCTTTTGAGATTCTTATCACTTACCACGCTTCAGTGCACTTAAAAAATCGTTGGTAAATTAATGTCCAGCTTCTTACCTCTACCTTATTATTAATTTTCCTAGGCGATTTTCAAACCCCTTCACTCAGAGAAGGGCTCCAGAGCTGTTGCATTTAAATATTTCCGGTCTCTAATGGTTGATCAGCAAACGAATATTTTCCTATGTCAGTTCACTAAGTGTGGCTTTTACTTAGTACTTATCGTTACTTCTATTCGCTTAGGAATAACTGACATTTCTTATTCCTGCCTGCGCTGGTGTCTCTCGGTGCAGCATTAATGAAGCAACCTCGCCTAATAGTTTCTTCTTACGAATATGCAGTGATTCTAACATTTATTTTTTTATTATAAATTTATATATCATATCTTTTATTCATTATATTAATATTGTTCTTATATTAATTATCATCTTTTATTCATAAATTTAAGTGCTCTTTTAATTTGATATGATTCTTGTATCTGGCCTAATTTATACGTGTCCGACGAATATTTTAAAATTGTCGACGCTTATTCCAAAAGAAGCCGACGCGTATTCCAAAATTGGAGATCCTGATCAGGGAACGTTAACGTCCTGCTTCCTGTTATTTGGGAACGAAATTACGAAGTGAAGATCTTCTCCAAGCCTTACGCGTTATATAATTTACGTAATCTTCCCTTTCCTAAGTCTGCTCGCACAGCAACACCTAAATATTTGCTTTATGTTATTCATTGAGTAACAGATGATTCTGATTTAAACTCCACATAAAGCCAAAAGTATTAGTTTTTCTGTATTTATTTTAATTTTATTTCTAAGACCCACAAAAAATACGGTCGAGGTCCTCTTGCAAAAACATTTTGTTTTCAGGCGATTGGATTTGCTTATAAATGTTGAGATCTGCACAGAGGCGCATTTCGGAGTTATCTGAAAATAGAAAATCATTTATAAACGTGAGAAACAATAATACTCTCCCTTGCGAAACTCCAGACAAAACCGCCTCCCCAGGAAAGCACTGTTCAACTCGGAGGTGCTGTGTTTGCCATCTTCAAAAATTGCGTATGCATGCCACAACTTTAAAGTCAATCCCGACCTCTACAAATTTTGAAATTGAAAGTATGTTAAAAAACATATCAAATGCTTTAGAGAAGGCAACTATTATTGTATATGTCCGACTCCCCGGTCAAAAACGTCAGCGATATTTCTCATGTAGTAACAGATTGCGATTCCCTGGAATATGTTTTACGACAGCCATGCCCGCCGTCAAAGTAATAATATTCTATCCCAATTCCGGAGATATATTTGCCCATATAAGGTGTTACTTTTGTTTGGCTACAACTGAGGACGTTTATATTTTGAAACAGACGTATGATTTCCACTTTTGAATATCAGAACTATTATGGCGGTTTTCCAGACATGGAAATGATTGCTATGATTTTGGACTTATTTAAAAAAGGATGCCCAAGTATTACAGGTTTTGACAGTTACAAGTATTACAATATAATTACAGGTTTCCCTCCAATTTTAAATGTTCTGCCGACAAACAGTCGATTCTTCGTTGCAATATTCCTTGTTAATTTTGTAAATGTCGGGTGGATCTTAAAACGTATCTGCTGCTTTTGTAACTAATTTCATTAAGATGTAAGTTTGTGTTTCATAACCAGATTGTAAATATAAATTAAAGCATTAAACTTTGTCCTGACCTGACATAATATAATCTTCGTTCACTTAAATCACAGCATTCGGATTTTGTTTCCCCCTTGTCTTCTTTTTTTATAGAACTGCAAATTCTGTATATCTGAAGCTCTCGTTACAAAAGAACTCCCCATATTCCAGGTTGACTTTCACAAAAACTGGCAGATCCAGTACTTAAAAAAATTGAATTAAAACATTAAGTTTAAATGTTTTTACCGGGCGCAATTCAAACAGGTTGACACGTCACAGCAGGACACCGGTTGCCTGACAAAGGGCGGGCATTGTGTCCGTTTTGTGTTCTCTGCGTTTTCCATGAAAATGTCGACTGAAGAAAACATCTCTTCCTGCACACTCGAATACTGTAATTGAATCTATTGTTTATGTGTACTATTCATTCAGTCTATTAAATCTACCTAAAATACTGTTTTTTACAAATTATGAACAGGGTATGCAGTGGCGTAACAATGAACTGTGATCATGATCCGAGGCCTTTTTAAAAATTAATAAAATTCCTGGAAAGCTCGAATTATTTTTAACATACTTTGTGTGAACTAGTAAAACTTAAGATAGCCACATTGGATAAATAATAGTCCACTGCAGATTCTGTCGCAGTCAGGACATTCGAACATGCCACTGCAGCACACTATGAAATTGAAAAAAGGTGACACGAATTTAATGTACGTTAATAATAATAATAATATATTCATAATGCAAATGAGGATTCGCTCAGTGTCAGTTAAGCGTATAACTACGGTATGTAGCGGTGTAAGAATGAACGTTGAAAACGAAGAGTGTCATACGAAAATAACACAGTTCATGGAATGCTCGAATTATTGGAATGCTCAAATAATTATTTTAGCACAGGCTTCTGCTTTCTTTAATGACTTAGGCTTTAGAGATAGCCGCACTCCAACTGATACTTCAGCTCCAGGGCTAGCGACCCTCCTACATTGGATCACCCACTAAATGATTGTACACGAATTAGTATGTACAGACCCCTCATGAATGTTATCTCGCTTCCAAGGGATCCATATGCGGATTAATATAATGAACTTGCTGCTTTCGCAAGGAATGGATTTGAAATGCTTGGTTTTTGCAAAACCACGCTACACGTTGATTTGTGGAACATCAAAGTCGCGACAAATGACCGCGAGATGACAGCTTGTCAGTCCTAGGAATAATCCATGAACCCATTTCATGACGAAGTTGGTGCCGGTTCGGGAAACTTTGTGTTTGTCTAGATTTTTCTCTTGCGTTGCCGGTTTGTTTGTGCTATAGTGGAGTACGGAGTAGCTTGCTGGGATCGTTGGATCGTTAAGGGGAAATTCAGGTTACAGGGTTTAAACTGAATGGAGGAAAAATTCGGCTACATTCACGAACAGAAACAACGGAGCAAATGTCAGTTGCGAATCATTAGTTACACATAGAAAGTGAGAACGATTGTGTACCCTCTTCAAGGTGTACACAAAGCAACTAGCATGGAAAGTCAGAAGTAAAAGTCTTCAACTGTCAAGTCACGTCAGGAGAGGCGACCATTTACACAAAATAAAATGCAGAAAGCAAAGAACATTCAGTATAACTTGGATTACGAGTAACTTGGTTTGCGATTGTTCGCAACACTAGCAAAAGTATTTTCACCCGAAACACGAGCGTTGCTTTGAAACACAAGTGGAGCAGGTTAGCCTTCCCTTTACTATTAATTTGTTGTTACGGAACCAATTGAAACATCTGATATTGTACTATTTACGGTTTCTTTATTGCAAAGAATAATCCATATCATCCTCAAAGAGAACTGTTCTTCCGTTTCGAATCGCCAAGGGCATATCGTTTACGTATAATAGGAAGAGAATAGGGCCTAAAATCGTTTCTTGCGGGACTCCGCATGCAATTGCCAAAGAACCGGAAAGGTCTGTAAATAAAGTTCCATCATTCCAGTAAGGTACGTATTTCTACTCTCTGAGATCGTTGTTTCACACTAGAACGCCCGGCGTTCTTATACCCCCCTAGAACGCCCAGCGGAGCCGCTTCGACTCCGAGCCAACAACGATTTTTAAGAGAAAATATTGCAAAAATATGTATCTACGTTAGTATAACAATATTAAAAGATAATTATTTAGTATGTAATGGAATTATTACGCCACAACTTCAATATATTTTAAACAATTTTTGTCAATTTTGTTGTGCAAAATGGAAGTTTAAGAGAGATCTTGGACGAATGGGAAAGTAAACGGACAAAATAATATATTGAATAGTAAACTTTTATCTAGTAATACTATTTTTGCAACAATAACAATAAAAAAATACTGTAAAATTTAATTTTCCGTAATACGAGTTTCACATGTGTCACATAAATAGATTCCCTTTGCATTGCACTTCCATAGTGTCTCGCATCATGGCAACTTTATTTACATTAATTATTTGATTTAAATAATATTTATTATAAACAAACATACGTTACAAATTTGTGTTCGCTTTGCATCGGTAGAAACTTGATGTCCATTTCATGACGGACATGTTCTAAATGGCACTTAGTTCTTGTTCGGGTTTGAGTTTACTATTCATACTGAATAAAATACGTCCATTTGTATGATTAACTTTCTATGGTTTTCATAATTCTCTTATTAAATCTATTATTTGTTCTTGCCAATGTGAATTTAATAATAATAATAATAATATAATAATAATAATAATAATAATAATAACTTTCAACACCTGCCGTATTCTGATGCGTATTTCACGCACATTTTTCAAGAGTTTCCCCTCGGTTTTCAATACTTCCCCAATATTTCCAGTGGATGAAAAACAAATTGACACACATCTTCTTAGTGATCATCCCCCACAAGTCACGATTGTTTGCTGCTTTGGTTTGTACCCCATAAACTGTGTAAATACATCGCGTTTAAAAGGAAATGCCGGTGTATCAACTCTGTTATCTGACATAATTCGTCTACAGTTTGTAAATGTATCACTTCATACTAAAGAAAGATTAATTTTCAAATAAAAGCAGTGAAATTAGCTTTTACCTACTCTCAAACCTCTCTTATTAATTCGAAAATCATGATTCATGAAACAAGAGTGAATAAATAATGAAGTATTTCTGACCACATCATCGCCATCTGGAGTCCAAAATTGCCCTCTGTACACTAAATATCTCTTCTAAACTCAGAACATTTCCCTTTATATGAATAAGAAGAAGAAAATATTTTTGTTAATTTGTAATCTTCATATGATAACAATTCTTTTCTTTCAAGTGAGAATAATTTAATTTTTAAAACAATGATTTTTTGCTGGACCGCGTCGAAGCAACTCACGATTGAAGACTTTACACGCATTTTTGAACAAGAAGATTTGAAACCAATGCAAAGCAGAAAGAATGCTCGCATATTTTTTTAAGAAGGTGCCTGATATATTAGGAGACACTTTAAACATTTTCAGCGTTGAAATATATGAAAGAGAACCTGCAAGATCGGGTCAGTATCCAAGGAGTCGAAATGACGCCTCGCGGGCGTTCTAGGTAAATTTGATAATTTTTCATGAAATATGTATATTACACGAATCAGGTTTTAACATACTGTAAATAATTAAAATTGATGAAAAGTCACGAAATCACAAAATTCTATCTTCAAAAACAAAGAAGTTACAAGGATTTAAAGAGCGCTTGGAGTCGAAATGACATCTCTGGGCGTTGTAGTGTTAATGTACGAACATAGCCAATCTAGAGCAGTACCACGGATTCCATATGAAGGTAATTTTGAAAGTAAAATGTTATGATCAATGACGTCAAAGCTTTTGAAAGATTTAAAAATATTCAAGTAGTTGCTTCGTTTTGATCCAATGATGAGGCAACATCTTTAAGAAAAGAAAAAAAAAATGCTATTTCCGTAGATTTTGATTTTTGGAATCCATGTTGGCAATCTAAAAACGCGTCGTGTTTAAACTGAAAAAACTGACAAAAGAGAAAAGGGCCGATAATTTTGAATTTCATTTTGTTGCCTTTTTTGAAGAGCGTCTTAATCTTAACTGTTTTAAAAATATCTGGAAAAAGTCCGGTGCATAAAGATGCATTAAATATGTGAGTTAACGGGTGTATAATGGCAGGCGCACAAAACTTTAACAAACAATCCCGGCCAAATATTTATTTTTTAATTACTGATTATTTTGAGAATTTCACAGGAAGAGATTTCGGAAACGAACATTGTGTCTAAAATTTTTAGGGAAACGTCATATGGTGAATTTTATGGCTGAAAGCCCCCAGTGAGGTCGGCAGCAATTCTCGAAAAGTATTGGTTAAAGAGACAAGCTACTGTTGCCGGATCATTCACATCCCTATCGTTATCTTTTAAAACAACAGTCTCTACTAGTCGATTTATTTTTTACTATATTCCACATTGATTTTGTTTTGTAATTTGAGTTCAAAATATCTTGATCGTGTTTCATGATTTTTGCCTGCCTTATAACTTTTCTTAACAATGATGTGTATTTTTTAAAGTAGAGGAGGAAATCTTGTAATACGTTATGATGCTTAGAAATGAAAGAAAGAATTGGTTTGTTTATACATGATGTTCTAATCCCTTGTGTCATCCACTAATTGGTATTCCGTGAAATATTTAATTTTCTTTTTTGAAGAGGAAAGCAAATGTTAAAATGAAATGAAAGGGTTGAAAACTTGTGGTGCTTCCAAAGCACATACTTGCTCGCACTGCTTCTACATGGTCCTAAATTTAAAGTGCTAATTTTGTATAACTGACTTTTTCTGAGACAAAAATCTCTATCTTCAATTTAGCAGTTTTGAAATGTTTTTTGCAATTTTCAAAAAATTGGAGATATCAACGAAAATGATACCTGAATCATTCTCTTGAACGTCCTTTGCACTATTTAACAACAAAATTTAATAAAAAAATGGAGCCATTTTTTTAAAAACAAAAAAAATGTCCAATGGCATCATGTAAAGTATCCCCCAAAGTGAAAATATCGGTTTCAAATTCCAGGAGCCTAGACATTAGCCAAATTGATTCGGAATATCAATTTTGAAGAAAATCGGCTGAACGGCTTAGGCGCTAGCGTTTACCACAGACGGACAGACGGGCTTTTTGCCGTTAATCGATTTTTCACTATCAAGAAGCAACAAAACATGGATTATGGCTACGCTTAAGAGTTAGAAGGTTTTTTTAAATTTATCAATAGAAGTTATCCAATTTTTTCGTTACCAGACCCTAGCTGTAAGCGTTTTTCTTGCGAAAATTCGCCGTTTTCCGCAGCACGATTTTTTAACTTTCTCTTCTTACGAAGTATTCGTTGGACGATAAAGTAAAAAAGAATCATATTTATCTTTTGTATCAATAGTATTTGAGGCGAACGTTACCTTTATGTCGGTGCTGCTTCACTTCGTAATTAAATATTTCTTTCTTG
The DNA here is from genome assembly GCA_031308135.1 of Acheta domesticus. Taxonomy (NCBI): domain Eukaryota; kingdom Metazoa; phylum Arthropoda; class Insecta; order Orthoptera; family Gryllidae; genus Acheta; species Acheta domesticus. The sequence goes on from JAHLJT010008446.1 coordinate 17,798,791, forward strand.
CAGAGAAGAAATTAATACTCAAGATATAACTGTAACGAATATATTATAACTCTTGTATTACAGAATAATACATTAATCGTCAGGAGGAGTTCCCCTGTCTGTCACTAACTCTGCTTATTATATATTCTTGCTATTATTCTCCTCGGCAACACGTCGTCATAGCATTTGTCGTCGTGGGCGTGTCTCCACAACATCCCGTCGATGCTTTGGATGGACGTGTCGCCACAGTATTATAAACCGCGTTCGATGACTTCTGCAGCAAGTAATCAAAGAATAATTTTATTTTAATTTAAGTAAACACTCTACTCATACGTGTATTATTTCTTCATTGGTAAAATACATAACTGGGGCCCAAAAAATCGTGGATCTACTATTAAGCTCCCTCAATCGGATTCAGCTTATTCTTGATGGAGTACATCCCGTCTGGGAACATCTATGATGAATATTGTTAATGTGATGACGAGGAAGGAAGGGACACTAAAAGTTGAGGCTTTAGAGGCTCTGTTATTATTTCTTAAGGATATGAAGGCCGGAAACGATGTTTTGGGGGCCGGAATTTGAATCTTTTCTGAGCGGCGCTAGTTTTACCAACTTTAAAGAGACTGTGCATAGGGTGTTTGGAAGGTCGGCAAAGAATTTGGATGAGGTGGAGGATATGTGATTGATAGCAGTGCACATTTCTCACAGCTAAAGTAGGGATGCTGGGCTCCGATCGCAGCTCTGCCTCTGTACGCTACATTTTTCCTTTTCTTTTTTTTAATTGCAACATGTGGCGATAGCTTTTCGGTTGTTGGAAGCTGGTAATTTTAATCAATGGTAATACGAAGGAGTGTTTATAGCAACCTCCCTTAAGATTAGAATTAAAGGGATGTGGGTTATAAATAGCAGTGTATATTTGCAGATTATTGATTGATAATTGGAGATTGATTGTTGATTGGAGATTTTTAATTTAATTACCTTACGTCTGCCATATTGCGAGGATGTACTATAAAGGAAGCCTATTGCGAATACGAGATTCTGCGGTTTAATCGATATATAAGTTGAAATGGGAAGCGCTGGAAAAACCGGATAGATTTGAAAAAAATGTGTGGAAAATCTTTGTGATATCCTGGACGTCCAGGGAGGAAGCAACGAAATTTGAAAACAAGCTCTTTAGTCAATTTTAAGCCTATTTTGTCTAATAAACTCCTTCGAGATTTCGAATAGCTGATCCGCAATAAGCAGTCTAAATTTAAATTGTCAGAAGGCTTTCTATGCAAAAATTTGAATTTCAGAAACGCATAAACATCCAGAAACATTTTAATTGTTTATTATTTGCAAACAAAATGAATATATTTGTTCACAAAGAATTAACACAGAAATAAAAAACCCACCGAATTTACACAGTTTAATTGCTTTTTCATATTCTAAAGAAATCGTTGCAAACAAACAAATGAACTTCCATCCCTCTATCAATTGAGTTTATTACAAAGACGTTGTGGTAAACATATGCATATTGATAATTTGCTAGCATACAAACAATTCAAAAACAAATTCGGTACTGTTTTGATTTCCTCCCGCTTTCCATTCCCGTCTTTTTTGTTATAAAATGAACATTTAAATAAGCACGGTTTATATGGTGGAGATAATGAAGCACTATTGCGGTGGAAGTAAATTTATATTCATGTGTGGTTCATTTTGCGTGAGTTACTTGTAGAAAAAATTCCATTAAAGTAGACGAATATATTTTTAGGGATATGTTGACTCTTATCTTGACTATACTATTACAATTCAAAAATGAACTTCATCGTTCTTACAAAGATTGTGACCAAGGGAGTGTGTCTATAGAAATGAGAACGTGTTTTATTATATTTTGTTTGATGGGAAACGACCACAGTTCCCTCTCATTTTTTAAGGACATATTCCTTACTTTATCTATCCATTTTATCCTCTCCCTTTCTTTCATAACCACATTTCAAGACATTCGAGATTACCCTCCCCCTAATCTATTTCTCACCTTAAAGCACCATCACATTCCATAAATCCCTTTGGTCTCTTCATCAGTTTCACATGTCTCTTCATCAGTAACATTATTTTTCTTTTTCACGATCAGTATAGTCTCTAATTGTATAGAAACAGTTTTGCAGCAGAAAAGATTTTACTTTTAACTTAAATTTGTGTACCGACTTTAATTGTTTTATGTCATCTGGCAATGCGTTGTAAAGTAACGTACATGTATTGTATGTTGATTTCTTGTACTGAGCTGTTGATACTGACACTTGATGCACGTGATTTCTACGGCGTGTGTTGTAATTATAAATATCAATATTGCATGAAAATATGTTCCCTCTGTTAAGTAGGTCATTTTTGGTATTAGTAGGTTTTTGTAGTTTTAGTAGTTTTCCCTCCGTTAAGTAGGTCATTTTTGGTAGCAGTAGGTTTTCGAAATAATATTTTAAAACGTTTTTATTGAAACCTACATGCATCTAAAAAGTTGATTACAGTCAATCAAAGTTGTCCTCTAACATAATAGAAGGAAATTATTTTTGTGATCCTTAATTAAGGAAAGGATTCAGGACTTCAAGTTGATCAAATGTCTCTGCCATTTTACTACGCAATGAGAGACCCATCTCCGTCTCGTAGCGAGCGTGAACTTTCAAGGCTGCTCCGCTGTGCTTGGGATTCTATCTCAGGCCAGTCCATGTGAGAGTTTGGTGACAAAATGATCTCTCGGTGTGCTTTCTTGAGGTTCTCCCTTTTCCATCATCACCGTTGTTATCGCTATCTATTCATTAGGGTTCATTAGTCCATTCACTCATGGACTTTTGTGGTTGAAGGGCGAAAAAATAAATCAGTAAATAAATAAAGAAGTAAATAAATAAATCAGTAAATAAATAAATACGAAAATATATAAATACGAATGTACATAAATACGAAAATACGTAAATACGAAAATACGTAAATACGAAAATACATAAATACGAAAATACATAAATACGAAAATACATAAAACGAAAATACATAAATACGAAAATTCATGAATACGAAAATTCATAAATACGAAAATTCATAAATACGAAAATACATAAATACGAAAATACATAAATACGAAAATACATAAATACGAAAATACATAAATACGAAAATACATAAATACGAAAATACATAAATACGAAAATATATAAATACGAAAATACATAAATACGAAAATACATAAGTACGAAAATGCATAAGTACGAAAATACATAAATACGAAAATACATAAATACGAAAATACATAAATACGAAAATACATAAATACGAAAATACATAAATACGAAAATACATAAATACGAAAATACATAAATATATTAATAGATAAATAATGGATTATACACTTAGAAAATACGACCCAGAAAAGGGTAGTGCTATACAGACACTTCATTTGTAAATATTGGAATGACTATCGCAATTGTTTGGCCACTCTTCTTGATAGGTCATTAGATATGAATACTAAATGATCTTGTTTACGCTCTGTTTTCAGTGCATGGTACTGCGGGCGAAAAACTGTGACTTTTTTGTTCGTTCTGAGGGGAATCGAGTGGGGCGAGACATCGCGAGGCAAACCGCGGAATAAAAACATTCATTCCACAATACAAGCGGCCCATAACGGCATACAAATCAAAGCTGAATGGAAGAATGCATAGTAAATGTATAGAACGAAACAGCGCGTGAACAAGGAGCGAATGCGTGAGCCCCGCTGCCCGACGCCCCTCCCCCTGGTGGGGGCGCTGCCGCGCAAATCCCGCGGGCCACTTCCATTCACCCCCCCACCCACCCCCACCCCCACTCCCACCCCACCCACCCTTCAGACTTCACGCACTCGCCCTGAATGCCCGCGGTCGGAGGCATAATGGGGTATTCAGGGAGGAGTCGGACACAGAGAGGCCTCTGCAATCCATTCGCTGATGGTGAGCAAGTTTTTCAGCTCATTCTGTTCCCCGCCATGTTAAAAGAATCTCCATAAAATTTCTAACGCGCCAGTTTGCTATCTAGGTTACAGGAGGTCGAACTGGTTGAGTTTCTAATGGAGATGGCCAAACCAACGGGAGGATTTTCGGTCTACGACATAATTTGCCATGTTTGTTGTGATATAAACGGAACGTGCGCTTACTAGAATATGTTTTACCATTTACATTTTTTAAATAATTTTTATTCACAGTTTGTTCTATGCCTGAAATTTGGTGAATAATTGCAAGATTATATATATTACGTGACAGTGCTTCTCGTAAGATTAATTAATTATTTTTTACTTCCAAACTCCTCAACTGCTGAACTTATTTGGTTTGATTTGTTTGTCAAAGAACAGTGTTTTTATTAATTATTTACTTAGTCAAAAATCAGTAAAAACCGTATGTGGCGTATGGAGGAGAAGATCGCAAAAGTAAAAACCATATGTGACGGATTTGCTATTACGGTGTCAGGGACTGGGTTGAATTAAGGGATTTAGTCGTTTGCTATGGATCTAAATCGAGCTACTATAGTCAAGTCGATAATTACTTAAGTTTTTATTTTAATACATGATTTTTTGTCTGGTTTGCGTATATTCGCGTTCATAGTTGCTCTTATTACCTCGCTAGGCACGCCATTCCCGTCCATGTGACGGTCGGTGGGATTCACAGCCTGCGGATACCGAATGCATCGATAGCTATCGATAACTAAATTTGTCCTGCAAACGCGCGGCCCACGGCACTACCACTTTGCGGGCTGTGGCAGCGACGGGCACGGAGGCGGGCGCGTCTTATCTCTCCGAATCGCACGCGCTCTTCGCCGCCTCTGCAGTCGAGGGGTCTCGAGGCACCCCTCCCCCCCTAGCCCCTCAGCCACGCTAGCGCCACCAGCAGCGCCACCAGCGCCGCCACCGCAGCCAAAGAGCATCTCCGATGAAGGACTATTTTCACAGTTCTCGCTACGAGAGCGATCCGTGCCGTATCCATAATGCAGCCGCGATTGCTCGCGTGCTCTAGACTCGGCGGCCGCTGCTTTGCCGTCGTTCGCCGCCGGCTCGGAGTGGATCTTGTGCAGAGTTAATTCCCCAGGGCCGGCATTGGGATTTCGATGGCAGATTAGGCTATTTGCGATGGATACGAATTTACCCCTCAGAAATATCGATCAGAACTTCTGGAGTACAATTGCAACTTTAGTTAGTAACATCATAAAAACCTAAATCTTAAAACATCTAATTTCTGTTTTAGTTTCTGAGCGCCATTACACCAAAAAACGTCAATTTACTTTTATGTATTTTGAAACATGGAATCCCTTTTCTTTTTGACAACAGTAACACATTTTCTCAAATTCTTGTTGTATTTCAAACACCGATCCTACTATTACACCACCCAGCATCGCAATGAAGCACGACACTAATGTACGGGCCAGTGTTATCAATGTAACGGTATCAATGTTTGGACAGATATAAAATTAACAAAGTAACCACAAGGTAATCACACGGACGAACTGAAAACTATAATGTTAAAAAGCTACTTCTATAAACCGGATATAAACAATTATTCACTAAGTGTACAAAAACGCTACAAATGATAATAAAAACGCAGGAGAAAGAGTAATCAGGTGGCCGGCCGAGTCCCAGCTCCGCAAACCAGTCTGTAGTTCTTTCGTTGTGTTCCGTTTTGGGGCTGCAGCTCGCTTAGTCTTACGATTTAAAAAATGTTTAATACAAAAGTAAGATTTGTTTTTACAAATTATCACATTGTTTTATTAAACACCCATGACCGCCCGCCTTCTGTGTCCGCTCAGTGCGTATTAGTGCTGAAGGTACTTTGCGGGTTCCGTCATGATTTGGTTCATAAATGTCATACCTTCCCACCGAACCCTCTAGGGGTGTCTTACCCCCACAGTATTCTTTTCCCATTGCAACCCCTCAGTCATAATGCATACCAAGTTTTGTTGAAATGACATTCCCACGTTGAAGAGTTAAACTGCTGTCTTGAAGGGATCTCCAGATGTGATTGATTACTTACTCGATTCCTCCCAAGAAGGCTGATCGATTGGCACTATTTTAGTCGCATCCTTGTGGAATGTTCAGACATAATTCTAGACTAAACGTAAGTTTTGGCGGGCGGCTTAAGTCAAGAACAGAAATGACTAGCTGTGAAATATTCACTAATTAAACATAATGTTGTAATGAAGTCTAAGTATTAGTAAAATATTTTAAAATGTATTTCTATAGGTTCGTTTCTCATAAAATTTTAAATACCCGAGGGTGGATGAGCCAGACACAGTTTTCTGAATAAAATTTATTTTCATTGTGAACTTGTGTAGTACAAATAAACCTTGATAACACAAAAGTAGACTGCGTAGGCGTCACGCTGAGTTAGTTGTGTCCAGCATATTTGCGAGGTCGACGTTTCTCTTACTGATTTTCATCCCACATAGCAGTAAGATCTTTCTGGGACTAATCTGGAGCCCTTGTAGAGATCCTGTGTCACAGGATAGTGATCCTTTCTTGGGCTGAAAAAGTGTTAAGTTTGTTCATTCATTTTAGAGAGTACATGGAGTACATAATGTTCATTTACCCATACATAAATTGTGCTTTGCATTGTTGATTTACTGTCTGGTGTATGGGCAATAAGATGAATAATGTATGTTACACAGTGTACTTACTGGCTACTTATTACTGTTTTTATTACATTTAAAACATCAAATTCCTTTAAATATCAAAATTTATAAAAACTAGGCTATAACATATTTTGTAAACATTGTATGGGCCATTGATCATCATCTCGATAAGTCTTTCTCTTAACCCATAATAAATGATGAGATGATCCATAGGTTTTTGTAAGGAATAATAACTTGCATTTCCATCCAAATGTCCTAATTTAGATTTTACTATTTTGGATCAATAAATTCATGATATTGTCGCAATATCATTTATTGCTATCTGAAGCGATTATTTTTTGTCAATAGTTTTCTTTTCTTCCGTGAAGATGTCGGTCGTAGATAAGGTTGTAAGTTGTAGCGTTTTGTGATTAGCAGACTGTATTTAAAATTAATGCAAGGCCATATTACGCTGCCACTTACATCCTCTGGTTGCTACTTACAAGGAGCACCACTGGTGATGGATTCATTGTTGATGGGCGAGTCACCAGTCTCGCGTTTCTGAAAATTTTCTTTCAGGAACTGTCATAACGAGAAAAGAATTGAGAAGCATATACAATGAATGCATATAGTTGTATCAATGATTGTCATACAAGAAAGGTACATCAATAAAATTAATACCTTTCAAGGAATTGACTAACACTACTTCTGAAATATAAACATGAAATTATTATGACTTGAATTAAGTTACTGGAATTGTCAGTTAAAATTCTTGGCTCAGACAAGATTGAGAATTTGAGTTTAGGCGAACAGTCAGGCTGTTGTATCACAGATAAGTATTGTACTGGTGATTTCAAACGCTTATGAATCGCTGTAACCGGATCAGCTGTTTGTGCTGGCGGTAGTCGAAGATTACGCTGGCTGGGCTGAAGTGGTGGGGGTGCAAGGCGACACTCGGCAGAGGCGTCACGCGTGGCACATAAAATAACGTATCATACATGCAGAAGACTAATGACAGAACGAATGAGCATTTTACTGTTATGCACAGGTCACTTACTATGCTGTAGCAATGTTGCCACACCGGGAATTAGATGTTCAATTAAATGTACAAGACGAGAATGTTGTAGTAGAAGGGTCGCGCCATATTGCACAATGTGTCGAAACCTTACATTATACACAGTTATTTTGTCAAACGTAAGCACATCAAAGGTACTGCCAGGGCACGGGTATGGCACTATTGCATAACACATGAGAATCAACTTTTGTGCGACGTAGAAATGTTTAGTCACAGTAAAAGTTTAAGATTGCTGTTGCAAATGGCAGTGCGAGAACATGGATTACATAACACTTAAGATGCAGTTTGTGGCTCACACATGCAGTTCACTTCAGAAATGTTAACTTCCATACCACGTAATTGATGGCACTGATTAGTTCGTCGTATGACATTGAACTGTAAAGAATAACTGAAGAATCTTGCACACGCGTATGTATAACATGTTATGTGTGAAGAGAAACTCAGCGAGCGACACACACGTGAACATTGTGACGGCGTATACTTCAATGTAGTTCATCGAATGACATCGACCTATAAAGAAAACTAATGAGTCTTACACACGCGTATGTGTAACATGTTACGTGTGAAGAGAAAATTGAGCGAGCAGCGCAGACAAGTCTGCACATTGTGACGGCTGGCAGAGCACTATCTTTATCTTTGCACGCGCAGGTTGAAGGCAGCAGCAGCTTGGCGCCAAAGAGTGTCGGCGACCAAGTGTTCTTGTAATGAGACAGTTGTAACTTGAATTGTTAAACAAATGTTAGAATTTGCAATGTGCCTTGTGCGGTTAATTTTATAGTGAACGAATCTAGACTGGTTGGAAATAGTTCTCGGAAGGAGGTGATGTTGGAGGTGAAACTGTAACAGGCGTTCTAAGAAATCGCAAGGAGTTGGCAAACGTACTTTCTTAGTTGAATATATAAAATGAAAGTTTGTACAAATAGCTTATTGTAATGAGATGCGCATAAATTAGTTTAACTAATTATAATAGCTTCCGTGCTCGAACGAGGGTTTTAATACGTATTTAAGTAAACACAGGTATAAGGCTCATTTTTCAAACACTGAGAGACCCACTACTAACTTCCGTAAACAAATAGTATGTTATTTGCATTTTAAATTCGGAACGATTTCGATCTGGAGGTGTATTTGGGCTCGGAAAGTTTCTGTAACTCGTCCTTGAGCTGACAGACTGAATTGAATAGTTGATTAGCTCCATTCCCTTTACCGATTCATACGTGAAACCCAAATATTTAATGAGTTTGCTGAGAGCTTGCTGAGCGGGGCGAGGCGGGCGACGGGCGGTGAGTGGTAGGGCGGGGGGGGCGAGGAAGGGGGCTACCGGCGTGTGGGGCGCGCCTGCGGATCTCCTGGGAAGAGAGCGCTGCGTCAGCCCTGAAACATTGATTATCGCTAGTGAAACTTTTCCGATTCCTCCCTTCGTTCTGAGGGTGCCGATAGCCGGCCGGCCTGCCTTTTTAACGAGCCTTATCTCCTTGGCCAGGCTGTAATTAACTCTCGAAAATCGTTAGCCCAATAAATTGCAGGTGTTGGTTGAGAGAATAAACGAAGAGAGTGTGCAACAAATATTCGCTTATGTATGTAATCGATATTAGGGCTCTCTGGAGCCATTCAGTATAACTCGTCTCCCTACTTCCTCCTTCAAAACTCCGCGCTCTCTTTGGCCCCCGTTGCCCTCCATCCTCCTCCATAGTTTCCTGTTGCTTTCTTTTCTCTTTAATTTTCCTCCGTTAACTTCCGTTTCAACGTTTTGTCTTCCGTTTCAACGCGTTGTCCTTCATTATGTTGCAATGTACTTTCCTGTATCACATGACTTGACATAACTTGATGACAAATTTTATTAATTATTTGCTAGTAACTTTCATCTGGTATCTGGTCTACTATATAATTCTTAGTACATAATTAATTAGCATATCTTCCACTTAATTCTGTTTGCCTAAACCATCATGTATCATCTGTTATTTCCCTTACTGAACTCTTCCTTTACTGAATCTCATCTCAACCATTCTTACATCAGGTTCAGTAAAGAAGACGATAAGGGAAATAACAGATGATACATGATGGTTTAAGCAAACAATTAAGTGGAAGGTAGGCTAATTAATTATGTTCTAAGAATTACACTGTAGACTTCTATATTAGATATTTTAGATTAATATTACGTATTGTATATAGTAGTAATCAGCAGCCTGTGTAAAATTACTGTAACCTAATTCCAGCTCTGATGCATGCCCAATAAAAGGCTGAAACATTTGCAACCAAAAGTAAGAAAAAGAATGTGATTTTTTGTAAGATGACCTAATCTCAAGAATACCACATCCATCCTATAAAATTGTGGATAGAGATTTTTGTCTCAGACAAAGTCCGTTGTACAAAATTAGCTCTTTAAAAAAGGTCATGTACAATCTTAAAAAAAATTTTTAAGATTGTACATGATTTTCAATTTCTAAAAATATTTTCTGAACATCCACACGAAATTTTCATTAAAGTTTCTCCTCGTATGTAAGAGCGTTTGGTAATTTAATAAATTAACTAGTAGTTCTATAGAATGGCACAGATTTCCTCGCAGTAGTTAGTTTGATAATCTCTTTAGTCTGGTCTGGCATTTCTTTGCTGCCCCCGGCTGCCTTTCTTTGCCGCCCAAAAGACATTTTTTCACATTATCTCAATTACTGACTTCCTAATACTAGAACTGATAAATTACGTCTAATGACTAATATTTAATTATTCAGGCCGTAACTCACGCGAATGGCCGAGCTGGTTAAGGCGTGTGCGGATATGGTGCTTCAGGTCGAAAGGAGCCGGGTTCGAAATGTGTTGTTGCAAAAAAGCTATTGAGAAATGTAAAAACTTTATTAAAAACCATTTTAAGTACTTCTACTCACGAATAGAATATATGCAGATAAATATACAGGACGTGTCTGTGTTTTCCCAAATTGGATCTTTTAAACAATTTTTCATCTCTGTTATTCGATTCCTGAAACGTATGTCATGTCAAATCAATCATTGTCTTGTGTCTATCTGTATGAACCAATTTAAGTCACAATATGAGTATTTCAACATTAAATGGAAATACAATATAACCAGAACGCATACGATCAACATTCATATCCAAACAGTTACGAAATTATCATTAGTTTCTCGTCTTACGAACACTTCGTAAGAAGAGAAAGTTATGTCATTGTGCGCCGGAAAACGGCGAATTTTCCTGCGCACTGCGCTTGAATTTGACGTTGTGAAGTTGAATGATAAAGGAAAACATATCTATGGTAGAATTTTTTATATCTTGTCCCAAATTGTTTTTTACATGAATTGAGCATTTACGTTTTTATGCCTCGGCCCAAGTTCGATCCTTGCGCGCTTTGGTGGCATAGTAATCTGAATGCCGGCAAGTTAACTGTGGATTTGAGATCGCGTCTCGGAGCGGAAAAATATTTTGCTGGTTGAAAACACTTTTGCTGGAGGAGTATAATATTCTAGTTTTGTATGTAGTAGTATAATATTGCGGAGTATTTAGGAACAATGCGAGAAAGTATGTGCTTTGGTAGCACCGGTAGTTTCTATTTACTTTCTCTAATGGCGTATGAGGCAGTGTAAACGACAAACTGAACAGTGTCGATTGTTTGCTGTGTCTTCTTGGCATACTGATTCTCTTTTTCTTTTGCCTATTTCAATCTTGCTCTAATTACAAGCTCGAAAACCTTACTCTCAGTATCGAGAATGCACAGCGACTGCACAAGGTGCGGGATCTTTTGGTGTTTTATCGCTTTTTTTGAAATACTAGTTTTTGTTTCTTCGATCTCTCAGGTAATATCCCGTCTCTCGGACATAAATCATGGAGATCCGGAGCACGACTTCACTATCGGCAGATATCGCAGTCTGGAAGGCGATGTTGTGGATACTCTCCGGTCCTAGAGCTTTCATAAAATCAATTCCACTGATTACATGCAAAACTCAACCTTAGTGACATGTGGTATAGTTTTGTATCAAGTGGCATTATGTCTGTGTGTGTCTATCGGTGTGTGTCTGGGTCTAAGTGTATTTGTGTCTGTGCCTCTGGTTCTTTCTGACTCCTTGACACTGTCTTCTTTTTTCTTTCACATTCATGCTTGTACGGGAAAACACAATGGTAACGCAATTCCTGTTTCGAAACTTTCCTGCATATGCACGAGTTACTGATGAAGACCTAATATGACATACGTTAATAATACCCGATTAAATCGCATTTTAGTCTGACGATGTGGTTAAAGCTATACGGATCAAAATGAACGGATCATTTCCAACTTCATCCGGCGTACATCAATATAAACCGCAGGGAGCTGGCTAAAAGTACAGTGATTGATTGTGACGTGCTTCATGTTCGCTAAAAGAACTATGGCATGAAAATACAGTGAAAATTTTGTCGTTCGGTGTGTGTGTGTGTGTGTGCGAAAGGGTACTCGAAGGAGGGACGCTGTTCCCTATTTCGACGCTCCGCAGCCACTCTGCAAACGCTCTGCAAACGGCGCTACCGTCCCGCCCTCGCCAGGCCTTCGCCCCGCCCTTGCACGGCCCTCGCCCCACCCTCGTCCCGCCCTCCCCCTCCCTCGCCAGCCGCGGCCGCGGTGCTCAAAGCTGCCGCAGTCCGAGGCGTTAAAGGAGATAATGCCGACGGCTCCGCGCCACGGGCGGGAAGGTGGCGTGCAGATTTTATTTTTTTATCGCATGGGACTATTAGCGGGGAGACTGCCCATAGGCAGTTGTTCCGCTTCCGAGTGTTTGACCCAGGAGGTCGACGCGTGGCTGGGGACCTTCATCGAGCAGACGCACCTCGCGGGCGGTCCCTATTGCGCATGGGATTTGACTCTCTCTTTCTCGGTCTCATCTTTATCCGAACTGTCTGGCTGGGAGAAAGTGAGATCTCGTTAGTGCGGGATATCGAAGGGATTTAATTTTGCCGGGCATCCGCCAGGATTCGTATACATGCGACAAGCGTGACATGGCTACTGTGGATTTTCGTGGCGTGGAGAACGCGCGGACGTTGATGACCGGCTGGAGTTGGCAGACACAGGAGTTGAGGTGCAATAGCTGTAACTTATAAGATCTGTACCGAATGCCGCAGCTAGCGCATGTTTTTATGTAAGCTCCCAATGCAAGACTCCGCACATGGTCTACTGAATTTAAAATAAATTGTAATTATGTACACATTTTTTTAAGATTTCAACTTAATGTAATGTTTATATTCAGATCTTAAGTGTCAATTAAATTGTAACCATTTAACTCTCCATATCTGTAGTACCTCTTGAGAAGGTGTACACATAGTGTACGAAACGTCGAGGTGTAACAGCAATAAATGATTAGCAAGAAATATTAATTTCTGATGTCTATGAAGATTCATCCTACACGGTACCGACGTATATCCAGTGTTTCATCTATTTCATCATCATTAAAAAGAGAAACAACAGGCAGAAAGGACAACGCACTCCATATTATTATTATTATTCCTCTAAATCACGACTAAAGATATCTGTCGGCTGAATATAAAATCTACTCCAGGTTGCAACCAGCTACCTAAAGAGTAGATCTAGGGACTGTCGGTGCCTCTTCAATACTTTGCGCAAAATGTGGGCTGTTTTATTATTATTATTATTATTATTATTATTATTATTATTATTATTATTATTAGATGCCCTTGCAGGAAAATTGATAGTATAAAAATATACAGTATTTAAGATACAACTTGCCTCAGTACCATTGGTATTCCTGGTTACCATTACTGTATTATAAAGGATTTCCTCAACAACACATCTTTTTCTGTAAAAACCAATAGCTCCGAATTCCAACGCTTTAATATCAAAGCTGGAGTACCACAAGGATTCCCTCTCTCTCCTCTTTTCAATATTTTCATCTTACATATCCCTCAGTCCAACGATACCTGCATAGCTTTATATGCCGACGATATCGTCATATTTCCTTCAATTTCCAATCTTGTTGACGCAATTTCATTCACACAAGTAGCTCTAGACAAGTTTTGCAAATGATCAGAGAACTGGAGACTAATCTTAAATCCTTAAAAAACGTGCGCCCTAAAACGTATCCCTGAGATACCTCTACTAATAAGGTATAAACTGCAACAGTTTTGTGAATATTTGGAATGTGTTTCGAAACTTCAAGTACTAAGATCCTTTTCCTCCCCTTCACCGAGAGCGCGTTTGCTACTGGAGCGCTGCATGACCTTGTGTGGCAGGCTGTTATATTGAAAATATCAGTTAAACACTAGTCGGAAAAAATCCAAATTACTCAAAAAATGCTTATCTGACATATGGCAATATGTATATAATTGGATTCGTCTATTTACACTCATCATCATAGACTGAAAAAATACGCATAGTTACATTTGAAAAAACAAATTTACCTCAAATATCTCGTAAAACACAAGTGACAAAATAGAAATGAATACGCATATCAATTACCCCATTCCCTCACGAACTTCCGTGAAAACTGCATTACAATTACTTCAACCGTTCAAAAGTTATATATATCTATATCTATATCTATATATATATATATATATATATATATATATTTTGTGACCGTACTTACCCTTGTTGGTTTCATGAGTACACATATCATAAATTTTGTGATGTTTATTTTGGGCACAGGGGTTCTTTGAGGGGGGTACTTTAATCATCATTATCTGAATTCAAAGAATCTACCGTCACAGAAACAGAATTTATTAAGAAAAAAACAAAACAAAAAACATCTTCACATTACTAACATAATTTACATCATTGACCTGGTCGCAAATTCTTACTGAATACAGACTGAATGGTTTATACTATACGTCTCCGAATATTCCTATCATTACATTTATCATTTCCATTTATATAACCTCCATTTCTCTGGAAACTGTATGCCTTTCGTGAACCACTATAGACACCATTGCTCTCCTTACTACTCAGTGAGCACCCTGAACTGGCATTTTACTCGATTACCCCTCTATTTTGTTCATAATTATTGTTACTTATCTGCCCTCCACAACCGTCGTCTTCTACGCCACGCGATGCCGCGTGCCCCGCTCGTTGCCGAGAGGTGACCTTGGCGCCAACGATGTCCTGCCTGCCCACGTGTCGCCGGCGGCCCGTTCCCGTGCACCGGCGTCGCCTCACCACAGTTTCCTTCTTCACACGACGAATTTACTGTTCCAGCTCACACGGTTCCGCCATGTAATCCCGCATCCGCACAGCTACACCGACTATCACTGAACAGCATCGCCCACGTGTCCGTGCACTGTTCTCTTCTCTCGTCAAATTTCGCGATTATTCCTTCCAACTGAGTTTACCACAATTCTTACTCGCAATCATCATTAAGTCCATCACAATTATCCTTCCTTTAACACCAGCCGTCTCGATTATTCTCGATTTATCTGTTCGTTACCACATCGCTCTCTTGTCGCCATCATGCCTCTCACCTCTCTCCTCGCTGCTCAACTCCCAACTGCCCTTTCGCGCGGTCCGACCGACCAATTCACAACCTTCCGGGCGCTCGTTCACGGCTCGGCCCGATCCGTTCCGCAGCGATTCATCAACCTGCGCCCCACTTTTAAACGTTGTGGAGCGCCTATTATTTACGTTTGGACCAATACGGTCAATATATATATATATACACACACACATATACACATATACATACATACACACACGCTTCCATCCGAGGTATGACGTCTAGACTATTTCTTGCGTCATGAAGGTCACATGCTACTAAAGGAGATTTTGAGCAGTTGGCTGCTAACACTAGTTATTAGTAAATACATATTCTAATAATCAAATTGCGATTATGATGTATATAATTTTCCATAGCCGTAGATGCTAAGTGCACAGGTATCGGTCGTCAATATCTTTCCAAAATGCTTGAGTTCTTCTCGGAATTAAGAGGCAACGCATGAGCCTTGTGCAAAACGGGGACAGCTATTGCTACGCTCTCCAGAAATGACAACGGACTCCCAAAGACCTCTAGAAACTGAGTACCGCTGTTTTTAGCCGGATGTTCACTGCAGTCCTCTGAATAATGACTTTCCGGCATCCCTGGTATCAAGGAACGTTTTGAAACCTTGGTTCACGCCAAAATCTGTCCTAACAATACCCATAAAAACAAGGAGTAGTGGTTGCTTTTATTTGACTGGCTTCTGAGATCTTTTGATAAACAATTTCCAGCTTGAACCAGTTTTTTCATAACTCTTCCTGAGGAGAGTTTTTCATAGTGTCTCAGTTGTTGGCACAACATAAACATAAACTACTAGATCTCTCTTGAGCACCAAACACGCACACGATACAAACGTGTGTGTTGATGGCAGCCAAGTGACATTCCGTCGCAACGACCATACAAACGGAGCCGCTCAGTCGGTATGTCTACGTCATTCTCCTGAGGATTAGGAAACGCTATAATTGAGGTTTCCTTGTTCACTCAATACAGCAGAAACTGAAAAAGTTATTACTCTTAGTTAATTGTATGATGGGCTTCCCCTCGTTTTACATTTTCAATTCAGTTTTAACAGACATTTATTCAGAGATCAAAGTACATATTACAATTGAACTATTGGCGGGCCGTGCAAGTCCATACACCGTTTGCGTTGCCAACACTCTGCTACGCTCTACGCGGCGATCTGGATTCACCGCGAGGAGAGCGAGGTCGAGGATCATGAAGATCGAGTAACGCTTTTTTGTCCCTAATTTTTTACGAAAAAAGGTCGCTCAACATCTAATACTCTAAATGCAATTTCTGGTAACTTCATATGTAGTTAACCCGACAGTAACAAAAACACGAGAAATTATAGTGAAAAAAAATAATTACATTGGAAACTGTTGCTTTTTCGTTGCTAATTAGTTGCCCCAAACCGCTTTCGTTCATCAAAATTATATCTTTAATTCATGTCAAGTATGTTTTTCGAAAATATAGTGCAATTTTGCTTCAAATACATGCAATTTTTAAAATCAATATTGTCTCAAAAACGGTCCAGATATTTTCTTTAAAGTTGTGTTCGGATATAGGTAAACTAACTGAATAAATTCACAAGTCATTTTGGTGCATCGTTTTGATTTTTTAAATTACACAAATGAATATTTTAAAATATCACTGAAGTTGTTAAGATATGTATTTCAGCGTTTTCATAATCTATTACAATTGTGATTAAAAGCGCGTTATGCTAGCATCAGCGTTTTGAAGCAGGGCATGCATCGCTGAGCACGAAAGCACTCATAAGGCAACGGATGCAGCTGTTCAAAAAGTGTGATATCGACGAGGGCCGCCTTCACGACGTATGGCCTTTTCCGGATTGGAAGTGTGTGAGGGGGGGAGAGTGGATTAATAAACAGCTGCAGTTTGTCTCCTCGTCCCGTTTCTCTCCTCACCGCTCTTCATCGGCACCGGACCACCACCTCGCCTGGCCGCAGCGACACCGCGCTCTATGCTCACTCGACGAAATACCTCGCTTTTCAAATGTGAATATCGCGCTTTTTTAAATTTTATTATTATTATTATTATTATTATTATTATTATTTGTTTTTTATATTTTATTCATCTTTCAACTATTATATATATTTATAGGTAAAATGTTGGGAAGGGATTCTGTTAGTAATAAGTAGAGTTCGGATCTTTAGGTCCTAAAAATGTGGTTTTAGGCGACTAAAAAGGTCCTAAAAAGTAGGGAAATAGGTTTTTAATAGGCGCAATAAATAATCAAATTTTAGGCATCATGCCATACAAAACACATTGATTTATTAAATACAATGTTTTATTTCAAAACACTTAAATATAGTACAAAAATAAGATAATGTAATTGAACAATCATTCTAAAAGGTAAATATTTGCTTTTAATCTATAAAAAATCTGTGTCACTGTCAGTTAATTAAAATATAAAGGATAAAGAAAGTATCCAGGCTATGAAAGATTTGTTGTTGAATAAATAATTATTCATTGAATACAACAGTATAGTGAATAAATTGATTGGAAATTTATAAAGTAGGCATTTATAGGCATCAAAAGGCAGTAATAGGCATTTACGCTGAAATAGGTGCCTATAGGCACTATCAAATTCGGTTAATACCTTTGTAGGTCATTTGTATGTGTAATTATCTATGTTAGGCTCAATAGGCTGTAAAGGAAACAATAGGTAAAACCTAAAGATCCGAAGTCTAGTAATAAGTAATGATGAAAATAAACATAATACAATTCTCGGTTATTTGGTAGAAAACTGGCAAACATATTTTCGTTTGAAGGCACTACTTACCTTCTCGCCCCGCTCCACCTTGCGCATGTAAAGCTCTTTCTGGATTTAAAAGGAGTCAGGGGAAGTTGCCCGTGCCTGTTGGAGCGCCGGGCTCCCCATGCGGACTAGTAGCTCGTGCGGGCGCGCGGTTTGACCTGCCTGGTTTACATGTTGGTGAATTCGATTCGTGACCGCAAATAAACTTTTATGCAATTTTGGCATAAATATGCATAGGTTATTATGCATTGAACAGACTGGGGGTTACATAAATCAAAGCTTCATGGCCAGCGCTATTGTTTAAATTGCTTACCGGCCGAGGTTAAATTAACAGTTGTGCCGGACGTTTCGTCTGCACCTGCGACAGATATCCTCTGCGGCGTTGGGGCAACCGTCGTAAATGATACCTGATCGACTACTGGCAGGCAGTTTGGTACCTCTGTTAATTCAACTGGAAACACGGTCAGTCCCCGCGGTAAACATTCGAAGACTCAAGGTTGTTTTCTCTAATTCACTGAGACCGAAGGCATCAGTTTCAATGACAACTAAGAAATAAGTTGATGGTATCGTTTGTTTGGGTTAGGAAATAAGTTGGAGCTATTGTTGTCTTCATATATTTAGATAATGTTTGTGGTTCAAGTAACGTGTTTCCAGCTTTCAAACGCATTTTTAATCCCCTTTTTTCATGTTAAGCTAACGTTTAGTACAACATTGTGAACCTTTGCAGAGCTCAATAAAGTTGAAAAGTAACCTATTTTGTTATTTTAGCAAATTTTGGAGGAAACGTTAGCTTATCATAAAAACAAAAGGTTAAGAAAGCGGATTATTTGATTAAGAAGGTAATGTCTAAATGTATTAAGACAACAGTAGCAACAACTACAAATTATTTACCAACATATACGCATACATGTTTTTTACCCATTGTTTTTAACATCTCAAAGTGGTACGTTGATGTGATTAACCATTATTCTGTTCACAAGGTCATGATTTGCTAAATATATTAATTCTTGTTCATTGAACCTGTCAGCGAAAACAAGCAACGCTCTTGCTGTGTGTTTCCCGGAGCTGTTCCATGCTTGACGTGTCGGAGAAGTCGTCTAATTCGGTCGCGGCGCACTGAGGCGCAGCCCCTTCTTGCTCAACAAGGTCCATTTGAGCGCCGCTGCAGGGGATGCTAATCGGATCTCCGGCGGCGCGGCAGCGGCCCGATGGCCATTGAAGTGGAGCCGGCTCGCGAGAGGCTCGGCCGGCCACTGCCAGCAGCGGGGCGGGGCAGAGTGGGTGGGACGGGGCAGAGTGGGTGGGGCGGGGGAGGGGTGGGTAGGGACGGATCGGGACGATGGGGGCGGAGGGCGGGGCTGGGCGGAGCGGGAAGGGGGGCGGGGGGCGGGAGGCGTGGTGGAGTGAGGAGCGGGGGCGGGGCGGGGGTAGTGCGGGGGAGGAGCGGGTGGCGTGGCGGGCGCTGGGCGGGGGAGGGACGAGGGACTAGGGGACGCGTGAGGGGAGCGACTGACTTTAGTGATTACCGCGTTCGCCAGAGGAGGGTAGGCGACAACCCGGTGACGCCGTCGGATTCCCGTCCGACTTAATCGCCGCCGCTATTTATCAGAGGGTGGACACTGTTTTCCCGGACCAGCCTTTGGTGACAGCTTCCAGGCAGACGATGACCTGAGCAAGCGGAACAGCCGTCATGTTGATAGACCGGGAGCCAGCAAGAAAATCGACGTATGACAAGCTCAAAGCTAAAATTTTTGAGAAGTTAGCCAATGTTTTGACGAACAAATAAACGCAAGTATGGCGGCCTGCAGGTGTCGGCGTTGCGCAGCGAAAATTTTTAAATATGTCGAAAACAATGGACCATTGGGGAATGAGTACACAGATAATTCTAGTTGTATATTGTTCGTTGGATAGCCAGAATGTGAAGGAGTTGTATGCTGTTCTGAAGTGGCGTCTCGAACTGTCCGCCATACTGAATTGAAAGTGTCATTTTTTATGCCCGCTTGGATTACAGCTGAAAGCTATTTTTGTGATCTTATGGTAGACAATTCTTTTTCATTGCCGATTATGACCACGCCATACCATTGCCGCATCTCTAATTAGCCGCCGTTACGTGACATTTTTAATACATTTTAACTTATTGTGAACGTTTCTTGTATTTTCTCAACTCTTATGCAAGTGAGGAAACGTAGGGTAGGAGAGAAATATAAAGGATGTAGTACGACTTTCGCACAATGGAAGTGTGGAGAAACATTCGAAAGAAATCATTTCAACTTGCGTGTGGATCCCTTCCTATTTACGTTAGCGTTTACTTATGAATGTGTGATGCCTCCCTTTATGGCTTTAGAGCACGTGAAGATTAAACGCAGTGAAATGTACTCAGAGCCCCCACTCACACAGGATTAACATTTGCCGAGTCCTTTAGTTGCATTAATTCTGAAGGAGCACAATACGGGCCCCTCTATGGCGCACCAGAATTCCCCTTGTGAATCTTACTGCACACAGATGCGAATTTGAAGATTGTCTTCTAACATATAATACCAATTACAAGATTATTTTACAGATGGAAGTATATATAGTTCCGATGTATGTCAAATGTATGCTTGCAACATTAAAAGTAAACCTCGTTACAAATTCATTTGAATTATTTTCTCGTGATTCCCTTTCTTGCAATTATCATTTTATGTACGAGATTGAAATTCCGGAACAGCTACTACATTGTTATTTTAGAACCCTGACTACAGCAGGATGCGGGCAATGCGATTCCTGTTCGTTGTGTGAAAGCCTATAGGCTTTCGCCTAATGGAATCGCCACTACAGAGGCTGAAAATTAATTATATCCAGACCCAAAAGGTGCCAGGATAAGATGGCAGACCATCCAGACACAAATCAGCTAAGATTAGCTCAGAAGAAGTATTGCCACTGACTCCGGAGTGGTTCTGACCGGACGATCCTAGAATTCGACTCCCAA
This sequence comes from Acheta domesticus, assembly GCA_031308135.1. NCBI lineage: Eukaryota > Metazoa > Arthropoda > Insecta > Orthoptera > Gryllidae > Acheta > Acheta domesticus. The sequence goes on from JAHLJT010008446.1 coordinate 17,819,641, forward strand.
CAATAGCGGAATTTTACACTATCGACAGTATATTGTTGGGTTGAGTTCAGCTGCTGTCTAGACTAAGAATTCTAGCGGCCGGCTGTTGTGAT
>JAHLJT010008446.1:17819832-17872528 GCA_031308135.1 Acheta domesticus
CTTGTAAAAATTTTTTAGAGAATTTAAATTATGAGGTGATTCTCATTATTTAATCGTTTCTTAATGTTTCAAATTTTATTGTCACTTGTAAAACTTATTTTTAGAGAATTTAAATTATGATGTGATTCTCGTTATTTTAATCGATTTTTCTTAATGTTTCAAATTTGGATGTCAGTTATTTTTATAGTTGCATTACAACTAATAACAAGTTTGCATTTCCATATTTCAGGGTAAAATCATTGGGTTTTTTGATTCATGGCCTTCTAAAAGAAATTTCCTGTTGATATGGCAGGCTTTGCGGTAAACATTGAATTATTATTAAGCCACCCTAATGCTTCCCTGCCCTATAAGGCTGGCTATGATGAAAATCAGTTCTTGAGAAGTCTGGATTAACAATAGGTGATATTGAGCCTAAAGGAAAATCATGTACTCAGGTAAAAAAATCTGTCAATTTAACTGCCTCTCTTCAAAAACATTAACTGATTTTTTGGCAATACATCTTAATTCATTAGATTTGACCACAGGGAAGATGTGGAGGAGTAAAGTTGAAAATACAATGAATGTACAGTTTTTTGAAAAACTAGTAATTTTGGCAAATATTTTACTTGTAGGGATTTTTTTCATTGAAACTGCTCAAAATTTATACTTTTTTCTGAAGTACAGCAAATTGTACTTACAAAAATGACACAAGTGCGATTTTTGTTGAACTCTCCAAATGTTGAAAATTACAAAAACTTACAAATAATGCAGAAACGTAGTGATGTTTTAGCACCACTCTTTATTTTTTGTAAATGTTTCAAAACTCTTGTAAAAACAATTTAACTTTTTTTTTTTAATCCCTGGATGACACTGTAATGAATAGGGAGAGGATTTTTATGCCCTTAATAATCTGGAAATATGCTGTTAAAAATATGCATTTACCTAAAAATTCTGAAATATGCAAACACGTTAATATGCATAAAAATTAACAATATTTCATTTCCTTTATAAACCTTTATTGATAAAATCCAGAAGAAGCATGCTTTAGAATGACAAAGATATATTTTTGTGCACACACAATTCATCTACCTTCGTGGGAGAAATATTTGACGTAAACATCACTTAATACATTGTATGATTTGGATGCATTTCTTCTGCCTTGTTTAAAAATGTGTCCAAGAAATATCGTTACATTTGCACAAATATTTTATCATCTATAGAAAAGAAAAAATGCAACTGTGAATAACGCTGTTCTAATCACTGAACGCTCACTATAACAGAAATGCATCCAATATTATCAAATGTCAAGAAATTTCACTTAGCTATGCCTGAAGCAATGGACAAAAATATGCAAAATCATAGAAACCCGCTCCCTAAAAAGAAGTGATATGTGAAGAGTAATTATATTATACCTGTTGACAAATGTATGTTTAGAAATGTGTAGTAAGTTGTTTCTTCTTTTTTTTTTTTTTAAATACAGATCCTTGTCTGGCACACACAGACAACAAGAAGCCTGTTCCTGTGTTAAAATTTCGTACTCTTCCTGACAACAGTCTTCGAGAATTATATGAGGAATTACACTTTTTAGGAATGGCTGATCACAGTAGGAGTAAAGGTGAAATTTGCCACTCCCATCATCTTGATAGTACTGTATTCACTTGTGTATAAGCTGTTTCCGTTTATAAGCTGCAGTAATGATCTTTGTCACAATAATTTGAAGAAAAAAAATAGTGTATAAGCTGCACCGAATAATTCGATGTTGCTCAGTAAATTTTATAATAAAAATATGTATTTATTTTTAAAAAATTGGTAAACCCTTAATGTGAAATTGGAGGGGGAGTGCCATGTCAAATTTTATTGGCCGTTTCTGCGCATCCATCAGAGCGCAACACCTTGTTAATTTCCAATGCTGAGATCAACTGAAGCAATGTGATGATGCAATACCCCATGGCTTCTGAAGTGGCGACAAGTTTTAAAGTGTGCAGCATGTCTAATACAATGAACGAGAGCGAGGACCATATATCTGTGTGTAGTAAAAATCGTGTGTATTAGCCACACCACCATTTCATAAGTTAGTTTTCGGGGGGAAATTGCGGCTTATACATGAGCAAATACAGTAAATTGTCTTCTGAAAATAGCAAAGTGTTTTAATCAAATTCATTGCTCTTCAATTTTTTGGTTTTAGGAGTCATAAGTTATGTGACAAAAGGATGGTGTCACTCACAGGCTGTGAAAAACCAGTTATTCTACTGAAAAATTAAGCAATAATGTCTTCAGAGTAAATGAAAGCACCATTGCAGCATGAGGTAGTTACCAAGTCTGTTGCTGATATTTAGTTGTGTGTGTCTGTGGCAGGTGAAATTTCTCAGGGAAAGAATGTGTGCATTATTTATGGACTACAAAAGAATCTTATTTTATAGAGAGCACTTGAACTATTTTGATTTTGTTGCATCTTCTTATTTGTGGTTGTGCTATGTGGCTCAAGGTCAAATATGTTGTAATGTTGCAAACAATTTCATACTTGAAAAATTGTGGATGGAAGACAGTGAGCCAAAGCACTGCTGCTTACAAGGAAGGAACATGTGCAAGAGGAATATTCAGCATGTATTGATTTCAGCAGCTAAGATCCTGTAGGTTGCCAAGTTAGAAAAAGGATCTCTTGGCAGTTCTTGTCCCCTCCCACCTTACAAAAGGGCATACCCCTGTCTAGTAACTACATTGCACTTCCTTGCAAAAAGTTATCAGATCACACAATTGCATGCTGTAGGTCACAACTTCTCTCGTTTCTCACAACTTTTTCCTTTCTGTGGATGAATGGTTATGTGTGGTTGACTGTGTGATCCTAGCAGTGGTGTAAGTTTCTGATGAGAGTCATTTCAGTATGGTGAGTGCTTGGAGGGGGCAAGAGTTGTTAGTGAGAGAAAGCCCTTTTTCTGCACAAGTCTTTATTTTCTTTAGTTATGACCTGTAATGACAAAAAATAGAAGATATAACACAGTTTCTACCTAGGGGAATATAACTGAATTTATTCAGGTTTCATTCATCATATGATGAAATGTATTTAGATGCATTGCTTATTCTGTGGAGTAATTTGTGTCCCAGAACTCAAACATCCCAACTACTTATGTACTGTATATTAGAAGGAATACTTGCATAGAAATAAACATCTTTTTGGCTAAAAAAAATTATGCTTGGATGCCGTTGGGGCCCTTGCATGTCTTTTACAATAATGCAAAAGTGTCAGTAGTATTGGGATATTATTGTGGGATTCAGCTTTCATTGTTTTGTAAGGGGTAGACTATACTGGAAATATTTCAACTCCGAAATCAACACTACATATAGTTTACTTTCACAATTTTATCCCAGATTTAATTTACTTGTATAAAAAATATAATAATTGGTTACTCATCTGCCTGTGTAAATTTTGTCTTATAAGCATGTAAATTTGAATGGGAATATTTATTGCTCTCGTATATATTTTAACTGAATATTGTGATGTTTGTGAAGTATGAAACAATTGTTACAGTAGTTCAACATTCCTGAGAATGCAATTGTTTATTTGAGAGTCATGATTGCTCATGGCATTTGCTTCCCATTAGACTGTTTCTGTATGAGATTAAATAAACTAGTGATATCAATCTGCACCAATGTGGTGCATCACTATAACATGTGCCTGGGAAACATAGCTTCCGGAAATCTTAAAACAATTTAGAATTAGTAAGGGCATAATGCTTTGATATAAAATAAATATCCAAGGATGGTTTAGTAGTGCACAGTATTTTAAGTTATGTACCAAATCTTTGTGTCATTATTATGTCTTACATTTGTTAATTAAAAAAAAAAAAGATATTGTAATGAAATGGTGCTATGTGATGAAAGAAGTTCACTAACTGATTTTGCACAAATGTAAAAGATATTTTATGACTTTTATTCAGTATTAAACATGTTTAATTTAGGAGTTCAAAATTTAACAATGTATCAATGAAAATTTTAGATCATGATAAAAATCATTAAGCCTTTGTAAAGTCACTGAAATTAGTTGGTGAAATTTCTGCAGGCTTTTTTCATCTCGCATAATTACCATTTAAACAGTTTTTTAATGTTCATCGTGGTCCTCCTGTCCAAAATCTTAGAATGCAAGAAATGCTATTAATTTTAAAGTATACTCTAGGTTGTGCATAGTTCATATCAGAGAGTGAAAAGATTTTTAGCAATGTGATGTCAGATGTGTTTGATATAAAATGTGTTTGATGTGTTTAAATTGGAAGTCATGATCTGAAAGAAAACAACATGGTGCTTGGGGGTGTTAAGAAAATCTCAGGGGAACTATGCAAAATATTTTTTATTTGCATTGGACCCAATATATTTATTTTGTTCTAATTTTGTTATAGATACCTTTATAATTTTGATAGAGCTTGAGGAGTAATAACAATTTTGTCTCAATAATGTTGTGAAAGCCAGTTACTCCAACATAGCTTTTGAACTTGTAGAAAACCTAAAGAATTTGTGCTGTTATTTTGTACAAAAGATTATAAATATTACAAAGGAATTACTTTGCCTGTTTGTACATAGTTCCTCACAAACTATTCTAGCAATTTAATACATAATACAGGTTGTGTAAAATATAGGTGAAGTATATTAATACTTTTTCTACAATCGTTGAACAGTACAACCATGTACAGTTTATTTCATCTTAAAAGGCATGAATGCTGATTTGTATTTGTGAATACATCCAAACAATATTTGTTTGGAAATATTGCTTGGCTTAGTTTATTTATACAATTGTGTGGTTATGAATATGTGCAAATTAATTTATTGCAAGTTGTCTGTTTCTAATGAGGTAAATAATTTTGAGTATGTTTGTAATATACAAAGTTTGAATAAAACAGTTTCCCATTAAATGTGTTATATTGCTAACATTTTTGCCACTGGAGATTGTGTGGAATACGTGAAGGAATTAACATCTAAGTCAACAAAAAGTGGATATGAAGGAGCTTGCAATGCAGGCCTAATGATGTGTCTGGCTAGGTTACACTACTTACAACAGTATTTAACATTGCAATTAATTAATGACAGGGTACTTCTCATAGACTGATAAGATTGTGTGAAAATAAACAAGAAAATGTACTATTTGCAGTTTTATTCATACTTTACACTTTTTTCCATAGTTTTGCATTTCCTTGTGATTACCTAGACTTTCACAAAAATTAAATTTGAAATATTTGCACAATGTAAGTAAATTCAAATTTCCTTTAAATATTACGTGAAAAAAAGTCTTGTCAATATAATTAGGTGAGCTATGTGGATGCAATGTCTTTCACACAATTCAATATAGTGATACTGTGTGCATGGAAATATCTATCTTCAGAGAAACATTCATTGTACAATTTGTAATTCATTAGTTAGTAGGTATTTGAATAAATCATAGGACCGGAAAGAAATTCAATAAAATGACATTTCCTTTTCATGTAGTAGAAATTGTGCAGAAAAATGGTGGATTGTATTTACTGCGTACAATCTGTTGGTATGTATCATTTCCAAGATAAATTTATCATTCTTGGTGTATTTTGGTTGTTTATCAAAAAACTGGGTTAATGTTGAAAGTATTATTAGTTCAATCTTTAGCTCTATAGAATTCTGAAAATTCCTGATAACTTATTCAATTTCTTAAAATGCTATACATGAAATTCAAAGAAGGCAACTAAATATTAAATACAGTAGTCCATATTCTTTGAATCATGAAAAGATTTCTCGGTAAAAGTGAGAACAATCTTCTTGTTAGAAATGATTAGTGGAAGGGAGTGACTCATTCAAGTAATATTTTATGAGAAAATTTCAAACATCACTTCCTGCATTGGCATTCTGAAAGTTTAAAGCAGAATAAAAGACACTGAACCTCCTCCTTCCCCGTCCCCCTCCCTAAGTAAAGACAAGAACTTGTATACAAGTCCATCATCTACGATCAAGGAAGATTCTACAGATATATGCTCCTCAGACATAACTTAATGAGTAAAGTATAATCTGAGTCTCAAATTTTATGGCAACTATTTACATTTTAAGTCTGGGTATGTGAAGAACTTAAACCAAAGCAAAAAGCTCATGGTAATACTAATTTCCTTCATTGACATTGCTTTAATGATGCAACCTCTAACAGCCAGCAACTTATCTTCTTTACTAAGTATTGGAAATTTTCTCAAGCAAAACTGCAAAAAATTTCACATTCAGCAATTTGCAATGGTGCCACTAATGTTTGGTGTTTTGATATACTCAAATATTGTTGGAAATACAGATATCATTACTGTATATAATATCAATTCATAGTGATAATATATATTACAAAAATTTGAAACTTCGGTATCAAAATTATGAACTGTCATGTTGTATTTCACACAACGTGGAAATCATGGGGTCTCTCGTTTGCCAATTATGACCAGGTCATCAGGCAGCAATTCAGAATCGGAATCCTGGTGAGAAGCTGGGAATGGGAATTTTAAATAGGCAAATGTGTTTTAGCATTTCAAACTCTCGATTTAAAAAGTAGTAAGCAACAGCTCTATCTATTCAATTTACTTCTTTGTTTGACACTGATATATGGGTTAGGGTAGAGATAGCAGAATATAAGAAATACCCAGAACATGCTTCTCCCCATAGTACATCACATATAGTTTTTAACATTAAATAAATTAATAAACAACACTTTAAAAAAATTCACTTCAAGAGAATTTAATTTTATGGTCCCAAATAAGGCGAGTGGTATTTTATGTGGTAACACAATGAAATTTGAAGATTGTATTTTCATGAATATATTATAAAATATACAGGTAATGAATTATATTATAGTATGTACACATATGCTTCTGATTTGATGTACTGAAATTCAACACTAAATTAACAACCAATATCAATATTTTGAGAGTATATTTTTTGACTCCTAGGTACCAGGGTAGAAGAATAACAAATAAAATTTCTTTCACACTTTCTGTACTTTATTCCATGTTGTTTGTTAGTGGTATATCATAGTTGTGTAAATAGCATTGTATTGTCATTTTACGTGAATTTATGGTTTTATGATGAATACATTTTATTTTTGAATTCTTTTTAAGTTCCATTATTTAAAACAAGAACTTTTACCATTTTAATTTCCTTTATACATTTTTGACCTGCTTTTCCCAATTTTTCAAGTTGTAACTTAAGTGTTGAATTTTTCTGAGATAAAAAAGCTCTTTTTTTTTAAAAGAAATTGTGTATATCTCCTTGTAAGTTTCCAGTTCTCTCTAAGAAAGTGAAGCAGCTTTCACCAACTGATTTGCATGGACTATGAGATAATTCTTCAAGTGATTTCGTATAGAAAGTATAAGAGCCCTCATCTTAAAAAATGTAGTTTGCTTGAGAGCACTACTCTGACTGTGATTGTGGATTTAAATCCTACACAAGGCAGGTTTCTTTTTCACCTTGAGATTCTGGCATGGTATTGAAGGCAAAGGCAAATCACTACATATCTGCATTGGCTAACTCATCTGTAATTCTGTAACCGCATGGTTAGCCAAATTCCAGTTCCAGGAACCAATAATTAGTTTAGTTCCTGTCATTTCCTTAGGGTATTTATTTTTAACAAAATTTGGTAATACATTTAAAGGAGAAAACCCCCTAAACAAATCTTATGATTCTACATCAATTATATGCTTTGAGATTTCCCTTTTAACATATTTTTGATGCTAAGATAATACAAAAGAACAATTTTGATCAATTTGTATAATTATAGAAGACTTCACTCTGAAATGTTGGAGAATCTCATCCCACGATGACACTAATGAAACTTTATTGAAATAGATGGCATGATGCTTGGTATATTTAGAAGAATCTTTGTTTTATTTATTTATCTATCAAGAGAAAACTATTATCTACAAGACACAAATAAGCAAGAAGGGGATTGCTTTTGTAAACTGAGTATTAAATTAAAACAGAAATTTAATGAGAACACTGTAGTCATTCAATAAATGAATTGAATTCTATGTCAAATGTTCTCATCCCATTTGCAGATATGCATCATCATCAATGTGGGAATAGCCCCAATAGTCTGGGTCCTTGCAACACTACTATGCAACTTTTAATTAAAATTATTAAAAAATGTGTTCATTTTCTGTTTCTGACTGTGCCCAAAGCAGAGAATTTTATTTTCTGACAGACTTTATATTGATAATTGTAATTCACAAATATTTTGTTTTTTGTAATTGGTTCAGTGATTATTAAAACAGAAGGAAGTTCACTTTTTCTGTAAAAAGTGTTGAAATTTACATTTTCTTTGCTATTCTTCAAGCTATAGATCAGTGTAAAAATGAAACTTGTCCTGCTTAAAATATGTGTTCTATTGTCAACTAAAAATTCTGATAATTGGAAAAGAGAAACAAGACCAGGACTAGTTTCTTACATCGACACAGGGCACTAAGAAATTTCTGGATTCATTGCATGATCAATGAATAAAAAATTACTAGTAGTGTGCGAGTTGGTATTACTGATCCTAACAGAACTAGTATTATCAGCTAGGAAAAGCTTAAATGATTTCATGGCAACAGTAATAAACACAGAGGACATCATATACTTCAAAGCCTGGTGGTTGAACTATCAAACTATTTTAAGAAGACAACCAAGGCTCTTGCTCATCCTAGCAGTCCTCATTGTAAGCCTGGTGGGACTCCTTTCAAGTACAAGTTCTAACGTATGATAGAGAACATTTTGATTACCTTGTAGCATGCAACTGATGGGCTATACAGTAGGCCTACTCATTCATGTTGGCAAAAGGGAATGCATGTCCAGATTTGCCTTTCAAGAAAGTTTATGGCTCAGCTGTTCTTCCAATCAACAGTAAAAATAGTAAAATACGTTTCCCATGAGTGTCTCCAGTTTTGACATAGCCATACACTGGAGTGGAAATTGATGAGCAGATGCTGATGTTATTAATTTAGTGAGAATATTTTTCATGCCCATATAGTACAATAAGTTAGTTTACCTGATAATAGATGTATTCTATGATTTTATTGTTTTGTAAGTCCAAAAATATTTTTTTTTAAATTTAATATTTCATAAGTATTTTATAAAGGAAATATGTCCAGGGTATAAAAATGGTTCTGTACATCATAAAAATGCAAATTTGAAATTAGCAAGTACCCCCAAGCAATCAATAATCACTAGGTCTACAACTTCTGTGGAGAATACAATTATACCAGATCCCAACTGTGCATGTTATTTTTTTTCTAAAAACTATTGAACAAGAACTTATTTCCCTTTTCAAATCACCAATTCAATTGTAAGAACAGTCAAAATAAGATGTCTTTATGCACATTTGCCTTCTCTCCTGATATAGGTTTGTGTAGTACAAGAATACCACTGATTGCACCGTGCAGTCGCTTCTTTAAGTTTCAGGAAAGCTATGTAGTCTGTGACTCACTCATGTGTCAGGTGGACATGGACTGTTTGTGTCTTCCTCAGTGCCAGATGCTTCCAGAAAGTACTGGTTTAAAGAAGGCAAATTCAATGCCTGTGGTTTCAAGTACAATTCTGGAATGAAAATGATTTGGAGTGATAGTAAATGGAGTGTTGAAAAATTAGTCTGTTTAGTTAACTGGAATTTGTGGAGGAAAAAAAAAATTTAATACATTTTAGGCCAAGATATATTATACAGTTGTTCAAGAAGATAAATATTGCCTATGTATTGAAATGTAAAATTATTTTCAATATTTGTTGAACTATACAATTAAACAATAAGAACAAAAGCAGTGCATTATTCAAGATTGGAAAGCAACATTTTGTTACTTCCAGAACACATGACAAGATACGAAGTATCTATGTGAACTACAGTTTGGAACAGGAGAAAACAAAGTCCATGCTTTCACTCCTCAATAAATCACTCACTTCATGGAAGGGAGACTAATGAAGACCGAGACCCAAGCAACAAAGTATACCGTGAGCTTTTACAAAATAATAGAATTCAAATAAATAGTAACATGAGCAGCATACTCTGCAAAGGGATGTTTAAAATGGTAACAAGCATGCTCTTCGCATTCTGCTCATGCACAATACTAGTGCCACAATTCTAAAATCACATTTCTAAGGTCTGACCGGAATATTTTTTTTTTTAATGTACGTAAAACAAGAGTTAACATATGGAGAATTTATGTTCTCTAGTTTATCATGTGACTGAAAACAATGTTCATGATTGGAATGTATTATTTTAAGAATCCATAAATTTTTATAATAGAAGCGAAAGCATTTCATTTAAATGAATCTTAACTCTCTTTTTTCGGAGATGAAATATGCTGAAAGAAGTGTTTTGGTGTGAAGTAAAGGATGGTGAATATAAATTGAAAGAGATTTATTTCCAGGAAGAGTTCTAAAATAAGTTTTTTTAATTACATTTCATCTACTACAGTTAGGGGGCATGTAGATAGCAGTATAAAAATGATCAAAGGAGAGAAATTTGTTCTTTCTTATCATGAAATATTTTCATCATCTTTAAATAGGAAATATAAAGGTATTTGCCCAAGAAAAAAATAAAGGAGACAATTTAAAATTACTTCCTTCTTCTGATGCCATATCCTGATATTGACAAGAACAAATAACTTTTTTGGATATTCAAGAGAATTGATGAGTGATGATTTTGATGATTATAAGTGGGTACATGGTGATTTCCCTTTCCCTTCCATTCCACAATCACAAGATTAAAACATCTGTGCTGTGTATGGAGATACCAACACACAACTTTACCACAAAGTGGTTGCTCACATAGTTGTTTGCATATTTTGTCTTGTAACAAAATCCCTTGTAACAAATACTCATAAAGTGTTGGTATCTCTAGTATATCTGTCGTTTCTGTGGCTTTTGAGTAAACAGTTAATATTTGTGCACTTAGATAGTTTGTTTTTGCCACATGTGCCACATTTTGCCAAAGTTTAAAGCAACAACCAAAACTTTTAAAGTTTGACCAATAGTAAGGAAATGAAGTAATAAAGTAAAATTGTATGCAAAATGTATTACAATGGAACTGAAATAATCAATGAATTAAAGATGTTAAGTTTCATTCAACATTCTTGAAATATTGAGTACCTAACTTTCAAGAATAACATTTTGCTTGTCTTCAATCTAAATATATCAGTGGATTTCAATATTAACAAATAATCACTAAATCTTAGAAGGAAGACAGGCTAACTCTGTAATTATTAACTGGGAGGAAAATGCAGGGAATTCTTACCTTATGGTTCTAGAGCAGAGAAAATTATTTGCAATACTCTCTTGGGAAATGATTAGTAAAAATGAAAACTTCAAAAAGTGTGCAAACATATGATAACATGTTCAGTAATACCTTATCATTTTGAGAGAAAGTGAAGTGGATGAAACAAGATTACAACAATAACAACCTGACTGAACTTCTATTACCCAAATATGTATGCACAATTTTCAAATTATCAGTATAAATGTACTTAAAAAAAGCCTGTAAATAACCGTTTATTTAGTATCAAGCATTTTCTTCACTTCCAGAATACTGTACATACACATGGGGGGCTTAATAGGAAACCACATCTTTTGGTAAACATGAAGAACAAAGGAATCAATGGATGAGGATCTGCTATTGCAGCAATGAAATTATAATTATAACATCAGTTCACCACCCCTACCAGAATTAATAATATCATACTTAGTCCAACACTAATTTATTAAAATATCATTACGAATAGGCAATATATTCCTTGCTTACAAAATTGAACAGGTTGTAACAATTGATGTAAACATGGAAAAATAGATAATCAGAAAGATGACTAGAAATGCCACTGCCTTGACAATGAGTATAATAATGTCTAAAAACTGTAGAGAACACCTGACAGTGTTTTCAGGTAAGAAGTTGAGACAGAGAGAAATGTGAAAGAAATAAGTTGTATACATAGCCTAGGCCTATGTATCATTTTCCCTGACTTTTCAATCTATTTCAGTTTTTTTTGTTCTTGTTTTTGTTTTGTTTTGTTTTTTTGTTGTTATTTTTTTTTGTTTTGAGAGACACTTCACACCAAGGATAGCTCTTCCATTAGGTTCTGTTTTTGAATCATACATGTAAAATCTCAAGTAGCATTTATATTATATATATATATATATACAAGACATAAATACAATATTCAAAGTAAACAAAGTGCATTCTTTTTATGTTCCTACAGTTACGCAAAAAGCCATTTCCAGTAGAAATGAAAAAATTTATATACGTGAAGAAATAAATAAAACAATTGGAAATAACACACCAATACCACAAGCAGTACCATTCCTCACGGGGCTGGGGGGCTATATAGGGAGTTGAATATTTAGGATATATTTTTCACTTTATTCTGGCACAGGAAATAACAAAATAAAAGTACACTCACTTCTAAAGTGAACGAATATTTATATTTATAATACATTTCAATTCATGTTGAAACTATCTGCATATATCGGCATTGTGTTAAATGCAAAGCATTTCAAAAAATGGACATCTTCATAAGAAAATGTCAGAGGTTGTCCAACAGCTTTCCTGCAGTAAACCAAACAGACCAAAATATCTGAAAGACTCTTGAAAACAAGGAACATCAGTTATAGTAATAACAGAACAATGCAACGTCCATTAATAAATACTATTTTCCAATAATTTATTGTATTGAGTTTTCAACATGGAAAAGTACAAATATTGCAATACAACCCAAATTAGGTCAGGATAACGACAACAATGCTCTGTGAGGCAACAGGCAAGGATGGGTAGGAGATCACTGCCACGGACCTTGGTTTTTTTTTTTTTAAATTATTATCATTATTATAATTTTTTTTATTTTTATTTATTTAATTACTTATTTTCTTTTTTTAATGCTTTTTTAACCCCTGTATACCTCAGCAGTGCACCTCTTAAATACCATTTACTGCTTTGCTTTCTACTGCTTTATCTTATCACAAGAGATCCTTGGGATGAAATGACTGCGCATAGCACAATATTGTGTATTTGTGCTTAACAAAGCAATTCACAAAATTACTCTAAAACAAAATACTTTGAACTGACTAGTTTCTTACACTTAACAATAAATACAATAAATTAAATGGGATAGAATTTGGCCATTCTAGTTAGCAATCTTTCCAACTTTGTAACTTTCAACCTAATTTCCTTGCATCTTCCTTTGGCTGTATCCTTTTCCTGGAACTTAAAAGATAACCAAAGTCCAACCCATTATTCACTTTCAGTTATACAATAAATGACAGCAAAACACAAAGACAACTAAGGTAAAGGCTCTAGCTCTAGTGTTGATACTGCTCTTCCACCACCTCATCACTTGGCTAAGTTACTCAAACTAGAAATATGGCACCTGACACTCAGAACGTCTCCTGAACTACCCATATAAACCTACAACTAGATGAAAAATCATTTAAGTAGTGAATCATTTCAATTGGATAAATACAACCCATCAAATACATACACCTAAATGCAATGTGACACTAGACAGAAGCAAGAAAGGCATGCACTGCAAGATAGAAGCAGCAGCAGCATGGCAGCCAGCTGTCAAAGGCTTCAACAGCTGCATTAACGTTTAGCAGAGAGAAAGTACGGTACTTAACAGACCAAACTCACATTTTTTTTTGTTGTTTTTTTGAGAATTTTTCTTTGTTTTTATTTCAAAATGTCCTTGTGCTCAAAGCATTACCGGTCAGCCCATGGTACAATACTATTAATATGCAAGGAGAAAAAGGACTACAGTTATTAGTTTTTGGGCAAGTATGGGAGAGGAATGGGAAGGGGCGGGTAACCAGAATGGCCGCTCACAAACGAAGTAACAAATATTTCACAAAATACTAAAACGAGATTCATAAAATTTTTTTAAATTTGTTACTTCAGTGAGCAGGGAATAAAATATAGGAAAATGGTGCAACATGAGCTGGTGGCAGGACATGAAGTCTGCAGGCAGACACCACACCTACCAAGACAGCCTGTGCATCGCTATCTTCATCACTTGATCTAAAGCTACACTTTAAGAACTTCTTAAGTTATTGCATCAATTACAGTTTTCTGAGGTACTGTAGTACAGAAACCCCTGTCTCTTCTATAAAAGTTTATGGAATGCTTAGTCACAAAATGGTTCAGTCCTGCACGCAGCACTTTGGCTGCTGTGCTGGAAAATGAGGATACATCCATACAGCATGAGTCTGGCCCTCATAATAAATCAATGTTTACAACCTAGAGCTACACCACACAAAGATGAATACAGGTCCTAGAGGAAGCAAGAGTCGCCAATGCAGTCCAGTGTGGGGGTTTGTTGCTCGGTTAGGCCAGAGAGAGTGCGTCCTCAGCTCACAATATCATTTCAACAAACCACGGAGGAACCAACCAAGGACATTTTGTGCTTATAACATTATTTTTATACACACATATACTGTATATATATAATATATATATATAATATATATATAAAACTTTTCAAAGTCAATGAGTAACCTTGGCTTGTGATTGTTCCTCCTGATTATTCTGTCAATATAGACTGCAATTGACTGATCTTGCTACTATATAAAAAGGATAAGAACCATAAGTAATGTTTAAAAGAGTATTTAAATATATATATATATATGTATATATATGTATAATCAAGCAAACCACTATTTATGAAGAATGAGGAAAAATACCAAAGTTAACAAATTCTTCTTGTTTATCCACATATAGTCAATACCATGTTGGCAAAATTGCATCCGTTAAGTAAGTGAACATACGTGTCCTATAAAGCTTCAAAAGTTACTTATACTGTAAATGTAGAACAGGTATCAATCACAATCTTGATAAATGCAGAAGCAGTTTTCAAAACTAGCATCCACAACCCAAAATATACGTAGACTCTCCTTCTAAGAATCACTATACATTAGCATCTCATCACATCAGTGGTTAAGTATTTGCATCTGTCCACGTGGAAATCGTTCTCTGTATAGTTAATTATTATTATTATTCATAGTATTATTATTATTATTTTATTATTATTATTATAGAATTTAACAGATGTATGCACCATTGTTTTGAGTATCATACAAAATATTCCACTTGTTAAGATTAACAGTGGCCTTGCAGTTTCTACAGGGGAAGGGGAGTGCAAACATGCTAATGGCTGCAAAAACCAAGACAAAACCATCGCATTATGGTCCTTGGTTTCTTCAGAATTTAACATAGTTAGCTGCAACTCTAATAGATCTCACATGACAAGCATCTATATTGGCAGTAATGATATAAAGGGCCAAACTGTGTGAGAAAGTTATCGAGGAATGTCACAAGTAACATGAAATGTACATCTGTTTCGTTGATTCATGAAGGGGCAAAAAGTGCATCGAGCTGACTCAACTTCATTTAATAATCTACTCTTTTGCAGTTAAACTCTTATCCTCAACAGCATGATAAAGTTTTTTTATCAAAAAGGTTTCTCTATCTCTTTCCTAATCTCAGGCAAAGTATATATATATATACACATTTTTCTTTTTTAAATCTTTACAATTGTGACCATGAAAGATAAAGTCCATCAAAATTTTGTATTCAAAAACTCCTGACATATTGCATGAGCCCTGATTCCTTCCACAGTGAGCGCCAAATGGTAGAGCGCCCGTTCCGAGCTGAGGAGTGGAGTGGAGGAGTGGCGGAGTGGCCCTCAAGCACGCTCTAACTCACTAACTCCTAATGAAAAGGGAACTATCTGATACTATAGAAACTTTAAGAAGACGAAGAGATACAAAGTCTCATTCGCTTAAATAAATTTTTGCATATGTTTTCTTGTCTTTCATTTAAAATCATTTGCCCACTAGGAATGCATTTGTTAAATTTGATAAGTGTTCTTACAAAAATAAATTTCTTTCATGGAAGTTGACATCTCAAGTTGGGCAGCATATTTGATAGGTTACCTGATTTACGATCATTACTTATATAGCATCATTTACTTACTTATATTATCAATTATTGTTCTGTGCAAGTCTGTGTGATTCCCCAAAACTCTCAAACCAAGACTGAAAACCAAACCAAGAAGATTCCCACAATGCTTGCAACCTCCACCAGAAGAAACAAGCAAGGGCTGAGGTACTAAAACTGATATCCTTAGGAGGAGCACAATTAGATTTTGGTTCGGGTTGTGGTGTAGAATTGTGGGTTTAAACAACCAAAGTGAAACCAAATAAAAGTATTAACACAAAAAACAAGTTTAATACATATGAACTAATTCCACTACCTCCAAGAAAGTATTGATGCTAAACTCAAGAGGTAGTTCATATGCTTCAAAAATAATTTACATGCACTTGAAATTTAAATAACCAAAAACACATTTAAGACTGGTATAAGCCATATACCAATGCCAACTTCTGTGGCATTAAAACAAGACTTTTAAATGTTAATCACATCTTGTCTGTCAGCAGATTAAATGGAAAACTACACAAAGAAAAAATAATCTTTATACTTAAAATATCTATATTACGGTAAATATGTCAGTTAATGAAATTAAGAGCCACTCAAAATTAAAGTTGATGCACCTAAATATATATATATATATATAAATATATATGAATATAAGGCTTGATTGCTGTAGCAAAGCAATGTACATATAATAAACAATAAACGCTATTTATTTGTACACATCTACAAATGTTGAATAGCAGGGACATTGTCTGCTCTTATACGATTGCAGACTGACAATTATTTTCTTTGGCATACACAGATAGGACTGACCCTTGTCCATTGCTGACTGCTACAGCAACAGCCAGAGACTAGCTATCAAATGAAGAGGAAATTAAAGAGATAAAAATCAAACAAACAAAAGAAATCTAAGAGTTTGAGGTTCTCCACAGGGGTCCAGCGTCAAGTGCCCCAAACAGAGTGTTGTATCAGGAAAGCACAGGACTTGCACTAGTGATGACTAGCTCAAATGTTTGTCAGTATAATTCATAGTAACATTCAAGTATATTAGGAGGTACGAGTACCTTAATACACCCGGAGAGAGAAATTTTTGAAGGCTGCATTTGCCTGGAAGAGCTTCAAGGGAATAACAGTTAAGTTGGATTTATAACTTTACATCATGACACCTTTAGATGCATATTGGAACTTGACTGTATTCATCCAACCTGCTGTATCACCTGGAATGCTACCAGTTCAAATTAAGCACGAAGCAGGCAACTGCAACCTCCATACCTCTACTTGACTCTGACTAGTATGGTCACAGAGACAAATGCACCGCATCTGCCCATAGGGTGGCGGTCTTTAGCACAGTTTCTTCATCAACTATTTATGTGGCTTTGCTCTTGTTGGTTTTAAAAGAGACCTGTAGAACCCGATTGCCCAAGGTATAGCCATTCAGGGACTGGATGGCCACAACAGCCTCATCATAGTTGGTCATCGTAACAAATCCAAATCCTTTGCACTTGTTGGTCTGCAGATCGCGAATGACTTTTACACTCTGCACAGCACCAAATGGCCCAAACAGTTGCCACAAGACATTCTCTTCTGTTTCTGGAGCCAGGTTGTAAACGAAGATGCACCACCCAGAACCATTCATGGCATTGCCGGGTAGCATTGAATTAGCCAGCAGGTCTCCAGCTAGAGGCGAGTACCTATAACGTCAAACCATCAGCGTGAAGGGGACTGCAACAAAAAACTGGAGGGGGCGGAGGAAACAGGGTGGGAGCATGCCACACGCCTCGCTCACACAGCCCTCGTCCCAAGCCGCTCAGTATTAGGGTGCTTGCACCATTTGGAGAAAAATATAAGACACACAAAACACAATGAGATGTAAAGTATTAAATCATGTATTTGAGTAGTGAACTGTCCAACACTTGGAATAACAATGCATCGGCAGGTCCCTGCCAACAGTGTGCTGATGCTACAAGGAAAACAAACTCAACATACAGAACCAAATGTGGACAGGCATGCTTCAGTCACACAGAAACTGCTAAACAACATCAAACCAAAAAAGTACTGTAATTATTGGTAAAAAACTCGAGAATACTGACCTCTGTAAGCCTTTGTTTATGGCTAGCATGGTCTTGCCAGTGCTAAAACAAAATACAGAAACAAACATAAGAAAATTAAACAGCAAGTTGATTAACTGTGAAGCTGAGAGGTAAGTCTAAATTAAACAGGAAATTCCTTAGATTTGATTCCAGAACAAGAAAAGCTAGAAACAGAACTATTGGACAATGGGAACTATTTGAAGTAGATCAAACTATCAATGCAAGAAAATTTCAAATTGCCTACATTCTGAAAAATAACAAAATGCAAGAGATGGCAGCCGTACTATCAAGTGACACAGGCATTATTAAGTTTCATTGTCTTTTTTTTTCATTTCTTTTTTCTTTTTTTAAAAAACACTTTTCCTTTAGTCCTACATTTTTCACACAGCAGTGCATTGGACTCATCTTGGTTTTGAAATGAAGCTGTGTTTATGTACTTCTCTTAGATGTGCAGTGATTGGTGTATGTCACAAATGTCTGCATGCAAGTTGAAATGTAATAACTTTGTTTGTGTGCTCTTGGCAATTTATATTTGTCATAGTTCAATAAAATTTATCTGTAATGGAATCTATAAAATATACTGTCTGAAATAGGTTTTCTATAAATATACTTAAACTTGTTTCATTTAAGTGGATTTGGATTGAGAGTGATGCATATCCCACCTGACTTCAACCATCTCAATTACATATTAAACAACAACTTCTAGTATTGTTTATAATGAAAACAACAAAACTGCTCAGTCATAAATAGCCTCTCTTTGGCAAAGTTGTACGAAAGTAATACTCAAAATGTTCCGATCATCCTGAACAAAGTGCAATTTGTAAATGAATGAAATGTATTGGCATGTTATTGTCCATACTAATGTAAAAAAATTCTCCCTTGAACAAATTTGCACACAACCTAAAGTGTTAATGTATAATTGTGCATTTTGTGTACAGGCAAGCGTGCATGACTGAGTGAAAAATAGAAAGGAAATATATAATTAAATATTTTGAAATTTGACAAATTGGCCTATTGTAATGAATAGTCTTAAATATAAACTGTACACCACAGTCTTAATTCCCCAGTTCTTAACAAAATCATAAAGAGGGTGTAAAATAAAAAAGAAGGATTGGATCAAATATCTAGTGGAAGGATTTTGTAATGCCTATAATGAGAATAAGCACAAAAATCATGCAGGGTTCAAGCAGATGGAAGTCGAGGTGACAAGAACTAAACAGTCAAAGTAGCAAATTATCTTTAGTTCCAGGTCAATGGTAACAGGTCCTTCATTTCTTTACCTTTTTATTAAAAGACTTCATTGGGAAGTAATAGGTAAGTTCCCCCACCTTGCCTCGTCTGCACTGTACCAGACTACAACTGAAACGTGTGGGGCCCAGGGGACCTGTCTCATGCAGTAAGAAAGGAGCCTATCAAAGAGCGGTGGGGCTAGGGCTGAATGGCAGAGGGACTGGCTGGCCAGAACGAGGACAGGGCTTTGGGAAGCACTGGAAGCATAGGACAAGAGCATGGGAAGCGGACTTGGAGCATCGCGTAAGTGTCTCTCTTACTTACCAATCTCTGGCGTCTGGCCACAGCGGCAGTCCGTACGGGCTGCTTGGTGGAAAGGCAGGCCAATGTAGCAAATACAATCACGTGATATTTGGAAAGAAGGAGAGAAAGAAACTAGGCCTATGCTAAGAGGTCGTTGCCAAAAAGCAGTATCAAGACATTGGCATCATAGCATTTTCTTGTAAAAAGCTAGTTGATGGCAAACAATAACCATCCAAAATTTGCCTCGCTCGTCCCATCATTTGACTATGTGTTACCACAACCTTTTGAACAGTTCTCCTAAGAGGGTGGGGATGCTAGACACTACTCTAGTACACAGCTTGCACCCTCCAGCCGGTCATACCTTTCCACGCAAACGGGACATTTCAAAGAGTTGAAGCACACAAGTCACATGAACTACAAAATTAATGTTACAGGAAACTAAATAAAAATGTGAAATAATAAAAAACTTAAAAAAACATCAAGGAAAAAAACAAAAATGAACCAAAGAGAAAAATGAACTCAAAGGAGAGAAGCTAGTGGTCAAGAAACTGCAACTGGGAAAGTCAAGTACCTGGATAGTGGTGACAGTGGAATGTACCTGAAGCGACCCGTGGGGTGGTGGATAGGTCCGCCGAACCGGCGAGCCTGCGGGGCCAGGTAGGCCCGCCAGTGGAGGAATCGCTTTGTTGTTGTTACTCGGGTTATTGGCGAACTTGACAGTAATCGGCTCAGTTGAGCCTTTTGGAATGGTTCCATTCAGCTCCTGGATAGCACGTTCCGCCTCAATACGCTGGTCAAACCGGATGAAGCCAACCCCTTTGGACAGACCTGCAAGGCAAAGAACAACACTCAGTCATGCCACGCACTGCGCACCTCCTAAAGGTCGTAATGTCAACTGGCATGTCCCCTCCCACTCTCCGCCTCCACCATCCCCTGGTGTTAATGCTTCAGGCTCTAGCTGCAAGTCCACATTGAGAGCATGAACACCAGGCAGGGCCACCATGCACAAGCCATGCGAGGACATGGAACAAACATACACACAGCTAGTGCTCTGGGAAGACTTTCCAAAATCCAGCCATTGCCCCTATTTACATAAATACCACAATCTTAAACTGTAAATCAGAGGCATCAAAGCCAAGAAATGTTTGGGTGCAGATAAATATAGTACTGGTTGTGCTCTTGCATCACATTAGCTATGTGTATTTGCAGACCAGAGGACATCACATTACCAGAGTTAAGAAGATTTATTGCAAAGTAATGTAAATAAGAACACACTATAAAATCTATATTAGATTATGTGAACACACACATACACACTGCTACACTGATAATGCATTAAAAGAAATAAAAACTGAACCAAATGAATGTTTAGTAAACAAAGTCATGATGGTTGTGATCATATTGGTTGAGCCTGTGTCCGAAGCAAGGGCGGAGGCAACAGGCGAGGCCTGGTGTCAGCGTGAAGCCACAATGGGACTGGATGACAAGTGATGCTAGGCGAGACTATTTTGGGAAAGTTATTTCATTTTAACTCACTGAGATAAAACTTTTAGTAAAAAATTAATAAATCACTATTTAAGTGCCAGAAAAAGAGAAGGAGGACATTAGGCAAAAGTATGTAAAAATTCAAGCTGTTTCAAAGCTAATGAAAGAGGAAAGGAAAGTTAGCAATTGATAAGGGAAATTCAAGCAAAAGATAAAGGAAATGCAAATGTGGGAGGGTAATGTATTTAAATGGAAAGTTATAGAGATGGTCAGAAGAACAGATAAGAGAACAGGGAGATAAAAATACAAACAAAACAAATTAAAGCAAAACTCTAAAAAAGATTTACAACAGAAATTATTAAATCATGAAAATAAACACTAATACAAAGTAAGGTATTTAAAAAAGCATTTCTCCCTCTCCCTATGCTTTTGAATGTTAGTTTTGTCGCACAACACACAGCAGCCAGTGCAGGTCAGCCCCTCCCTACTCCCCCCACCCTGCAGGGCATGAAGGGCTCATCCCTGAGGCAGGGTGGGGCGAGGCAGGGTGGGGCAGGGTGTGGCCAAAGCCAGTAACCAAATTCAGTGGTGAAGATTTCAATTTAGAGCTACTCAAAAATCAGATATTGAAACATAGAAAAGAGAATATGGAAACAAAACAGAAAGTAGCCAAACCATTGTAGTAACGGAGATGCGTGCACTAAATCTGTTATTTTCACTTGAAGCTGTAAGTGGTTTAGAAAACAGCTTAAATTTACTTGGGTTATTTTAGAGCAGTGGTCTCCACTGATTTTAAGTTTTTCAAGACTGCTGTCATTGCATATCAAAGTTGCCAATTATGCAATGGCATTGCCCCAATTTTGTAAAATCGATTCCAAATGCATTTTGCATGCATTCTGCATACTGCAGTGTGCAGTGCCTGCTCAAGCTCGCTGAAGACCACTAGTCTAGAGGAGTAGAAACAAACAGATGCACTCACGTACAGGGGATACTGTCTCCGGCTCCACAGACAAATTGGCGGACTAGGGAAGAGAAAACCAAAAAAGAAATGTACAACATATTCCGAAGTGAAGAGACAAAATCACACTTTAACACTACTCTTGGAAGGTTTGAAAAGCAATTAATTTTTACCTTCCAGTAAAAGTGTATTTTCTGACTATGATTTGCACTCTAAAAAGATATAACAGTTTTATATTAAATTTTATTAAATGTTTGCTGAAAGAGCTCCAGAATATCAACTTCAAAAACAAATATAAAAAATACAAAAAGATTGCCACACCAACCAAAAAATTACTAACAACAGAACAAATTTGGCTGGAATGTGCCTTGCATCAACACCAGACCTCACCTTAGTTTCTTAAATTGCAGAGTTTGAAATTCCTCCAACAGCCCCCTTTTGAAATTTATTTAATGACATTGAAAAGAACACTGATTGTGTATTGTTTTAACATACATTATACAAAAACCATATAGCAGATATTTTCCTATACTATATTTTAGTCTCTCTCTCTCTCTTGCTTTAAACAAATGGGGGGAGGGGGGAAGGAGCACATATTTGACTGTATGTTTAATATTTCTTGCAAATATAACTAATTACTTTTATTCATAAAGGATTAATATTTCCTACCTACTTCACATCATTAGAAAATTATCACTCAAATGATTATTAATACAATTATTATTATTATTATTATTATTATTATTATTACTATTATTATTATTATTACTATTATTATTATTATTATTATTATTATTATTAAAATCATCTTCATCATCATCATTTAAAAGTTTATTTCTTCATTAAATTATCTAAGGAAAATAACTAAAAAGTTACACTTCTAAGTGTATTTAAAGTCAAATTATTGAATTTAAAAATTATAACGGTTACACACTAGTGAATTTGTGGAAAAATATTCGAGAAGAAAGGTCAACACTTTTAGATTTAACAGCAACTTTTTGTGAAGACTAAGAAAATATACATATATTCTAATTTGAATAGTATTCAAAATTAGGCTATTTGAGCATACTGAATGTGTTTTGAAACCACAACAAAGGTATTAATAATTCAGACACTAAATATCATTTTGAAGAGTTTCATTTGAATTATCTGTTTTAATTCACATTACATTTTAAATACTATTTTCTAATACCAACACATTTCAAAATAGCATCATGTTACTCATCATTAAAGATGAGTACATTCTTTATACATACAAGACATTCATACATAAATGTATGAAAACTAGACTGATCTAATATGAAACCTTTTGATGAATTTTTCTTCAGATGGTCCTTCATGCTTCATCCAAATCCAAAAATTTAACCAGCCATACAAAAATGATATCACTGTTATACATTGTAATATTTTAAAATATATCATATTCAATTTAATTATTCTAGATAAAAACAACAAGAAGAAGAAGAATTTGTAAGAGATAATACTATTGGAATGTTATAGAAATATGAAAATCTGATTCCATGCAGTAATGAATTATGCAAGAGAATATGATTTTGAGGTCCAACTTTTATCAATAGAGATATTGTTAATTTCCAATTTCAAAGTCAAAAACTAGTAAAGATGAAAGTCCGTTTGTAAGTCGCAAAAATATCTGAGTAGTAGTAAACATTCTCAAAATATGTCCAAGTGGCACAACAATCCAGCTTTATGATATTCCCTCTGGCAGTTTCACCCATGCGACATGTGCATGTACACTTTAGTTTCAAGTTTAGGAAGGCACCCAAGGAGTGGTTCATTTGAAAGGCAGCATGCTTTTGTGTGGTTCTGATGAGAAAAAGGTCCATATGTAAAAGACATTCTTTGAAAATGTGGCCAATTTTAGATGAGAAACATTTATTGCACAAAATTTTGTCATCTGGGTTCAAACATCTTTTAAAGGATATTTAACAATAGTTGACCATGCCTGAGCAAGTTGTCTCCTTATGATTGCTAAAAAATCAAACATGACTGAGGAAATGGCTAGGGATGTTAGAAGAGTGACAATAAACAGCAACCACATCCAAGCATTCTCACAGTTTAGCTTACAGCAAAATTAATTGTTGCTAGACTGGAAAGAAATGTGCAGACCTATTCAAAACAAGGGTATGTGTTGCACCAATCCAACATTGCTGGATATTTTAAAGCTTTATAAACTTGGTGAATCTTAATGAAGTTGCATGGTCCTTTAACAGAATTTCAACTGAGTCTAATCAATTTTTATGTAATGGTTCACAAAAGTTCCTTTTCATGACATCATTTTATAGCTGATAATTTTATATATTGATCTATTACTATCATTCTGCAACAGCATTGGTAACAAGACTGTTAATATTTTTCTATAATACAATAAAAGCTAAATGTTTTTTACAGTTATATTAAATACCTATCAGAATTTAATGACATATTTATTAACTTTTCTTTATATTTCACTAATGAGCGATACATTTTACTTCATTAGTTGAAATATTTTTTAACATATTTATGTATATATGAAGGCACATTTTATTCTGCCCTCCATCTACGCTTTTTCCATGCTTTAATACATAAAATATACAAATACTTTTTTGTAATGTTCCATTTTATGGTCCTCGACAAGTGTTGATCTTTCTTCTACAGATATTCAGATATTTTATAAATCTAAATTTCTATTTATTGATATTCTCCACAACTAAACAAGAATGACTGTGTTAATTTAGGCATTATTACTTTAGCATGTTTACCTTGAAAGAAATAAAACACGAAACATACCTCTCTGTAGAGTTTAGAAAATGTCAAATTATGAAAGTTTTAACAACCTTTAAAAGTTGTGTAAGATGTGTAATTTATATCATACCACTGAATTAAAAACATTTAAATTTTGATGTTCAAATTAAACTGTGAAAAAATTATAAAGGACATTATTAACAAAACGTGTAATAACTGATGAATTAAAATTTTAAAAAATTTTAAAAAGACATTATGAACGAAACATGTAATACAAATTAGGAATTCACATCACTGAAATGAGTAATTCTCATAATCAGAGCTATGCCTCTTGTTATTTCAGGTCACTATTCCCATGGCTGAACTAGACAATGTTCAACTTGTGACTTTGCAATTTTTTGCAATGCAACTTTTTCCACCAGAAACACAAAAGCCAATTCACAAGCCAGATTCACGTTAATGAATACTTAATCAATTGACATATTTCTCACTGTTTATCATTTCTTCACTTCTTCCATAACTATTAATCTTGTAACTTAAAAAGTTTAAATAATTTTCTATTTGTTTCTACTGCCTTCCCTCAACTAAAATCAAGAAAAGATTGGGCCACTTGTTATCTGAAATTTGGCACAGTAGAATGTTTGAATTAATTTTCTCTGTGAAGTGCTTTATACAAGCTAAGTTTATAGTATGTTCTGCATAATACAAATTGTCTAAAAAAAACAAACATATGAATATAAATTTTTTTAGCTAATATCTGAAAGCTCTGTAATAATGAATGCCAGAAGTTCTTAAAATATGTAAATTTCTAGCAATTGTTTATATATACATGTTTATGAGATGCAATTTGTTTAAAAGAAATAATACAAATGCTAAGAGAGTTAGTTTTTATTAGTCAAAACATCCACTTTTTTTACCAAAGTCATTCATAGTTTGAATTTTGAAAGATGATTGTCAATTGTATTATTAAATTCTGCAAATGCGCAAATGTTACAACTCACAAATGCCTCTACAGTGGCAAATTGTGAATAGTAAAGTGATTAACATGTATAATAAAGTTTAAAACTAAAATTGTGTGTAATAAAACAGTTGTCATGAAAATATGAGTCATTCCAAGACTTTTAAGTTATATATATGTATATACAAATAATGAAGTGAGCTTGAGCAAGCAATGAACCACAGCCTGTGACCTGTTGTTTAAGTGAAACTATTTGTTATCCATTATCCGGCAATAGTTAATTAAAAAATAAAAACAACAATTTTAAATGTCCAACTTTATTTACACACATTTACATTATAAAAACAAAGGCATTTTACATTGACATTCTTCAATATTTTGGCCAATATGATTGTAGTATTTTCAATTCTATAAAAAAAGAAAAACTATAAAGAAACAATACAATTATATAGACTTGAAGAAATAAAAAGGATAAATAAATACCTTGTGTTATATTCCATTCAAAGTCAAACATAACATTAAAATTAATGTTTTATTTAAATTTTAATGTTTGGCTATGAATGGACTTTTGCTTTATTCCCCTTTTGATTACAGAGGAGTATTTAGATTAACTCCTCTTTAGATTAACGAAGAGTTTTACTCTTTAGATTAAAGAAATCAGGTTTACATAATGGTAAGGTTTCATTATGGGATTTCTTTCAGAGTTGAAAAAGGCCAATATCACATTCACCAAAACATTGTAGAATGTCAATGTAAAGTACTTTTGTGTTTATAATGTAATTGGATGTTGCATGTTTAAAATAATTTTTTCAGAAGTATAACAGACATAAATTATAATTAATAATAAAAAAGAAACATTAAAAATTAAAAATTAATCTATTAAAAATGAAAAGAAAATTAATCCATTATATTTATTGCAGTAATAACTTTAAAGCACTTTTGAATAAAAAGAAGGAGATGAATGAACTGAATTTAAAATAGCCTTGAATTACAGGAAAAGAGTGGAATAAAATTTCATTTCAACATGTATGTATGTGAGACAGAGCCATAAAAACTGTTCAAATTATAAGAATGTTTAAATAAATAATTGTCATTTGAAAAACTGAAGCATACTTCTCACATTCACCGGAACTTTCATAGTTTTGTTGGCGACTATGCTAAAAACCATTTGTCAATACTTTATGAAGTTCTTCAATGTAAGTTGTAATAAATAGTAGATACTGGTAAATCATAATAAGGAACTGATAACTACATATAACAGATACTAATTCAGATAGTTTTATCATAGTTAATGTTGAATGTTAGTATACATTAATTTACAAATAATGTTACATGGATAATATATTTTCTATGATTAATTCTTTCCAAGATTATTCTGGAACAATATTCATTTTTGAATAAATAATAATATGTACTTAAAACACTGGAATTGGAATTGAAACCCTATCATGGTTTCTAATCTTATTGAATATTGAGATGAACGTTATTATTTTATACAATTTACAATTTATATAGTTGATCAATGCAGCATAATATTGTTTGAATACATGTGTACAGAAATGAATGTACATGACCATGAGGAATATTGATCTTGAGTTTATGATTTGTTATAGGATGCATACTGTTAAAAGTTATCCCAGAACATTGAAATCCTTGAGAAAAACAAGTGTCTCACTTATCATCCCATGGACATTTGCCAGGCAGTGTGACAAATATCAAAGCTCATAAAAAGATACATGTCTGTACTTGAAAGATAATAAAATCTTGGCATTTCATCATACTTTCTTGAAAAAACTGATATTACATCAATCTTCAACACAATTTTATTTTTTTAATACAAGAAATGAAGTTTGATTCATAAGTTGATATGTATACTTTTCAATATATCGTATAAACATTTCATTCTTCTTCTCTCCTTTCATCTAATAAGGCAAAACAATGCACATACTTCACACAAAAAATTCAAAAGTTCTAGAAAAATATGTTAAAGGAAGGAGAGAGAGAAAGGAATATTGTGATAGTAGGGTAATTATACAGGAGCAGGTCGATTAGGCACAAAAAGTGCAGAAAATTGCTTCTTGGGAACCACAAGATGAGATACTTGTAAACCTGCTAGCCACTTTCAGAACATGCAATAATCTGTGTTAAGGGGGATGGGCATTTCAATTGTTTTTTGTTGTTTGTTGTTTTTTCCTTCTTTTTTTTCTTTTTTGGCAAATTGCACAGATACATTATCATTTCTAAGTAGTTTAGAAAACAGTCATGAATTGACTTCATTTTCAATTTCCTTTCAAAGAAAATCTCAGTGTTTTCTCTTTGTGCTGTGCATGTTTATTTTTCTTTCTTTCTTTCCTTTTTTTTCCATATAAGAAATTCTCAAAATACTATTTTCTCTTATTTAATCAGTGCTTACTAATACAATAAAGGAAAAGAAGAAAAGAGTAGAAATGGAAAATACAAATAATGGCAAAGAAAGCATATAGAAAAGAAAATGGATAAAAATATCAACATAAAGGGAGATAGGATTTTAGAAGTCATAGTTCTGCAGTCTACATATTTTTACAAGGCAGAGCAAAATATTTACTACCAACTGCAATACAACCAGTTTAATTCAATAGTTGATAGTTGTATGGTATAACCATGCAATATAACCTCCCCTTTAGATTTGATATAAAATTAATGTAGACCCATTTGAAGTACAAATTTTAAAGTGTACATGAAGAGTGTACAAATATTTTCAATTATTTTGCACCAGAAAGTACAAGAAGTATGTTGTGCTGATATTTTACTATAAGTTCTTCAATTTTAATATATTTTAATGAATGAATTCTTACTAAAGATGTACACATAAACAGAACTAACAAATTTACTCCTCCGCCCCAAGCTATCTGTAAAAAACAATGTAGGTCTAATACTGAATTGTTTTGATAAAACTGAATAATTGTGCAAGCTTAATGATAACTATGTCCAGTTTTATAATTCAAATTAATAATATGTGGAAGATCATGAAGCAAATTGGCGATTTTGAATATAAAGCCTCTACTTTTTCTAAAATTATGAAAAATGACTAGAAATTAAAATGGGTTTTTGCTGATAGTATACAGGCCTGTATATATAAATAAAAATACACATTGAACCTTAAAATTACCCTAGATTGTTCCAAGAAGCAAGTACAAAATCTTTCATCATACCTATTTCATGCATTGCATTTCTTCAGAATGAATTTCCTATAAATGTTTTCTAATTTAAACTGCTAATGATAACAAGGATGTTAATTCATTTGATTGGTGAATCATGATGGACTTTCTGGATATAAACTATTTAATGTATTATAGGTGTTGCGTGCAACTACAAGTTGATAGAAAGATAAAACAAAGATATATGTAGAAGAGCAAACTATTCAAAGAAGTAGAGGTTAAGTTACTTTCAGTTATCATTTGTATCATTTGTTACTTCAAATGGAAACACTTACTTGTTCTACAAATTAATAAGTTTCACACTAGAATGATGAATGAAGTTAGATGTCTTATCTACAATGCAAGAAAACATTCTAATGTGCAACAATTAGACAGTACAAAGGTGCATTGCTAAATCATAATAAAGTATTGGAAAAAGTTTGTTAAAAACAAAACAAATCATTTGGCATAATTTTTTTCACTCTTCCCCTTATAGATTTAATAGCAGTGTTCAGAATTATCTGCAATAGTAGGAACAGAAAATTCAAGTTTACATTCAATAATAATAAGTCCTACCATTGATTTTTCAGCGAAGTACATACAAATATAGTCAAATTTCATGGCACCTCTAAATTAATCATAATATTTTCTTAAAGATAATGCACAGATGATATTTTGAAAAACTTTTTGTGCTTCCCCTCCCCTCATGTCAACATTTAAAAAATAATTTAGAAGAGATATTCGTGAATAATTTAGAAGAGATAATTTAGAGGAACTGTTTACTTGGTATTTTATCCACTCTAATGCTAATGTCACGAGTCTTTCTCAGACAAACTAAGGAAATATTGGGCTAAGCGAAATGTTAAATTTTCATTTAAAATACTTTTTTGAATCATTTATCTCAAATATTCTAAAAAACATTTAAAATAATAGTAATTGACAGTGTGAATTGTTCATTAACAAATTATTTATTACCATGATATTGATTTTGAAAGCACATTAGTACAGAGAACTTATGGAAATTATCCAAACCAATGAGAACTATTCATATTAGTACTGGTTATTAAAATGTGATTGTATGTTTGTGATTGTATTAAGTAACGAGAGGCAAGAGGTTTTCTGATGAATTACAAGCAATCAATTACACTTCCTTTAATGTTTCTCAATAACAGAGAAATTTGTTTATCAAAATTAAAAGAAATATCGAAATTCACAAATAAATTTCTATATAATTGAGAAAATTTGTTACAAGTACAATTGTTTCACCAGGAAACCTCTTTTCATTAGTAATGATTAAACATCAATTATAATTGTATGCTCAATAATATTACAATTTTATGCTTTATTCCAAATGCATTAACATTTTCTCCCAATTGTTCATAAAATTAGAAATACAATAACATAATTTTTTAAAAAAGGATATTTTTCTCATTTCTATATTAAAAGTCATTTTTAATTGATGTCAATAAATGTGACACAAACATCCATAAATGTACTGTATAATCAGAGTTACGAGGATTCATATTACAACTTTCTGTACAAGAGAAATTAAATGTATATGGGTGAGGCATTTTTATCATAAAATTAGAAATGTATGTAAACAATTCAATATACACTTTTGCCTTCAATTCTTATCCATATATTGATGAGTGAAGTCAAGCATAAATAACAAAACTGATAATAAAATATATTCAGTCAAAATTCATTTTCGCTAGCTGAAACTGTGTTAACTATCTGAGAACAGAGTAGATTTTATTATTGAGAAGTCTTAAAGAAGATGTCTCCAGATATCATAAAATTATTTTTACAATTTAATATAATTCTTTCAAAATTTGTCTTTGCAGAAAAAATTGACCAATTAAATGAAGCTTTAGTCATATTATGTATCTTTTGATCTTTTTATATTTTTTTCCCTTTCTTTCTCTCTTTTTTGCTTTTGGGTAAATAGAAGTGTCTGAAAAGCAAGTAACCTTTTAATTCTTAATCGAAAGGTCTGGAATATGTCCAGTCAATTGTCCTTTGTAAGTTACAAAAGCAAGAAACAATACTAATATGTACCAATAATTTGGAATTCAAATGAAAGCAAAGCTACTAGCAATTGAAATGTTGTACCCCCAATTCATCTCAGAGGGTTGATCATCCTAATTAGTTTGACATCTTATTGTATAATTTAGTATTTATTAAATAATTATGCAATTTTGGTATGATATAAACACACTGCTGATAAGTCTATGTATCCTTTCCTTCCATCATTAGTTTCTCAACAGCAGATTTTAAGAAAATTTTCACTAAATGCAACAAATTGTTGCAAGTGTTTTAAAGGAAGAAATATTTTGTCAAGTTCGTCTATTATAACTTTCATAAGCTTGTCTAGCATTGAAAACATTAAAAAACATTTTCAAAGTAATTACTAAAAGAAAGGTATTGAGAAGAATGATCTGAATGATGAGAAGAGGAAAAACTGAAATAAGAAAGGAAGAACAATTTTATTTTATAAATTAGTTTAATTTTTTAAATCCTACAGGCTCTAGAAATTTTCAGAAACAAAAAGAAAAAAGGAAAAAAAAAGAAAAGAAAAGAAAGAAAAAGGGGACAATTTCCTACAATGAAAGCAGGTAAAGTAAGAAACAGGCAATATTGCACATCATTTTTTGAGAAATATTAAATCTTGCCTTGAAATATGTTGCAAAGAATGTTACATGAATTTGTAAATAAATTAGTTTTCCTTAATCTGTAGGGATCAAAATAAGCATGTGTAAGTTTATCTGGCAGGTAATAATAAAAAGCATAAATCTTAGATAAACTACAATGTGTTGTGAATGCATCAGTAAATGTTCCTGTAACTCTCACCCTTGCTCTTTTTCTCGTAGAAGAGAGGATTTCCAAAAAGAAAGGTGCAGTTTACGGAAAACAAGGAAAGAAATAACATGTGCTGAAGCGTCTTTCACTCAGAGCACAAGACTTTCTTTCGTAATGCAGTGTCTCTGCTTGGTTGCTGCTTAGATCTTGTAGGTACACAAAAAATAATTTGTTCCTAACAAGGTTTCATGAAAAAACAGAAACAAAAATGAGTAGGAGCAACATAAGAGGGCACTTCCAATTGGAACTTGAAACAAACCATTTATTTGTGACAAAAGCATCAGTGTGTAGCATGTACATACACAAATTTAAGGAATTATGCATATTTCTCCAAAAACAATTTAAATTTTTTATAATTCAAACTACATCTAAAGTACCACTGGCCTGGGAAAGCTGGGGCAAATCTAAAATACATTCCTGATTATGCAGATGGTTCTACATTAAGGCTAGAACAGTTTTGTTTGTGCATGCACATTCCTCAATGCATGGCATGTAATTTGATTAATAGATTCTGAAAGTCTAACAGAACTAGAATACATGTCAAGATCTGATTAACTAACAACAATACTTTCCAAAAATCATTGAAATTATGGTATTCAACTGAAATTGCCTGCATGAGGTCTCATGCAAAATGAGAATTTTTCAAGGTCCAAAAAGCAAACAGGCAAGGAGGTAGGCGGAGAGAATGTGACGCATCAAGTCAAAGTCAGTCTTTCCGTCATCCATTCACAAGACATATGAAGACACTTAAGAATAAAGAATATTAATCTCACCTGTGATGTTATCACACAGGATGCGAGAGGTAATGATGCGGCCATAGGGACTGAACAAGTTCTCCAGATCCTGCTGGGTCATGTTCTTAGGAAGTCCACTCACATACAGATTAGCACCTTTAATTGCTTCACTGCTAGGCCGGGCATAGGATACCTGAAAACAGAAGTTATGTTTTTTATAACATTCTCTTGCAAATACATCCTGCAAAATAAGCCTAGCACAATTAATAATTTCTGAATCCAAAAATTAGTAATTAGTACTAGGGTGCAAGAATAATTTTGCAGAAATTGTATTTAAGAAACAGAATATTACACAATAGCATTTTATTGAAACAAAGAGTAAACAAATGTAATCAATAGCAATGAATTTTTCAATACTGTGGTACCACTGGTAACAAATGGTACAACACTGTGCAATGATGGGGATATTGCTTGCAGTTGCAATAAAAAGTAATTTTTTAAAAAGGTCTCAGAATATACACCATTTCCATGCCAATTTCTAATGTTTCCAACCATCTCTCTAGCTTTCCATTCAGCCACTTTGCAGTTAGGAGGCAATGCACATGACAGATTTTTCTGGAAAATGAAATGCCCATTCGTTGAATTTTTTTCTTTGATGAGTACTACTGTGAATTATATTTGAAGGTAATTTAAAGAATTGTCACATTTTTCAAATATAATTAGAATGAAAGATTGAGAAGAAAATGGAGGAGGAGGACAAGTAGAAGGAGGGGGAGGAGGGGGAGGGGAAGAGGAGGAAGAGACAGGAGGAGGAAAAAGGAGGAGGAGGAGGAGAAGAAGAAGTAGAAGAAGAAGTAGAAGAAGAAGAAGTACAAGAAGAAGAAGTACAAGAAGAAGAAGTACAAGAAGAAGAAGAAGAAGAAGAAGAAGAAGTAGAAGAAGAAGAAGTACAAGAAGAAGAAGAAGTAGAAGAAGTACAAGAAGAAGAAGTAGAAGAAGTAGAAGAAGAAGAAGAAGAAGAAGAAGAAGAAGAAGAAGAAGAAGAAGAAAAAACCGGAACAGATGCGAAGAAGTGAACGGTGACGTGCGGAGAATGAAGCCACACTGCTATCAATTGGAATCGTCACTACGGGGGCATTTTAGGAATTCTAACAAGCTTTTTGCAAGTTTCTCTTTGGCAGAAGGAACCTCTCACGCTTCAAAATATATTTTATTAACTCGAAGGTCTGGAAGTCAGGAGGGGTGAGGAAGATAAATCGAGATGATAAAGAAAGAAAGAGAAAAAGAGAGAGATAATCAAAGTTAATAAGATATTGACATTTATTCTAGTTCTATTAGACTTTCACATGAGAGGAAAAGAGGAAGACCAAAAGAGAGAACACGTAAGAGAGAAACAGAAAGAAAAAGAGAAGAGGGGGATGGGGTAGCCGCAGCAGCACTTGCGATGGCGTCTTGGCCTCCGCTCCCGCCCCGCCCCCGTCCCGCCCCCGCCCAGCCGCTTCTATTTTTGGCACAGTTGTGAACGCGGCGTGTCCGAGCGTGCACGATCGTGCAGCGCAGCCCGTTCCACCCACTCCCTCTCTTACTCCCAATTCCCCACTCTGAATTCTGATCACTAAAGATACGAGAACAGGAAACGCAATACCCGTCCTTCCTATCAATGGGAAATCAATCACGTCAAGCTGATTTTCACGCATTATAAGATGACACTCCTCAAACTCAGTTCCCAATCTCGGTATCGATCGATTATTAGTACTCTCTCACAATCGAGTGACAATGAGAAACGCACCATTCGATATCGCTGCACATCTCATTGCGCACAACCATTTAAGAGGAACACAAGCAAAGAGGCGAATGAAACTGTTTTTCTTTGTTCTTGCGTTATTCGGTGCAGTATTACGCCATAAAGACTGGTAGTGCGAACAATTGGTCTCTGTATGTTCAAATTTACATATTTGCAGACCAACACTTACGTTACACTTATATGTATTATAAAACTAGTGGTGACACGTACTTGCATTATTGACTACTTTTCCGATTTTCGGAAATTAAGAGAGTTCAACGAAATTAAACCTACGCCGTTTTCTTTCTTTCTGTTTTTTTTTTTTTGCCCTTTGCTCTATCCGAGGAAAAAAATAAAAGAAAAATGTTGAGAGATAAAATTGCCTTTATTTCAGGGAAAAAGAAAATAAAGGGAGATCGCCTAAAAAGGGAGCTGCGCCGTTTTTAGTGTTTAATGCTCCATCCGGCAAAAAAAAGCCTTTTTTTGAGAAAATAATTGTTCAACAATTGCCTTTATTTCATGCAAAATTACGCGAAAACTACTCATATTTTCTAAAAATTTTACATGAATTAATTGTAAGATTTGACTTTAAAGAACTGATTTAACTCTGGAAGAAAATTCTATATTCAATATTTTAGTAGTAGGAAGACTCCGCAAACATTTTCAACTTCTGCGATTTTTGAAAATTCATGGAGTTTAATGAAAATAATATCTGCGTCAGTTTTTAAGTGTCCTTTGCTCTATCCGAGAAAAAATTTGATACATTAAAGAAAATTTTGAAAATATTAAGGAATTTTGTGAAGTACTCAAATCAAAATGTTGCAAATTCGTAGGACATCTAGTTCGGCCACATTGATCGAGGACTCTCAATTTGGGAGAAAATTATCTGAAGGCGCTAGAGTTGATCTTAGGATGGACTTTTTGCCGCCAACCAATATTTCGGCATCAAGGACCCACAAAACGTAGATTCTCACTATACAAGGAGTTAAAGGAAGTAATTTACTATATTTAAGAATATTTAGAAAATAGCCAGTTTCCGCTGCAGCATTACAATGCTTTCTCCTATATGGATAGTAGGAGAAAAATTAGAACAAGAAATTGCCACAAAATGCCACCAGTGCCCCGCCCCTGCGTCTGAATACGGTAGGTAGCCGCATTCGCATCCTTGCGACAAGAGTTGCAAAGCCCATCCAAAGTTGCTAGCGGTCC
Source organism: Acheta domesticus (assembly GCA_031308135.1). NCBI lineage: Eukaryota > Metazoa > Arthropoda > Insecta > Orthoptera > Gryllidae > Acheta > Acheta domesticus. Next base: position 17,855,264 of record JAHLJT010008446.1, read on the forward strand.
CACAAAATGGCTCTCGCAGAAAACTCATGACCCTGCCTCAGGCATTCACACCCCTTGGTCAGGCAGCGCCAACTGCTCGCTCCACTCCGCTCCCTTCCGCTCCGCTTATCACTAATTCCCGTAGCGCTGGTCACTACCCGTTTCGAGACAGGCAGAACAACTCTGATTGATCAGTGTTTCCGAGCACTTCCCATGAGAGTCCGCGGGAGAGGGGGCTGTGTTCCGTTTTTTGTGTTGACCGGGAGAGGTGGCTCAGGGCATCAACTGATGTTACTGCAGTGCCTCTGACCGGGAGGTCCTGGATTCCGGTCCCGACCGTGTCAGGACTTCCCGACACTAGCTAGATAGCTAGGTGGAGTTCAGTTGCTCTCTGGAGGAGACTGCGGCCGGCTGTTCTGATCAATGACTTTCTCCAATCAATACCAGACGAATGCTGGGAGCACTATTCTAACAAACGGGCCACGGACCGCGCGCGATCTTTCCTTCCTCTTCCTTGTCCTATCCTCACCCCTTTCTTATGCACACACTTACATGCAGTACACAACCACACATGCCGGGAGACCGGTCGGGAGCTTAGAGCTTGTCCCGGCTGGGGCGGTGCCCCGCTGGTGCGATATACCTGTTTGGGGAAACCCTGCTAACTGACAGGTAGGTCGGCGCCGGGTCTCACCATCCAGTGGAAGAAGATCTCCACCACCTCCCGAGGAAAAACGTGCGCTACACTTACGGGACTAATGATCTTATCAGAATCACTAATCAATGTTAATACTCGGGCATTCGCATGGTACTGATCGCAGAAACCACGGAAAACTACCAGTCAGAGCAGGCGGTCTCCTAGACACTGAACAAAATGTAGCTGTGTCGAAAATTTCGCTACAGTCGCACTCGAACCCTAGGTCCTCAAGGTCAAAGTTTCTGCAGAGACAGTGGCAACGCTGGTTCTGAATTCCGCCGGCAGAACATCACGATTCAGTTGATCTCTGTGCAATTTTCGCAACAAAAAAGTACAAAAGTACGGCAGTGGCGGTTGAGGCCCTAATGACGGCATGTAAGCCCCCATGCTCTATCCAATAACGGAAATGTTATTTCCAAAATTCAAACCACTAATATGTAATAAAACGTAATTATTGTAAGTTCATTAAAACAAGTTTCATAAAAGTCATTATTCAAACATTACAACATTTTATGCAAAGCGTCAATTTATGCGTAGTGTAAGTGTTAGGCATGTTCACGTCCCGTGCACGTGGTTCTAGCTTTGACTTCCAATGGGCACTTCAGCTTTTGTATTAGTTCTCCATTGCCGGTAATATAATCCATACAAAAAACAAACTAGGTTTCGAAAATCCTATGATCGCACTCCAACACGTTGCAACAGCCCCCACTGTTTGGACATGTTTTAATGTTTTGGACTAGTTTTCATAATCTTAGATGTTAATGCTGCCACTAGTGGTGATAACGAAATAAAATTATTTTATTTCGAAACTTTCACTACCCTGGAATATCTTGCAATAATAAAAGATATTCCACACACGCTCGTATTCCCAACGACGCTCGCAGATCAACACTCGCAGGTGCTGCCGGGAAGATCGTCCCACAGTCCATGTGCACAAGAGGAACAGAAAGAGGGAATTTCTTCCAGAACGGCCAACTCTACACAAAGAGTCTTCAAATGTACATTTTGAATCAACAAATCCAACATCAAATGAAAATAAATCCCCCAAACATATATAATGCATTCAATACTGTAGTACTTTTGCACTTTCAATAACACGGGAAATCCATAAAATTAAGTAGCAGCTTGCTTCAGACGAAGACAGACAATTGGTAATCGGCGTAGCGTAATCTTGGGCCGCACTCCTGCGCTAGGGAGTTACAACGGAGGCCCAAGTCAGGGCCTCTTAGCAGGGCGTATGAGCCACACATCAAATTCTAGGTAAGCCGCGGGCCGCACCGTAATTTCAAATGTTTTTACCCTAACTACTCAGATTATACTGAAACAAATATATATTAGTTACAACTTTTATTCAACATACTTAATGAGTAATGTACATACGAGAAAATTAATACCTATATCATTAAATAAAAATAAGATGAATGGAGCAATTGTTTCGTATATGGTTGGTATAATACATTTTTTCAAAGCAGTCGCGGGCCGCACAATATGATCCGGCGGGCCGCCAGTTGGAAAGCCCTACCCTGAGTTGAAACCTAGCGATGCGCGGCCCTAGTCAACGCAGGAAAAGACCTACCAGCTTACTATCTGGGATTGCTGGACGGGCGCTCTTTCATTTCAAAATGGTTTCATTTACATCGATATTGTTGAAATATCATGAATACTGAATGTCATTAATGTAAAATAATGTAGTACTTTTTTAACATCATACGAGTTTTTTCGATTATCTAGGGGTTGTGCAACTGTGCAACGTAAGCACGAGCCGCCACAAATTCCCAGGGGCAATCTAAAAGTTTGTAAAGTAATAGATTGCATAACTTTCGTGAACTCTTCATCATTTACTCACACATACACAATATAAATTATACTACCTGTGGTATTCAAATGTAAATATTAACTATATTTACTCGTTTTCGTTTCACGAAAATCATTAATATTTAAAAAAAAAATTGTGCATGATTTCGGTGTTGTTGAGATACTGATTTTCCCCAAGCTCTTCATGCACTTCTGCATTCAATTAATTCCAAAGCGTAGGCGATTGATATGACTTATTGAATGGACGAATTTTCAGAGACATTTTTCGACGCAATTGAAAGAGTGGATGTAATATTCAGAAGAATGGGGAGTCAGGTCGTCACAGAAGTACCATTCCAGCAATGCATGCTATACCCTTCTTTGGTCCAATCCTTATCAGTACCAGTTTTCACTGTGAACATGGTTTCTAACGCCTTAAACTTGCCAATTTGCCACATAGTACGGTTTGAAAGTAATCTTCATGAAAAATCTAGCATTTATTTACATGAAAATAACAATGACTTCTTTATGAAAATAATGGTCATTTGAATACCATCATAAAGCAAAGCAACGAGAAAAAACAAGCATAATTTAAACATTATTTTTTTAATGTAGCTAAATCCATCGTGAAAAGTTGTTTACAAATACAGCAACAATGCTTAGTACAGCAGAACTGTGGAAGCCGAAAGGAATTTAATAGCTGTCTTTGTGATCAAGGATTCCTTCGCAAAACTGTGTGCGACTAAACAGATGAAATTAGCACGCGGGCCCCTTCTCGTCCTGGCAGTTCCGTTTTTCAGAATCAGCCTCACGATCAAAGAATTGGCTCAAAACTGAAAGTACAGAAAAAGCAACGAAGCTAGGGTGCAGTAAAAAGAACATGAAAAGGAAAAAAAAAGGCCGCTAACCAAACAATTTAAATCGAAACATATCATGCCTTCTTAACATGTATGGGTTAATTATTAACAGATAAAACTAATTTACAAGATGAAAATAAACCTAAAACATTACATACGAGCGTCATGGTAACCCATGAATTAATTACGACTGAAATTCAAATCATGGCACGATCCTCCAAATTTCAGAATTAGAAACGACTGCAAATTACACAACATAATATTGTTACGGGAAAATAAAGCACTTGACTATCTAGTGAAACGCCTCTATCCTTTCTGCAATGTCATATTAAACCAGAAGCTAAGGTATCACGTTTCTCCGAGTTATGTTTCCTGCATTCAATATTTCAGAGAAGGCTGGCTTTTCAGCGCCTCTCTATTTTAGATTTGGCTCGAGATTACTTCCAAAATTATCTGCTTGCTCATTGTCTTATTAGCGCAATATTTCTATTAGCAATTTCATAGATTAAAAATGCGAACAAAATAAAAAAAAAATCAGATTGGAACATGAGAGTGAGAAGAAAATGATTCTCCAAATGTTGCTTCATCTTTTTAGGGAGGTATGATGCACAGGGTAATTCTTACGCCACACGTCATTTCTGGCGCATCTTCCCTCTGACACTCAAACTTACACTTCGCGCCGGCGGTCGACTGCCATGTGCAGATCGAATCCTGGCAAGAGCTCCTGCAGGACGCCCATAGCTTCAGATTCAAGGGGAAGGAGAGAAAAGGTGAAAAGGCGACAATGCGATACGGCCGAAACCCGACACAATACCAACGAAATGTTTCTGAAAAAAGCAAAAATCGGTAGAAACTTGGTTGTTCGGGAGACGCCGCGTCCTGAGCGTGTATCCTCGTCACGTGGAGGTTCTTATGGCAAGGCGTTCTGTTGGCTTGAGAAGTGAAAAGCGGAAACCACGTAGGCTGAAAGGAGATTCAACACTGTTGGTGAGGTATGTAGGACTAGCTCTCGCAACTAAACTATTCACCCACTTTCAGCGACATAAACGCGGTGAGGGAAGGAACCTTCAACGGGATTTTTCGGCAAATGGATATGAAGCTTTACGTGCCAAATACTTGTAGGCGGCGAAAAAAGTCGAGATACGTTCCTTAATCTGCCTCGCGATGTCGGTGAAAGTAGAGGTGCACAATTAAACTGCAATCATTTTTTGTGTGAACTGCCCCCCGCTCCCAACATGACTCCAGCACTAGAGTTGAGTCTCCTCACAGTCTTCACCTTGACACGGGCCTGTCCTGAAAGCGTCAGCTCAGAGCTACGCATGTTGCTCCCTAGGTTACACCACAACCCTTGCACCATTCTCATAGTAATTATTCCTGTCACAAGACGTCTCTGGTAACGTATGTGTAGTTCCCAGCAGAATATCCAACGGACTGAATTACATTTCTGATTGTGAAAGATAAATATTATATTTTAGTTTCCTTAGGAATTTTCACAAAGAACATATTAAACTTGTATTCGTAAAAATATACAATGTTGAAATTCGAAAAAAATATAGATGTTGAGAAATTCAAGTTAATCCCAGAGGCCCTTCTGAAACTTTACTTCACCTCGCACAAGAGACCTAACGGGTCTATGTGCGTCCCATAAGAGACGAGTGTGAAGAGAGACGTTTGAAATGACCGTAATGGGGGCGCGTTCTGTCTCCCCCTGCGACAGCGAGGGGGAGGGGGAAAGAGCAATGCCACGACGCAGCAGCGAAAAATTACTTCTTCTTCTGAGAGCGACGGAAGCGAACTGTTGGGAGTGCAACGTTTGCTGAGCTGTGAATGGACACTGTGCGGTGGAGCACAGTGGCCAGGTATCGTGATTTATCTCAGGAATATTCATCCCGAGATATTTGGCTTTAGATAGGAGTGATTAAGAACGTGGGTGACCGTTGCGATTCTGTTTCACGAAATTTTAAAAAAAAATGTTAGATCATTACTCCAATTTAAACAGTGGCACTTCAAAGTCACGACTTTGACTGAGGGGGGAACACTGTCATCTAATCGGGAGCTACGTTACGACTTAAATTTTTGATATTGTTGGTTACGATTGAATGAAAATGTCTCCTCTCTTTCCAGCCTAACTTTGAAGTGTCACTCTGTTTAAATCGGAGTATCGAAGTGGTGTAATCGGAATCGGAGTTGTGTGTGCGACAACCGACACGTGGCGGATATGAAGATCAACTGATTCCGAGCTCTCGCATACAAACCACATTCTATAAGACTGAATCAAAAATCTGAGTAGTAATTCAAAACAGCACGTAATATCTAAAATTGTGAAAACTATGATGTAAACGTGTTTCACCTATCTTAGGCGCCGTTCAAGAAAGACCACGCAGACACGCGGGCAAGCGGTAGGCAAACATAGGCCTGTGGTCCTTCGCGGGCAGCCTGGGTACGGCGCGGCGTGAAAGAAGAAAACTGCGGTGGCGACTGGGAACAGAAGCGAAGGCCGGCTGCTGAGCGAGGACGGCTCGGGCGCACCTGCCTGCAGGCCGTGCAGCGCCCTCTCGGCGCTGGACGAGCGGAATATGGAGGAAATGACCTCGCTCACCGTGGGATGAGCGCGGAAGGCAGCGGACAGCAAAAACGACTCCGTGGTTATTGCCGTTCTGGTGGATCAGACAAAAAGAGGGGAGAGTGGGCGGAGAGTTCAAGAATTGATAGTGAAAGATACTTAGTTTGGTTTTACTTCCACTTTTGGTTGCAAAGACTTCAAAAGGAAAAATTGTAAATAGTGTTTATTTATTTATTTGGGTTAATAAATACAAGGCCTTTGGTTTAGTAAACTGAATTTGCTCGACCTTATTTTATGATGTCATCTCAACAATAACTCCCTACAAACATCCCCGACCATTAGGATCCTTTCTCAAAGTAGTTTTCGAAATGCAACCACCGGCAGTGGCGGCAGTGGCGGGTTACATAAAGTGGCTCGAACAGGGAAAATCTGCAAAATTTATATTACACGAGAGACATTTAAGGCGTTAAGGTAACACACTATTATCTTCTAACAGTTTTCATGAACAAAATTATTTGATTTTGCTGAAGAAAGCTTCGCTTTTGCGGTACACTTGCATGAAGATTTCTCTTCTACAACACCCAAAGAATTATGGTTAGAACGCCTCCATGTTCTGAGAGCAATTATAAGTATTGCCAAAGAAAAATTCGACTTTTTCCATGTACAATCGAGAAATCCAAATGTTTAAATTGACGGAAACTGAATTGGCGAACAAATGACTCACTAGTGTGGAATTAATTAATTAATTGCAATGGTTGGCATTCGTGCCGCCGCGCCGCTGTATTCGCCACCCCTCCCGACGGAGTGGACCAGCCGCAACCGCCTTCGCCCTCCCCATGCCACTTCCAGAGCTGCCCAAATCCCCAGCGTCTCTAGAGCCGGAGCAACGAGTTCAAAGCCAGCACGTCACTCTTCACGCCAGTACGTGGTGGCATGACCTGAAGCTCACCTCCTCTTCCGTCTCCACGTACTAGCCACGGCTGACTCGAATGGAGGCAAGGAAACGTTGTTGCCAAAATAAAAGTAGGTGCTCCCAAACATGTGTTGCAAGATAAAATAAAGACCGGGTACATATACATATATTTATATTATCAATCATATTGGTCGTACTTTGCACTACAATACAATATTATTAACATAAGTATCATTTCGTTTTAATGTTTTAGTCTAATTGTGTAGAAGCAGTTAGGCCACTGAAAAGATTTAACTTGGCATTTAAACGCACGTATAGATTAATTGATAATCATAAATAGCAATGTGTTGTAAATGTGTAAGGGCGTGGGAAGGTGACAAACGAATGCGAGCATACCGAAGGCGCCCGCCTTTCTGTAGCGCTGTGGCACACAACCTCACATTCAGAACACGTAAAAGAATGGAGTCATCACACTAGTGCTCTGAAATTCACTCACATCGCCCTAAAATGAATTTTGTATTAACTGGTACCCAAATTAGTGGGATAGCCGTCGAATATTTCCGGAAGAGTGCAACTTTGTTGAAGAAAATAATCTGGCTCCCAGCAAATTCAACTCTTCCAGATGTCACTGCCTACTCGACTCTATTACTCATGTATTTGGTAATGATCTGCACGCTTATACACGTTGAGTCAATGAGCCCGTAGAAAGTCGGTTAATAGTGCGTGAGTCAGTGCATCTCAGTCAATGTCTACTCTCCACCCCTGTGCCTCTTCCAATCTCAAGTGCGTCGATCCACGCAAGAATTCGACGCCCTTCCTTTATGCCGTCCTTCCTCGCGGCTCCCCAACACCCCTCATCGCAGGACACGTTCGGATTTGAAATTTGCTTACCTTTTTAAAAAATTGTTGCTTCTTGCCTTTTCTCGCAACTTCGTCTCTTAGCCATCTCTTGGGCGTCGAGCGTATACATGTTTGGAGCAATCCTCCGCTAACTTTTGCCTTATCTCGTAACGTCGCAGTCATTGCCTTTTCTTCCTACGGCCAGGAGATCGCCGCCGTTAGGAACCAACGTTCCCAGACGCAACCCATCTAGGAATCCACGGTGCCTCGAGTTTCTTAACTTCCATGACTTCACGGAGCGTACTTAAGTACTTCGGTGAACGCCGCTTTTACTTCAAATGTTTGAATTTGCTTCTAGAACATTCTATGACAAATTGTCTTTCAATGTAAAACTCAGGTGTTCAGGCTCACGTGGGCTACCGGGCGAACGGCTCCCTTTGTGACTGTCCTTCGTTGTGAGAAGTGCGACGCCTGTGGGTGGAGGAGGCGGCGGTGCGCGCGAACGCACGATTTACGCCTGGGCTCGTGAGACCGGCGTGAGGCCGTGCGCTTCCCAGAGGTCGCTCCGGCGACGCGAGGCGGATGCCAGGGTGGGTGCTTCCACTAAGAGATACAACGCAAGATCTCCAAGTTTTCCTTTTCCCTTTTCCTTTTCCTTTCCACCCAGAAATTTTCATCTTCATTTTTCAAAAAGTCGATATCTTAATATAAAAATACAACATGAATTTCACTTTCCTTCGCCTATCTATTTTCGTTTTCTCCATCGTCATTTATAAAATTTCGTATCACAGTCGCGTCCATTTCAATGAACAAAGTTCAACAAGCTGGCTCCAAAGGTCGTCGCCATCCGAAAGTGCAGTTGCTGGGAGCCTCCGCCTGTGCATTGGCACGCGGGCCGACGAGTTCCTCAGAGCAGCAAGGGAGGCGCTTTCCCCGCAAGCGAAAGCCGTGGGTTCGACATCCCGACAGGCACGGGCGCTGCCTCGCATACGTTCGGGAATACGTCGAGCACTTCTCGGTGGCGGTGGACGACAAACCGACACACACCGAAAACTGTTGGAAATGAAAATGTAGACTCGTTCCGTGTTTATGTCGTTGCGGGTGAGGAGGAGGAGGAGGAGGAGGAGGGCGGGGCGGCGACGGCGCTATTTTGGGTCGCCACCGGCGCTCGCCCGCCTCAGGCCCCGGCCCCCGCCCCCGCAGCCGCCGCCACCGCCGCCGTCGCCTTCGCAGAGCCACGTTTGGGGAAAGCAGCGCGCCAACTCTCATCCCAAGGCGCACAGGTATGGTCTTCTTCATTCGAAATTGGCTCTAAATGTATAACAATTTCTGGCGTCCTCGCGGTCGTCTCGTTAACCCTTCATCTGCCTGGCGTGCCTGTATGGGCACTCTGTACGAACGTGAACATCGTTCAAACTTTCACCTTAAAATGGGTCCAACGCCGAAAATGGGTCCAGAACACCCTCCTTTGATACTTATGAGGAAAAAATTCAAAGAAAAAATCTAGTTTTTTTTTTAGAAAATAACCGTTTAGAAATAACCTCTATTTTACGAAATTCAAAAATTACGAGGAAACTACGAATATTTTCGAAAATTTGTACATGACACTATTTCAGGATGTTTTTGAATAACATGAAAAACAGATTTCATTAAGGAATAAAACTTTTTTCAATATTGTAGCTATAGGAAGACGCCGAATAAGTTTTGAACTTTTACAGTTTTCGAAAAATCAGGGGTTTCCAGGAAAATGAGACTTGCGCCATTCTTTTAGGCGTTATTTGCGCTATCTGAGGACAAAGGTTAATAAAGACATATGAAGTTATTTGGAGGCATTTTAAAACTGTTGTTGAGGTTTCATTTACAGTACACACAAAAATACAAATATCCATTTCACACTCTCGATCGAGGAGAATCAATTCTGGAGAAAATCGTCTGAACGATTAAGGTGCTAACGTTGACCACAGAAAGACGTTTTGCCGACAATCGATTTTTCGGTATCAAGGACCCACAAAACATGGATTCTGACTACACAACGTGTGAGAGGAAGTAATTTACTATCTTCAGAAAAGGATTTATCAACTTTTTCGTTACCAGGGCCCGACAATAAGAGTTTTCCTGTCGAAAAAATTGCCGATTACAACACTTTCCTCTTTACATGTTACGTAGCAAGGCAAGAAAGTAAAAAATTACGACCAATCAGTCCGTTATGAAATTGCACCATTATTTCGTGCTATTGCAACACCAGCTAGTTTGCTAGTTTTGGTGAAGAGCAATTCAGTAGTTGAAGTTTGGGGATGGGAGAGGGGTAATTCGAAATTTTTTGAATTTCAAGAAAGTGTGTCCCGACACCACTTTTCAGAACTGTGTTACAGAGGCGCAATAGATCATTTCAATGTGTAATAAATGCCTTCATTCTCACAAGCCTGAGGGCCAATCTTTCGACAAGGTGTGTGGTTTTAGAACAACACTACTTTGTCTTTGGTCAACTTCATGTACTCCTGCACAGAATAGAAAAGTGTTTTTTTAATGAGAGTATTTCTTAGAGTAATTCGCTGTTTGAAAATTTACAATAATGGATACATTAAAATGAAAGAAAACCAACTTCATGTTGTTTTTACGAATTATAAATATTTTAAAATATTTTTTATTAATGCAATTGTTCAATTTTGTCCGGACATTTTTGAAGAATTAACCCCAGTCATTTATAATCGCACACTGTCTTCCAAGCATTTCCACACATTTCATACGGGAATAAAGTACAGTCCTGCGGTTTTGGTACTTGGCTGTCCGGTATGAGCCGCATCAGATTAGGTCGAGCTGACGTTTCGGCCATCATGTTGTGGCCTTCTGAGCTCCACTGCACAGTCCTTGAGATTGGTAAATCAGAGTTCTAGCCACTCCCAGAATTATGGGGCCTTTTAAACTTGTGTAATTTTTGTAATTTCATAATTGTAACTGAAAATCGGACCTGCCATTTTTATGAGCACATTTTGGTCTATACGAGCAATTTTTTTTTAAAAATCCAAAAATGTCGAATGGGCTTCATTTGAAATAGACCCAAAACTTTATGGTCGAAATTTGCGCGCCTACAACATCGAGATCGATCTGGGAATATTTTGATGCAAATCAATCTGAGAAATTTATTCGCTAGAGTTGTTTACAGAAAGACGGATTAATTGTTGAACGTTTTGACTGAACCTACTTCCTCTGTGTCTAGTTCTGACTACACTACGTATAAACCGGTAACTCTACGCACATGAGCAAGAACAATTCACCATTTCGGTGTCCGGCTCACAAACCTTTTTCTGACGAACAATCGGCACATTTCCCGCAACATTTCTTAACTTTCTCTATACTACGATTAGTACACGAGAAAGTAAATAGCAGGCAGTTTTGACTTTGTAAAAACACAAGAGTGAGAATAAATTTAAAAAATCGACAGGGTTTTTTGGGCTAACATAATTTTCACTTTTCCATCTATCATTTCATATTCCTCGGGAAATGGTTACTACAGAAATTGAAGATATTTTAATCAGTGAGTTTTTGGTAGGCAAGGAAAGTAGAAGGCTGGAAATGGGTGATGGAGGCAGCTAAAGAGAAAGGGAGCAAGGGACAAGAGACCAAGGACAAGGGGCTGTGGACAAAAGAACAAATTGAGTAAGAGAAACAGTGAGAGAGCAAGAGAAAAAACGAGAGAGGGGGTGGAGGGCGAGCGAGCTGTGGGAGAGCGCAGTGCATGAGAGCGCATGGCGGGCGGCGGGCGGCGGGCGGCGGGCGGCGGGCGGCGGGCGGCGGGCGGCGGGCGGCGGGCGGCGGGCGGCGGGCGCTCGGACGGAGCTGCCAGCTGGCCGAGCGCCCGGTCGCATCCACACCCGCGCCCGTGCCCAACTTCTCTCACACCCCAGCGAACAGCCTTACTTCATTTAACAATGTTTTATAGCAAAATTTTATTTTATCAAGACTGGGGGATATTTGGATATCATTTCATTACCTGAGCAATACAAACTGCAATTTACATTTCTTCGCATACCCCAACAAATACTTGACTCCCACTGGCATTTTATCAACATTCTCAAGTACCTACTCAGATTTAACAAATCATGAAATTTTCTTTTGTAGTAAACTCTAAACTCTGGTATGTGTTTATTCAAGAAATGTTATGTTACATTCGCAGAAAAAATATTCATGTTTTCTCATTGGTTTCTGGCTGTTTCTGTATTCTCCATCGCCATGAGACTAGAGCTGAAACGAATTTCAAGTCCTTTGAACCAACCTATTTGGCTGCCTTACAGATTCTTCTGCAGTATTTCTCATAGACGACGCCCTTCTCTGTCAAGCATCTCGTCGACAGCCATGAGAAGAACACGGAACGTATTCCTTAGAAAAATTACGTACTGTTGTGTTTGGAGGTGTGTGTTAATGACATTCTACGACAATGAATTCTGTGAAATGGGACAATTTAAAACTTTTTAATCGCGTAGAAGGAATTACATCAAGTGTCACGCGATTCGCCAGGCGTGTCCGGGGCCAGGGCCGGTGGAGTAGAAGTATGGGGGCGGAGGTCTCGCGCTGAAGCACACATTCAAATTAATAATTTATTCGCATTTCATTTTGATTTACTTTCCGCCAAACAGTACAAAATATATGTGACGTATGGTGGAGACAATCACTGGATGTTATCTTGAGCCTCAGAACCCCTTCCCCACCACCTTTTTACTACATAGTTGAATGAGAGACAAAGGTACCAACCTAGCGAGTTTATAAACGTTTAAAAACTGAACATTTTCTGTAAACAACTTCTGCAAAGTTATTTGCATCGGTAAACGAACTACAGATTTTACTTCATAGTGTTCCTAACAAAACGGCAACCCACACCCCCGGCTCCATTCCTACCACAAATAGCAAGAGGAGAACTCAACAAAACGTGCCCATAATGAAGCTCCACTTAGGTCCAGAAGCAAAACAAGGGGCCATATCAGCATTTGCTCAAAGGATCAAGCGAAACTGAAAAAAAACCCACACCTGAAAACCATTGCTTTTAGGTAGTTCAGGAGCTTTCTTCTGCACCACAAAGAATGTCGACTCTTAAATGCTAGATTTATCAATGCAGAATCATTTCTAACAAATTATCTTGAGATGATTTCCAAAATAATTTGAATCTAAATTTTGCAGTTATGATAAAACGTTTTCGTATAACTTTGCTGATAGAAGAGGTTTTGTGGTTCGCAAATGAAAAATTAGCGCATTTCATAAAGGGAAAATTACGTCATAAAACGACGTTTATTGTCCCTGAGAACATTCCTGTTTCACAGTTTTGCAACAAAAACAAAAAAATCCTATATAATTGCACTGTCGCGATGGGAAGCACCTCTTAAGAAATTAATAACTCTAAAATTAAAGTAAGCACTAATCACGCCATTGAACGAACAAGACCACCATTCAAGGGTGAGGAAATATAGTAATTCCAAGATCTTCCTTGGATTCGTTCAACCAGAAATGGAAGTTGAGAGAAAGAGGGAGACGTTTACAGTAAGATCAACCTTATGAAATGAGTAAAGCGCGGCGGTGTTGAAACCGATTAGTTAAACCAGAAATGGAAGTTGAGAGATAAACCTTTTGAAATGGGGAAAGCGCGGCGGTGTTGAGGCCGATTAGTTAAACCAGAAATGGAAGTTAGGAGATCAACCTTATGAAATGGTGAAACCGCAACAGTGTTGAGACCGATTAGTTAAACCAGGAATGGAAGTTGAGAGATGAACCTTATGAAGTGGGAAAGCGCGGCAGTATTGACGCCGATTAGTTAAACCAGAAATGAAAGTTGAGAGATCAACCTTATGAAATGGGGAAAGCGCGGTGGCGTTGTGGCCGGGAGGAGAAGGGGCCGCTGCGTTCTGCGGCGGGAGTGGAGGGGGCGCGGCCACTGCAACTTCTGCCAGTATTGATTTTCCAAGAGCGCAACACGGGACCCCCTTTCCCCGTCCGCTCCGCTGCCGCCCCCGCTGCCGCCCCCGCTCCTGCCCCCGCTGCTGCCCCCGCTGCTGCCCCCGCTGCCGCCCTCGCTGCCGCCCTCGCTGCCGCCCTCGCTGCCGCCCTCGCTGCCGCCCTCGCTGCCGCCCTCGCTGCCGGCCTCGCTGCCGCCCTCGCTGGCCGCCCTCGCTGCCGCCCTCGCTGCCGCCCTCGCTGCCGCCCCCGCCGCCGCCCCGCTGCCAGCGCCGGCACTTTCGGGGGGCGGGACGAGCTGGGATTGAGAAGAGATGATCGATTCACGTCAAAACTACGAGGCTCATTCAAATATAAACGAAACTTCGTTCGTTTGACTCGCGAGGCGAGCTGAGCGGCGCCCCCGGGAATCTGCGCCAGAAAAGAGACAGAGGCAGCCATGCACACGCTCCACGCTTACGCCCGCAACTGCAGCGCCGCTACGAGTGCACAGAAAGGACCAGTGCTCGTTGCGCAACGCATTATTCGTTTTCTCACCAAAGAACGAGTGAAATCGAGCGAAATTTTGAAGGCTCCAAGCACAGTCCGGTGATGAAATTCTGAGTGAAACCGAAATGTTCAATTGGTTGCAGAAATTTCGAAACAATTGGAAAAAAGTAAAATATCGAAGCCATAATCGGCGTCCGGCGACCAGCGTCAATGAAGCCGTACGTGAGCTTGTGGAATGCTATCGCCGCATTTCTGTTGGCGAGATTACATCAGAGGTGGGTGTAAGTGTTGCAAGTGCACACACGATCAGACACACTTGGATACAGGAAAGTATCGGCAAGGTGGGTTCCCCACTTTCTTACTGAGGCACAAAAGAACACGTGGAAGGATATTGCCAACGACTTTGAATCACTTTAAAGAAGAACGAGGAGGCTTTCTTTGGACCGTCTGACCTTCTGATAAAGCGTGGATCCACCACAATACTTCAGAGAACAACAGTACAGAGTGCAGGACAGTTGGAGAAGTGGCAGCGGCCAAGGACAAGACTTTGACTGTCAGCCGAGAAAGTTTTGGCAACTGTGTTTGGGGACTCAAAAGGTGCATTGTTGATTGACTACCTCCATGAGCGCAGGGCGATGAATGCTGCCTACTACTGCCAGTTGTTGAATGTTGCCAAGACTGACTAATTCCTCATTCAGCAGCTCAGACTCACGAAATTGCACGAGCTGCTCCTGGGAACACCCACCCTACTGACTCGCCCCCATGTGGCTTTCTTATCTGGTCCACTGAAGGAGGCACTTGAGGGGCAAGATTTGAAGACTGCGCTCGGCAGTACGTGCGTAATCGGCTACTGGGGCAGACATCTTTTTCCTCCCACGAAGGGATCTCAAAGCTGCCTGTGCAATGGGAAAATGTATTGTTTGTCGAAGGAAATTATGCAGAAAAATAAGACACTCCATTTCTATTTTTATGTATCACCACACACTGTTAAACATTTCGGTACACATTTGAATGACCTTTGTATTATGATG
This sequence comes from Acheta domesticus, assembly GCA_031308135.1. NCBI lineage: Eukaryota > Metazoa > Arthropoda > Insecta > Orthoptera > Gryllidae > Acheta > Acheta domesticus. The sequence continues at coordinate 17,870,364 of JAHLJT010008446.1, forward strand.
GTTAGTCCCGATTAGTGAAGTGAATGTTTTATCTCGGAAAGCGGCGGAGTTCCTCTTCAGCTGGGTGAGATCCGGTGCGAACTTACACGTCGGCTTAATGGGGATTTCCCGCTTCCCGGTGTCTTCTCCCGGCGCGGCATCGCCCCAACCGAGACAGCTCTAATCTCCCGACATTTGTGGTATTGTAGTGCATGTCAGTGTGTTTGCGAGTAAGATGGGAGAATAGGGCAAGAAAGGACCGATCGCGCGCGGTCTGTAGCCCGTTTGTGAGGGTATTGCTCCGCCATTCGCGTTGTATTGATAAGAGAAAGTACGAAAAAATACTGATCAGAGCAACCGGTAACTCGAATTCTCCTCCAAACTGCGGCTGAAACCTATCTACCAATGTAGCGAATGTGAAAAATCCGCCGAGGAGCTTTCGATCGGAGTCTGTGTTCAATACTTAGGTGATTACCACAAACTTTTAACATTTAATCGAACCTCAACACAAACTTGAACGCTTACAACCATTTTAATCATTTCGTACTCAATGAAATTCAAACCCATGCCCATTCAAACTTGGTAGGAGCGCACGTTTGTGTGTGTGTGAGTGAAAATGTGTGCGTTTGTAGTGAGAGAGAGTGCGTGTGTAGTGAGAGAGAGTGCGTGTGTAGTGAGAGAGAGTGCGTGTGTAGTGAGAGAGAGTGCGTGTGTAGTGAGAGAGAGTGCGTGTGTAGTGAGAGAGAGTGCGTGTGTAGTGAGAGAGAGTGCGTGTGTAGTGAGAGAGAGTGCGTGTGTAGTGAGAGAGTGTGCGTGTGTAGTGAGATAGTGTGCGTGTGTAGTGAGAGAGTGTGCGTGTGTAGTGAGAGTGTGTGCGTGTGTAGTGAGAGTGTGTGCGTGTGTAGTGAGAGAGTGTGCGTGTGTAGTGAGAGAGTGTGCGTGTGTAGTGAGAGAGTGTGCGTGTGTAGTGAGAGAGTGTGCGTGTGTAGTGAGAGTGTGTGCGTGTGTAGTGAGAGTGTGTGCGTGCATGTGAGTGTGTGCATGTGAGTGTGTGTGTGTGTGAGTGAGTGTGTATGTGAGTGTGAGTATGTGAGTGTGCATGTGTGGCGGCGATAGGAGAGCAAGAGGCCCGTTCCCGATGGTGCGGCCAGCATTCACGGCCAGCCACGCACAAAGCCATATACGTGCCAGGTGCGTATGGCGCTCCTCGCTCTTCGCCGCTCGCAGCCCCCGCCCCCGGGCACCCTCGCTCCCTCTCGCCATCGGATGCTGACGCCCGCCCAAATCAGCCGGGCTTCTCCTTCGACACCTACCGCGCGACCAGGGGCACTATTTAAAAATGAATTCGCAAAATTTTCCTTTGTATACCATGCCATGTTAAATTGACAACATTACATTTACGAGCAACTTGGGTAGTTGATGTTTCAGAAGATGTATGCGCTGTGAGTTAATGGATGCTTTTTGTGTGGATTACAGCCGAAACTTTTACAAATTCATTCTCAGAATATGGAACGAAGAATGAGTACTTCGATTGAATAAAATGGAGAACGATCTCTACTCTGATTACATCTAATTTATATTGTAACTAGCTGAACCCGTGCGATTACATCGCACTGAAGGGAAACCTGTAGGACGTTAAAACAGAACATATGAAATGTATATATATAATACATATGAAATGTATATATAAAAGATATATAAGAACATACACAAAATTTTACATTGAACACTTACAACACAATTGATAAATAGTTGCACACATGTTTGTCTTAACGGAACGCACAACAGATTTCCGCTTCCCGCCGCTTCGATTCACATGCGACAACCACGTGAGTTCTCCTGCGGCGGATGGTGTGCGCATAACCGCCATCTTGACAGGCAGCGCGCGGAGGGCACGCTAACTATCCCAGCCGCAAAGTTCAAACAACAAAAGTTTCCTAGCATTTTATTAATAACGAAAAGCTTCGTGATTTGCAATATTTAGTGACCTCCATTCCTGATTTTTTAATCTTTTTTTTTGGTACCTCATTTGTTAAAATCCGTTCACTAGGAGCCGAGTAGGAGGGGCAACAAATTCACGGTTTTAACGAAAATAATATATATGATGATGCGCACAACTTGCAATACGTGGCGCACATCCTACAATAAGGAAAGAAACTAAAAAAATAGAATAAAGAGAATTCTGA
>JAHLJT010008446.1:17872628-17913570 GCA_031308135.1 Acheta domesticus
AATACTGCGATTTCTGTATGATGAGCTATGACAGTTATCAGCTGTTTCGTCCAGCTGGAGCAATTCTCCAATCGAGAGCTTACACGTCACTACAGTGTTGACAAAGGTTTTTGAGAACAAACGACTAATGAATTGCGTGAGTTTCTGATAGTTGAAAGTCGCCCCGCGCGAGACATCATGGCGACCGACGGCGACGCGCGCGTTTTGGCGTGTACCGGTGAGTACGGGCACTTCGGTGCGTAAGGCGAACTTCGCACAAAAAGTTATGTACATTAATACTATAATAAATACTGCTTGTAATGTGTAACGTTTTCGTATTAATGTTTCAGTATTTACTTGAGAAGGAGAGTTTACGTCTGGTTGGCTTAATGTCAAAAAGAGGGGCGTCCGGAAGAGGTAAACAGGCCATTTTTTCATAATTCTTGATTTGTTTCAAAACCTTACATACATACATACATCATATACGCACGCACACACACACACACACACATTTAGATAGATATATCCAGTTGTTTTCAGAAATTATGATGTGCTGTTGTCATTATCATTGTTACAGAGAGAAAAGCAGAAAGTCCTGAGTTCGCAGACTAGGGAAGTTGTGTGCTGGGTGAGACTATTTTGAATTGGAAAGGGTCAATAAAGGTCCATTATCACCTCTCAGAAAGGTTGTGGAGAGAACAGCTGCTGCCACAAGAATAAGTCAAAGCACAGTTAAAAATGTAAGCAGAGAAATGGATGATGCTCAAGAGACAGGATCATCACAGTTGTGAACTCCAGGAAAGAAAAGAAATGTGAGAAAACCAGTTACAGATTTAGATACATTCAGCCGAGAAGCAATTAGGCATTACATTTATGGCTGCCATGCCAGGAAGGAGCACCCCATACTTCGGAAGCTCCATGTGTCTCTGTGGGAAGCAGAGTTGTTTACAGGAAGCAAAATTGTGAAAGATTTGAGATTTAAATTCTCAAAGTTAAATAAATAGTGTTATTGGAACGACAAGACATTGTGGCCTGGCATTGCTGACTTGTGAAGGAGATATTGTGCCACAATTTTGAGGATATTTTGTGGTTGGATGAAACATGGGTTAATGCAGGACATATAGTGAGCAAGGGCTGGTCAGATGGCACTGTTGCAGGAAGTGCAAAAGCACCTATTGGGAAAGGTGGCCGTTTGATTGTTGTGCATGCAGGAACATCAAAACCTTTTGTTGAAAATTGTTTATTGGTCTATTGGTCTAAAAAGACTGGAGATGACCATGAAGAGATGGAGACTGGAGAATGATTGAGTGTGTGGCTCCAAGAACAGCTAAAGAATTTAAAACAAACTTCAGTAATTGTTATGGACTATGCTCCATACCATTCTGTAATAATTGACAAAGCCCCTACAAGGGCAACACATAAAGCTGAAGTGGTGCAGTGGCTACAGTCTCACAAAGTGCTAGTTGATCCGTCTATGAACAAATGTGAATTATTGCATCTTGTACAGCAGAGGAAACCAGTTTCCCACCTATGCCACAGATCAATTGGCTGAAAAGAACGGTCATAGGGTCCTGCGCTTGCCACCCTATCACTGAGAATTTAATCCAATAGAGTTGATATGGTCACAAGTGAAGGGTTATGTGGTCAGAAATAATAAAACTTTTACAGAAGTAGAAAATCTCTTAAAAGCAAGTGTCGCAAGCATTTCTCCACTGCAGTGGCAAAATGCTGTTCAACACTCAAAAAGCTTAATACAGAAAGCTTGGAAGGAGGAAGTAGTATTAGAAAATAATATTGAAGATCTGATTATAGATCTGCAGGCAGGTAGTGAGAGTTCAGATGATGACTGGAGTGATAATTCTGATGATTCTGACTCGGATGTGACTGGAATATTTCCTTTGCCCCAGAGTGCAGGTGTTGCAGAGGCACCATGAAATAGTTTAGGTTATCTTGTAACAGAACACTGAAGCATCTGTCTGTTATTTCAGGTATTACTTGAATGATGTGTGTGATTTTCTTATGACTTGTAATTAATGCAATTTTCAGTATTTCAGCCATTGTTCCAGATTGAATAAATAGACCTGGTTAGATAAATATGATGTATAAGGAGTTTATTACATTTGAAAACCCATTTTAAATTTTATTCTCTCAGGAATAGAAGCTGTTGTCATTTATATCTTATTTACTATCGTTGCAGTTGTGTAGTGTCGCCAAGTAGAATTCTTTTTTAAATGTTCACAAGTGGGTGAAATGTGGCACAAAGCTGGTAAATTGCTCCCCCTTGAATAGTAACCAGCAGTGCAAGAAGAACGCCTAGAACAAGAGGCTACTGGTAATACAAAAAACTGCTACTGTACAGACACAACAGCTACATTTCTTGAGAAACTTGCAATATCCCATGTACAGAGATATCTGAAATTAACTCACTTTTATTTTGTAAGAAATGTAGTAAACATGTTATACAAGATCTAAAATGAATAGTTCAAAGAAGTGTTCATGGTTTTCAATTTTTCTTGTTTTCTATGTACAATTCCAGATTTCAGAGTCTGTGATTTGAGGCTGAGTTGAGTAAATGATGCAAGTGACGAGAGGATTTTTTATGACTAAAGAAAATCGTGCTGTGCTCCATCTTTCATGAGAAAGATGCAGACACTTCTTTGAGTCTTGCACCAGGAACTTGAACTGTTATATTTTCTTGGTGAACATGGACTAGGCCTACAGGGGATACCATGTATAAAAAAAAACGCACCATGCATTCTACCTCAAGGTGGTGTGGAAATGAATGCATTATTTCTTAGGAATGGTTGTACAACTCACATTTTTGTTCATGGCTTTCAATTGACTCATTTGTTCAATACCTGTTTCCCCAGACAAATTTTAGTGAAAACTAAGCTTTTTTTATTCCCTCAGTTCAGCATCATGCTGTACCCCTGACTCCACCAGACTTTACATCCACTGTATGTAGGGTCTTGGGAGGGGGTGTCCCCTACTCTTTCACCATTTTTTCTCTAGTTCTACGGTTCTCAGAACCCTATCGTATTGATAACCTACTAAGGGAAGTAGCCCTTCCCTGCTTGTTTCTTGGTTTCCTATTCACCCCGAAACGGTAAATAATTTGTTTTTTTGTGAATGTTCATACACATTAAGTATTGTATAACACTTAATAAATGATTGAAAGTGGAATATATTACAAGTGAAATTGCTTTCCCTTTTCAGCCCGTGGAGATGGCGCAGAGATGGAGGAAGAGAATGAACAGTCTGGCCGGACCATTAAGTTTATTTTCATTTTTAATTATTGATATTCTTTTTTATTTTAATTGATTCATTTATAAGGTCTGGCCAGACCACTTACTTTTTTTAATTTTAATTGTACAATTTTTATTTCTTCTTTTTTTACTTCCGTTTCTTCTTTAATTTTGAAGATCTGGCCAGACCTTTATTTGTATTTTTTAAATGTATATATTAAGAATTGTTTTAAATTGCTGAGAGTAATGATTCTTTTCCATTTCCTATTTAGTTTATAGAGCATGTAATTTAACACAGAGGTGCCCATGACTTATCATGTGACTATTAGATATGCAAGGTATTGAAAAACTACACTAGTTTTTAATACTTACATTTCATTGATCTCGCTTTAAGATCTATTTACATTAGTAGTTGATGTCACAAGTTATGAGGAGAGGAAAATTGCACAGATTGCACGGCTACTTTAAATTCTTCTCTAATTTATTAGTAATAAATACATAGCAGGCATAGCTTGCCATCGGACACTTTTTCACAAATTATTTCTGTATTTCACAGCAATCCCATATGATTTGTCTCTAAACATTTTTGGGACTAGACCATTCGTTATCAGTTATATCTACCTTCACTGCTCTTTATACTTTCATTTGCACTATTTTACTTTAGCTTCATTTTTCACACTGGTCAAAGAACATTTTGCCCCACTGGTCTACCTTGCATATCAACTTTTGGACTTTCATTACTACAATGAAAGGTACTGGCTGAAGTGGTCTGTGAGCGGAAGTGCTTTTGTGGTGGGTAGAGAATCTATGATAAGACAAAGAAACTGAAGAATTATCAGGTAAGTATACATTGTTCTTTTAATTCAATCATCACTTTTGGCTTACAGTATAACACTAAGCGTGAACAAAAAGAGAACTTCTTGGTGAGTTCCTCAAATGCCCACAAAAAATTTCATCTGTCACAGATTATGATAATTTTTACAATGATGATAAAAGGAAACTAGCATTAATGCCTAATGTACTATTCATATCCATTTAACGCACCTACAATCATCAGTCTGATAACCAGGCCTTAAAAAAAACTTACATCATGTAGTCTTGGTATCTTACCACATCATTGTTGACCACTAATAAACCCAGATATGAAGGCACCTTATGTACTGCCCCAAGTTATTGTTAATGAAACATTTAATGATTTTACCCTTCAAAAATGGCAATGCCAAAGTGGTCTAATTAGTATTTTTTTTTATCATTCCAGAATATACATTAATTTTTTTAATACTCACACTATATTATATTTACAAAGACTTGTATCAATATCAGTCAATAGTTCACTTTTTGACAATTCAAAAAATTGTTTTGTCAACTAATGAGCATTTCTGACAAGTGTAGCTCCACTCATCATTTCCACTTATATAATACATTTTTGAACTTTGAAGCACGAGATTCCTTCTTAATGCAAAATATTTACAAACCATAACTTTCAGGGGCAGTATTTGAATTTTTCACTTTTCATTTCTTTTCAAGTTTATATTGTTCAACTTGTTTTCCTTCTCAAGGCCAATGTGTTGTGTGGAAAGGAAATAGTTACAGAGATGAAGATTGTATGCTCCGGCAGATATGCACTCAATTGTACATTCATCTTCAATGAGCCTTTTATAATGAACTACTTTCCTGCAACCATTTGGGGAAGAAAACTCTCATTTATCGAAGCTCATCTTCTCAAATTGCACTTCACTTATGTCACAATTTAATCATTACGAGAGAATATGAGCAAAGAAATCACCATTACTGATGAACACTATAAGCACTTTGGAAAATACCTTCAGAACGACAGACGACATTTTTTTATATTTTGCACTATTAAGGCCTATATTGCACTGACACCCGTTATGATGAATGTTACAAAAGTAAAAACAATTGAAAGATCATGCTCATTTTGTGTTGGGTATTAGTACATATAAAGCTTGCTTAACAATCATACATGGTTACAATTCATGTTTGTTTCCTAACATGTGTTGCACAACCTCCACATGAAATGTACATAAAATGATCATTTAATAATCTGGTGACTGTAAGACTGTATGATGATATTGAGAACAGACACTTCAAGAATTATGCTCTTTTCTAGAAGTCAATGGAGTCTACCAGCCTCGAGTAAGAAGACACTCCACAATAAATACTTCAGATGGTCTGAAAATATCAGTGATGATTGTGAGTTGTTTGTTAAAATTCAGTGATTTTGCAATACTGTTAACTGGAAATTATGAAACCATTAATTTGTTTAAACTCATTCCCTTCACTGTACTGCAAAATTACCATTGAAATACATGCATTCACTAAATGTTTTCTCTAGTTTAAAATCAAGTAACATCTCCCGATGGAACACTGATATTGAGACTATTCCAGGATGTTTCAAAAGCCATTGATTCCATGTATTATTTTTATGAAGCAAAAATTTAAGCTATCTCCAAACTTGAATATTCCTAAATACTGTATACTATTGTACATCATGAATAGGTTATGAAAATATACTGTCAGAATGGTGGTGACTTCTTTCTCGACTAACAATCTGACATTCAATAAAGTATTATGTTCTTTTTCATTTCCAATTCGGTTGTCTCTTTTCCTATTCTGACATCAATGGTATGACATCAATAGTGAGTTTCGAAGCGTTTCCCACAGAAGAAGACAGTTACGTTTATATTTAATAAACAATGATTTAAATTCTGTTATGTTAAAGAACGAATTACAGATTATCTCAAAGACAATTATACAGCCACAATCAACGTGACACTCCATTCCATTTACACGCTAAAGCGGTACAACGCGGTGATTACATGGCGCGCAGGCTCAGATACAGCATCATACCTGGATATTATCAAATATGTCTTGTATACTTACATGTCATTGCATTCGAGTGTTTCATCCGTGATCACGCAATAATACTGTTTAAAAAGAAGTACAGCACGACATCTTGGTTCCCTCTAGTGAGTGATTAATTACACAAAATAAAGTGACCTACGTGGCCTAATATTTAAATAACAGGTTTAAATAAATATAAATGAGTAAGTTCCACATTTATTAACTTGGATGGATTTAAACACGATGAATACATAACACGAGAACATTCAATACTTTACAATCGAACCTCCAGCCTAATAAAAGTTACTTTTAAAAAAAAAATAAAGTTCGTTCTTCCCGCCTCGGGTGGAGCCGCAGCCATGTGCTCTCCACGTGCTAGCCGCGAGAGCGTGTGGCAACACGGCCTAACAGCTGACGAACTGTCAGAGCTCTTCGTACAAAAATCGCAGTATAGGTAGTCTGACTCGTGGCTGAGAGCCAAGTCGCTGGCCTTTCACCAAGGAGATCCGGGTTCGATTCCCGGACAATCTCATGTGAAATTTGTTCCAACAAAACCAGTTTGATTGCTTCACAAGGGTTAGTCCAAACCCTGTGAAGTGTCCTAAACCCTACCTTGATCCTAATTCCTTCCCAATTCTGGCCGCTGGGAAGTGACGCAGGAGCGCGTAGTAGGAGGCGCGTACGCGGAGATGCTACCTGGCGGTTCTCTTCACAACTGACTGAGACGGGACGTGACGTCAATTAAGAAGCAACAAATTCAAAAGACCTCGACACACGGGTTCCTGCTATGCCACTGGCTATATTGGCATAGTACGGGTTTTAAAGGGGCAACCGTGTTCGATATGTGAGTGTGCAATTAACGCAATTAACTCAATGACGGGAATATGATCCTCATAATCGTACTTTGACGTACGCATCTAAAAGATTGGAAAGTGATTTCCTTATTGCTGAAAATTTTTGAGTCAGATAGTTAAAAAGCATTGTGTTGCAAAGCAATGTGTTTTTATTTATTTGGTCAAAAAACAGTAAAAAAAACTGTGACGTATGGGGGAAGGCTGGGATTTGCGCACATTTTCTTGAGGCCCAGAAAAAAAGAGAAATTAGCAACATTTGAAAAACTAGAAAAATAATTTAGAAAATTATTTTGGAAAAATAGAAATAAGAAAAATGTTGTTCCCGAGTTATAGAAAATCAATTTCAAAGGTAAATGAACTGCTGATTTGATTTTTCTCCATTGCTAACAAAATAGTAACGAACATCAGTTCTACTCCCACCACTACAAGCAAAACGAGTGCTCAACAAAACGTGCGCACAGTGAAGCTACATTTACGTCCAGAAGCAAAACAAGGGGCCATCTCAGCATTTGCTCAATGGATCAGGGAAACTGGACATCGAGATGGGGGTCATTGACCCGGAAGCTTAAGTACATTACTTGTTCAGGCGTATTAAACGGTTTATTAATAATGTATACATACAAATGTAAACTAATTCATTATATATCATTGTTTTTGTTAAAACAAACATTATTTTATTCTTTTTGACGATCAGTATAGTCTCTAATTGTATAGAAACAGTTATGCAGCAGAAAAGATTTTACTTTTAACTTAAATTTGTGTGCCGACTTTAATTGTTTAATATCATATGGCAATGCGTTGTGAAGTAACGTACATGTATTGTATGTGGATTTCTTGGTACTGAGCTGTTGATACTGACTCTTGATGAACGTGATTTCTACGACGTGTGTTGTAATTATAAATATCAATATTGCATGAAAATATGTTCCCTCCTTTAAGAAGGTCATTTTTGACAAATATTACAGATTCGTAAATAAATAGGCAAGGCAATGGTAAGATTCCAAGCTCAATGAAAAGAGACTTGCAGGGATCACGTGGAAGGCATTTTTTTCATTATTCGAATAATTTTCTTTTGCTGTCTGAGTACTACAGGATGAGCTTCGCCAGAATGTTGTTAGCACATGTTGTTAGCTTGCTAACAGTTAAGGTGGATTACAGTAGGCTTCATTGTCCAGATCACGGAAGTGATGTAAAAGTATCTGTATGTATCTGTATCCTCGTGACTCTTGAGAGGTTACTAATTAGGGCTTACTACAGGAGAGACCAACGAGAAATAGCATTTAATGCATTATTTTTTAATTAATTTATTAATTATTTTATTCATTTATTTTCATTTTTCATTCATTTATTCATTATTTTATTCTTTATTCATTTATTTATTTTTTAAATTCATTTATTCACTCATTTTCACTTATACATTATTGCATGTTATTGGGTTACGAGGGAAATATGAAAGCAGTTGAAGGATACTACATGTTCTCTTATGGAATGAAATATGAAAAGACAACGCAAGTCAAGTTAACTTCTAGTTAATCAGTTAATAAGTAAATCTGAATGAATAAAATTAGGTGAAAATAAAAATATGTATGTAACCACTTAGATTAACAACTGAAGTATCGCACATGTTACTGATGTAATAGAGGTTTCTTCCTTTCGTCCAAGTGAACTGAACTTGCAAACTTTGGGTTTGAACTGAACCAGGAAATGTATGTCTTAATTATCGTGACATCCACCAAACAATGGTGATGATAGGTTGTCACAGAAACCTTCGATTACATTCTCGTAATGGCTGACATTCCAGTTTCTGAGCGCAAAAATTGAATAGGCTGCTCAGGAATTTGTGAAAACATTTGTTGCATCTCGTAAATATTATTTGAAGCAAGTACCATTAAAATTATATTATAATCGATGAAATTAGCGCAAAATCCTTTAAAGATTACGGAAAGAAGTAAAAATTTACTTATTAGTAGAAATCAATGAAAAATGTACAAAAAGTCATAAAATAAATGTGTCATTTCCTTTTGTTATAACAAAATCTGAGATTAATATTATTTTACGTTTTCAGTTAAGGGTCATATTTTCCTGAAAATTTCCTATGGCCAAATTCATGGCAACATATTCAAATAGGGTAAGAAATTATTTGCATGTATGGCATACTTTACTTTGAAGATCAGAGCTTTTTGAACACATATAAATGGAAAAAATGCGTATTTTCGACTTCTTGCGTATAATAACGAAAAATATCATTTCCAAAAAACAAAGTTTATTAAAGCATGAGACTTGCATGTTGCTTTCAATTACTTTAGTATAAGAGTAGATTTATTTGTTTTATGGCGTCATTTTTATTGAAAATGTCCTAGAGGGTGGCAAAAAGTAATGTCATTGTTAAAATATTTTTATGACAACATGTTAACGGCTCGCATCTTTGCAATCACAAGAAGAACTCGTTTTCTTACAACATTTCTGTTCACACAACATAGAAGTAGCTATTCCATGGTCGCCGGAAGGCCACTGGATTAATCCACTTTTTATTTACGGCTGGAGGGCCGTGTTCTGGCAAAAAGACGATGTCTTTGCCGGGGGGGGTACGTAAGGTCTGTTTCTGCCGCGTAAGCGGCGGTGCGTCACTCCTCGGAGAGGAGATTAAAGCCACACCACATCTTGGAAGGTGGCAGTTGGGGGCCAAACAATGGCCGTGTTCTTAGAAGGGAACCGTCGCCGGCTGAGAGAAGGGGGCGATGCGGAGCCGGCGCCCAGGTGCCGAGAGGCTGGAGCGCGGGGGCCTAGATGGGCCGCGACAGCGGTGAGGCCGTAGCACCACCGGGGTGATGCTGGGGTGTAGCGTCGCTATCAGAGCGTCGTGGCGGCGGTGGGGCCGGCGCCGGGTGCTGCGAGGCAGTGGCGTCGTGGAGTGTCGTTGCCTCGGCGTGACGTGTCGGGAGATACGGTCGGCCGGCTCGTGCTGGCGGTTGCGTGAGCGGCTCTCTGTTGACTGCTGGCAGACTCGTGGTTGACTCCTGGCTGCCTCGTAGCTGGCTGGTAGCTGACTCGACGCTTGCGAGTATATACTTGTGCAGTTTCGTGAACGCACGTAAAGTGCAATGCGCGTTCACTCCATCGCGGTGCAGCCATCCCTACCCTTACGGGCATCTATGGCCAATCCTGCAACATGAAAAAGAAAAACAGATCAGAAGATATTAGCCAACTGGCGCGTGCATTGCGTGTGCAAAAATAGAAAACAATGTTTATGTTTCAAGTCTCATTTCGCTGTTTCAGATTTCTCTTACTCCAGGAATTGTTTCGGTCGCTTATACTTTGCCCGCGGAGCGGGTTCGTATGAAGCGACCTCGGAAATGAGGAGTATTTCGAGTCAGCGGCTTTTCTGAAAATGAGAAGTTAAGTTTTTGAAATGTTATACTAGCAGTGGATTGATACACGCGGTGCAAAGATTTAATTAATGCAAACGTAGGGGGCAAGAGGCGGCCCTAAGCATTCATTTTGACTACGTGCAGTTTATTTAGGTAAACTTCTGTCAGCGATTGCCAAAACTAGGCCTGCGTAAGTCCATTTGTGGCCTGATAATTGCTTTATAAAGCGTGAGGCAGTTCGCCGTTGACAGTTTGCTCCGCTTATGAAATAAGCACTCGCAAGCGGCCTCTGGTCTGCCGCGCTTTCTTCCGCACGTTATCTATGTGCAGGTTAGAAGTGAGTGCGCTATCTAATGTCACTCCTAAATATTTCACATTTTTGGCCCAGTTTATTACATCGCCACAAAGCGCGAGCGGCCTCGGCTGCGTGAATCTCTGTCTTCGTGTGAAGAGCACAGGTGCGCTCTTACTCACGTTGACTTTGACCCGCCACAGCTTCAGCCACTCCTGGATCTGAAGTAAATGCTGAGACTCGACGCTTACCGTTGTCCACCGGGTTTTATACCCCGGTGGGCCAGTGAGAAAGGATTTCTTGGCTACGGGTCAGTGCGCAGCGGGTCCGTGCTGCGCCCTCTTGATGGAGTTTAGAGGTTTGCTGGCGTGCGCTATTTGACTGGTCGGCGCATACACAGCAGTGGCATATTTGCATGCATATTTCAGGCCTAAAAGCTTGCAAGAAAATCCAGCTCTAGTTATAACATAAAATGAATGTCTGTACTAAAAGGCATTGGTCTAAAGTGAAAAGAAAAATAATTACATTTCCTTAAAATCCTACCCCTAGTAATTACAGTCTACTTCGTTTATAGTGAACTCGGATGCAGTGAACCCTCGGTTAAAGTGAACGTAAGACATTGGTTCCGTTTCACTTACATTACAAATAAGCATAAGAAGATTCGGTTATAGTGAAAACCTCGGCTATAAGGCCTCTACACACGTACCAATTTGTCGGACCGACCGTCGGGCCAACCAGATTGTACGCTTTGCTACACACGGTCCAACCAAGAACCCGATTTATCAGTCGTGCTCCAAGTTGTGGCGAGGAAAGTAGCTCTGTGTGAGTAGAGAGTGTTCTCGCGTCGTTTGTGTCGTCGTCTATTGTGGTGTGCTCCTATTGCGATTTTTTCCTGCAGCTGCAGCCGCTCCGCAATAATACCCTTTCCTGGGGGTTTTCCATGGTCCCTATTAACCTAACCTAGTTCAAAGCTAAAATACGAAGGAATTAATTTACTAAATAGAGAAACTTGGAAAAAATATACAAATGTTACCTTAACCAAAGAAAAATTAAAACACTAATTAACAAAACTATTATTACATGTTAATGTAACAAAATTTTTAGGTCTATCAATTCAGTCAAACCTCAAATGGAATGCCCACTTAAATGAATTGAACACGAAATTAAGTTCATTATGCTACGCGTTCAGAATTCTTTCAAATTCCGTCAGCCATCATACAGCTCGTTGTGTATATTTTGCCAATGTTCACTCCCGCCTGAGATATGGCATAATATTCTGGGGAAACACATATTATAGCTCCCAAACCTTCAGATTACAAAAAAAAATTTTACGAATAATAAGCAAATCCAACCCACGTGATTCTTGTAAGTCTCTCTTTATTAATCTAGGAATTTTACCATTACCTTGTCTCCTGATTTACGAATCAGTAGTTTTTGTCAAAATGTCTTACTTAAGGGCGGGAATATATTTTCAGCAAACGCCGATGTCTATAAGTATAACACACGACGTAGTAATCATATTCACCAGGTGGCAGTATCAACAGCTCACTACAAAAAATTCACATACAATTCATGTACATTACTCTACAACACTTTGCCAGAAGACATTAAACGATTAAATTCGATAGAAAAGTTCAAGTCCCAAGTAAAATCTTTTCTGCTGCATAACTGTTTCTATTCAATTCGAGACTATATCGAGCATCAAAAAGGAAAGTAGCATTAATTTTAACAATGATAGTTAATGTAATTATTTATCATTTGGACTGTATAATTCTAAAGAACCTGTAACAAGTATTGTACCACAGTTTCTGGGTTGATGGCCCCCATCTCGATCAGGTTTTTCGTCCAGTTTCCCTGATCCTTGAGCAAATGCTGAGATGGTCCCTTGTTTTGCTTCTGGACATAAATGTAACTTCATTATTTGTGCACGTCTTCTGAATTTCAGTGGGAAATATAGTTATTTAAATTATCGTTTTCCATATTATCGCGGCAAAAATATTATTCTTTCATGAAGAACATGAGGTTTCAGGGCACAAATTTATAACTAATTTATCTTTGAAAATATATTTTATTATATAGGAGCGAATATTTTGTCAACAAAACTCGAAAACAACCTCTCTTTTCTGTATTCAAATTCGACTAGAATATGGTTTAGGATAGAGATCACAGAATTATGAAAACGTGCACAAATTCACTTCTCCCCATAGCTCGTCACACACAGTTTTTAACTGTTTTTGACGTAAATAAATAAATGAAATAATTTATATAACTTCCGAAATTTCAACAAAAACTTACTGAAAATAACCTACAGCGAAAAAAACTACCCTATCATAACCTAATTTAACAATAAAGGAAAATCTAAACACGAATTAACAAAACTATAACGTATGAAATAAAATATCGAAACTGAAATAACAACAAAAATAACCAACAACGAAAAAACAAGCGCACTGGAAGCAGAACCACGGCAGAACGCAAGCAGCGCAAGAAAAGGACGCAACAGAAGTGACCGAGAACCGCGCACCATGGCATCGGGCGCATCCATGGATTAACATGGATATTCATCCATGATCGGGCATCATATACTCTCTGCCGATCCAACATCCCCTAGATATAAATCTTTATTCAAGGGGTGTTGGTCGAGCACGATGGTACATGTGGATTCGCATGACGAAATCTGCGGAAATTAGTAAAAAGCGCTGTCGTCGGCAGTTGGCCCAACCACGCTACACACTACACAATTTGTCGGACTGTGAGGTGGGGGAATCGGCTGTCGGAGCCAACCAACCGTCCGACCAAAATTTCTGTTGGACGACTTGCCTCCACATGGTACAATTTGTTGGATCGGCTGGGCGGTCGGCCCAACAAATTGGTACGTGTGTAGGGGCCTATAGTGAACACAGGAAAAAAGACCCTGAAATTAATTGGCTCTCGTATATTATACGAGAGTAAAAGGACTTTCGGAGAGTGGGACGGTGTTCCAACATTGCAAGAGGCAATGAAGAGTGTCAGGACTGTATTACGATGCAGAATAAGTCATGGTGAGAGAACGAACTCTGGAGAAGGATCTACAGAATTTGTGAATGAAAAACGTACGAATCAAGCGATTGGAAATAATTGATTTTTTTAGGACAAATAAAGATATTACAATTTCAGTTCATGCAATTAACGAATTTCGCTGTTAATAAAATCAATCATCGTGGACAAATTCTACTTAATTTGGACATCATTGGATATAGTGAACCAATAAGTTAGTCCCCAGAAGTTCACCATAACCGGAATCGACTGTACGTACTATGCGTCTTTCTACATTTTATTTGCAATGTGTTACATATTCTTTAAAGTTATTTACGAAAGATTAGAAAGACTTTTAGTTCAAATGTACATAGGTAATGTAATTTCATAGAACATACTGATTTAACTCCATAAATATTATTCATGTTTGTCTCCAGTTTTCCTTTCATGTTGGATGGAGTTTTTATCAGAACTAAGCAATATTAGAACAAAATGCACAGGTCCACATTGGAACATTTAAAACAATGCATAAAATTATGTAAAGTTATGCAAATGTATAAAATTTGTTGAGTGACTACTCTGAAACCTAAGTTATTAGTCCATTCCAGTTATGTAACTCAAGCATTTGATTAAGACATTTTACTAAAAACTTTAGCCTATATTGTAGGTCACAGCTGAACACTTTTAAAACATATTTATGTTAATATTTTGGTTCACGTTATTCCATATAAATCTGAGCCTGGATAAAAGAGGTTGCACCGTAACAAGTGGATAAATACACAAGTAAGGTAACGGGGTAACATTGCCCCATCTTTGTTTCTTTGAAAGTTCTACTTTGTTGCATCAATGCTCACAATCATTATTTTGACACTTTAATCCTTCACAAAAGTACAATGTTTCTTCAAAATATTGAAGTCACAGCTCCCATAATTTCAAAGATTTATTACTTTTTAAAAGTAAGCAAAGTGGCAATGTTACCTCACAGGGGTCAAACATTACCACCTCTATTTAGTTCAAAGTCTCTGGGAAAGTTTAAATGTGTGAGAGTTGGATAGGAAACAGAAACACAAATATGCATCAGAACATTATCAGTCTTTGGTTTTTGATAGTTGAAATATTCAAAACAGGGATAAATACTGCTTTGAGAACTTAGTCTAAAATACACTTTATTATTTGTTTTACATTGTGATAAAATGCGATAGGGAAAAGTGCTTTCTCCTTTTTATATTTAGTCTGGGAAACTCAGCAACAATATCGTATTTTGACACAACACACGTCATTTAAAGTAGACCTGCTAATTCCATAAAGTTCAATAGTCTTTTCCTACTTAACTTTCTACTATTTACTTTTTCCATTGCGTAGTGCATTTTAACTTCATCATAGGTTTGTAAACTTTAGATATTGGATTCTTTATTTTTCTACATGGCAACGTTGCTGTGCAAGTATGGCGACAACAAAAAAGTAATTTTGTATCAAATACATTTAACCAATATTTACAATTTATAAGTCATATGCTTTAGAAATGAAATATGTAAACTCACAAATGTCAATTGTTTCAATGTAAGAATTTCATTTCAAAGGATGTTAGCCTGAAAGTAGTATATGCTATTAATACATTTTATCTTGTTTATAATAATTATTCATTAAGTCAGACATAGCATGCCTAGGACATGGCATATTTCCTATGTTCTTTATTTCAACTCAATTAATACAAAATTAACGAAGTTCCGATTACGAGCTGCATCACAATACGCCATACATATTTACGGACATTTTAGGTTACAACTGCAAAAAACGATTGTATATAATGTTTCTAAGAGAGGTAGCTAACTATGGGAACTCAGCCAGCAAACAAATTTATGAAACAGACTGTGCTACTTAAATTTTTTGAAGTTGTGACAATGTTTGGCCCATGGCAATGTTACCCGTCGTTACCTTATATATTTAATACATATCAATGTAATTGCAGTACATGAATTCAATGTACATGTTTTCTATTTAGAAATCTTATAATGTTGGTTCATTTCTGTACTTTGAATCTTGGGCCAAAGGGTTTTGAGACTTAAATGACACGATCTTGCTTACCTATGTTTGTATTTTGTATGTTGTAACTAGGAAAGTTTAAGTTGACCACTCAATTATTTTTTCTTATTTTTAACTCTTAGTGTTTGTTAACGGTTCATTTTATACATTGCACATCGCAAATCACTTTAGGTTTATTGCAATATCCATATACCTGTGTGTTTTATTAATTGTCATCGCTGTGTGCCAATGAATTACATTCATAAGTTACTGCTCATTGTATGTTGCTGTATTAAGGAAGAAATTTTATTTCGCTGCTTTTTATAATTTTCTTTTTGAATAGTTCGTCAGTGTACATATAGGAAGCCAACAGAAAGTTGAATTGGTGATAATACATTTTTGTATAAATGTAATTCAGTACATATATGTATTGTGTCTGTATTATTAGGAATTAATGTTTAATTTTAAAATATTAAAATGTGAAATCACTTTCTTTTATTTTGCATGTTTTCCCTAAATTTCCTTCCCTGCCTTCAAATTCCGAAATATTTGAACATTTATTTTGTTCTTTATTCACCAGCAAATTAAATGTAACGTATTGAGATTAATCTGTCTTGCATGTTTACATAATTTCTTGATTTCTAAAATAATATGATTGATTTTAGTTCTATTACTATTAGATAGAGAAACCAAGACACTCTTTGAATCAGAAAAGGTAATAGATGAAGTAATTTTGAATTCAATACTCATTTTTACTGCTTCAAGGATAGCTAAAGCATCAGCAGTAAAAATGGAAATTTCACTATTAACTTAAATTTCCTATTTAGCCTGTTATCAGTGTTCCAAATAGAATGAAGTAATATGAACAGCAGATCACGAGTTCAGTTTAGTCTCCGTAGCAGCACTCTGTTGCCGCAATTTGGAACTTCTTCCATTGCGACTTAGGGAGGACCGACGGATTGCCCGCCTCGCGCGAACAGATCCAACAGCAACGATCGGTGCTATTCAGCGGGCTGTGCAGCCTCCACTGTCACATCCTGTAAGTGTAAGTACACAGTAATGTTACACCCTAGCATCGTCGCTACAGACTCGCCGGTGTCGGGAACGATGGATCTGGAGCCATGCAGACTGGCAGCGGGTCACCTTCAGCGACAAATACCGCTTCTGTCTTGATTGCGGCGACCACCGGATCCGTATCTGGAGACGCAGTGGGGAGCGCCATGACAAGTGGTTTGTAGTATCCCATAACACGTCCCGCCAGCCTGGTGTGATGGTGTGAGGCGCGATATCCCATGGTGTCCGTTTCACCGTTAGTGTTCCTCGGATGGTACCATGACAGACGCACAGTACGTTCAGGAGATCCTGCAACCGGTGGCTCTGCCGTTCGTGAGCACCCACGCCCATGCCCTATTTCAACAGGACAACGCGGTTCCGCATACCGTAGCCATCTCCCGAGCATGTCTCGCAGCAGTGGATACTCTGCCATAGCTAGCAGCAATGCCAGACCTGTCCCCGATCGAGAAAGTTTGGGGTGCTACGGAGTGTGCGATCAGGATCCCACCCTACCCACCAATCTGCAAGAACTGAGCGCTCAGGTGCAAGCTTCATGGGATGAACTAGCACAGGACTTCATTCCAGACCTGTACAACTCCATGACGCAACGTCTGAACGCGTGTGTTCACCAAAATGGCGGCCCCACGCCATATTAGTAAGCACAGTCTGTGGCCATGAAGCGCTGTACATGTCGGTCCTACAAATGTGAAAGTGTAATCATTTTGTATACGTGGTACCCTCTACCTGCCTGCCAACAATGATCGCAATCCGCCATGTCCTTCTGGGTGCAGCTTTTTTATGACGATGAGTGTATATTACAGGCCTAATATGGAAATGGAAAAATAAGGAAGAGGGTGGGGTGTAGCATCTGAGAGATCTCACATGGGTAGGCTAGTATTCCCCAAATAGTACCAAGTTTAATGATCATTAAAAGTGTCAACTCATTTTCATTTCAATCACATCAAATTATTTTAAACAACTTTTTTAAATGTGAACTTCTGTAAACGTGGTAAACAAATTGAATGTGGCAGGCAATGTTGACTCCAATGATACTGACGCAAATGAGGGCATTGTCACGCTCCGGAGGGGAAGGTGATCGTAAGGGTGGGGGTGATTTTCAGCTCAGGGCAGAGGGAGGGTCGCAAGGGGATGCTGCAGTCACACAGTTAAACTCAAGTGTTCACAATGAACACTCTTTACTTCCTCGCAAATGCGCATGCTCCTGTTTTTCATCCTCGTGTACATCGCCGATCTCCCATGGTACACGAAAGGCTCCTCCTCTAGCAGGCCGCTAGTCTCTCAGCTGTTCGCCAACAGCTCGTCTGAACCCAGGTCTCAGGGCTGGCCGGATAGGACATGCAGGGCATTTCACCGCGCGAGTCAACTGACTGACTGAACCCCGATTATCTGTCGAGCTCCCTTTTTATGAGCCCAGATACCGTCGTCCCTGACACCATCTTTGAAAAATGTGTCAGCGGCCTAATTATAGTCCCTTGTGATGCGCATTTGCCTCATGAGTGGGCCATGGACAGTCATGGCGCTCTCATGATTCACATGCTTCGTCTCAATGCCTACGATAATGCCAGATAGCAGTATATGGGCAAGGTCGAAAGTTCCGTCGGAATACAATCGACCCTTGGTCCAGTGAGACATGTGCTAACTGGAGCGGAAGCCTTACGTGGCCTAATGGATTGCGGGCGTGACAGCATTATTTGTACCAGGGCAATACAGTAACACAAAACATGATCTAAAGGATCCACTTCTATTTTGATTCAAACATGTTAACATTAACGCTAGCAATAAATCACATTTCTAAAACTCTTAACAACACATCTGGTAATGTATTAACTAGGAAGGGCTTCATTTTGTTTCAAGTGACAAACATTCTACTCTGCTATCAAGTCCATATGTTTGAAGTCATTGGGGTTGTAATTCAATCTTTCCAATAGCTTCAGCCTCTTTTCATGGTATTTCCATAATACAGTTGGAATTGATTTGCTAAACACAGTGCTTCTCTTGCATTCTGGAAAGAGATCTCTCATTGAAAAATTGAACATACCACAAACTCGAAAACATTCTACATCTCAAAAACATTATACTTACTAAACATCTTTATTAAATTCGCCACGCATCAGTACTATTCCTTTATCTTCCAGTTCGGTGTAATGAACAATAGTCAAACATTCAGGGGCATTCTCCTTGTGAGCCTGCACATAGAAATAAAAGTTCAATATATACATACTATGTACTTATATGGAGATTAAGAAAATGAAACCAACTTCATTTAGTATATTCAGAAGAAGGAATAAAAAAGTACACATAGGACAGAGAACTCTAATGGTGAAACTAGACTGCGATCTACAAGTCGATGAACGTGTTCACCAAGGTGAGCTGAGTGACGGGTCCTTCATGACACTTTTCAGACTACAAATGGTGCTGTCTGGAACGCCATTTGGGAACCGCACTACTCACTGGTTTCAGTTATAATAAAAAGCAATGGCAAAACATACCAAGACCCATCACTACATTACAAATCTATCATATGTCTTATATTCTGAAATTTGACATTTGAAAATCAATTATCTGTGAATCTGAAGAAAAGAAGAATAAATTTTCTTATTTTTAACAAGTTAACATACCTGATAATTTATTAGAGAAGTGAAGTGTACTTCGTCTCTTTCAACTTGGCACAAAAAGAATTCGTATCCTTGTCCTCTTGGAAGAGGGAGAACAAACTGAGAAACAGAAGATAGTACAAATAGGACTATAAGCACATATAATTTGGTTAACCATTATTCTGGTATTCCATTGGAATACGAGACAATTGTTTCTTTCAAACAACTAAAAGTATGAAAATCTTAATCCATATTCACCAAACTATTTTTTGTCCTTGCTCACTTTTATCGTCAGAAAATGTAGAAGATCACTGCCAATATGATATAATTTTCTTTATGACAGTACTCAAGATTTGTTCACTTTCTACGTTTGTTTTTAGTAACCAAAATAAAACAAATAGTTATTTATGATTAGTTTGTGCAAATCGATGTTTATGACAAGTGATATTTCTTGGAATTAACATAACATAACTTCTATACTACCATAAGCGTTTGATACAAACACAAATGCACCCATACCCTGGTATATACCAATGTTACACTCGCGTTTGAAAGTTCTGGTACGAGTGACACGAGGCCTATACGTTCTGCCCGCTAACACGATTTACTTATATTAAAGCAGTTCAATAGAATAAAATAACATTCGTTTTTGTCGTCTTATTATTATCATCGTCATTATATTACTATTATAATATTAACATATATAATAATAATAATAATAATAATAATAATAATAATAATAACAACAACAACTACCTAGGCAGTACACGACATTGCAGTTGAACTTCCTGTTGTCGGCCCATGGAGGGTAAAGGAGAGAAACTGGGTTGGCACACCAGGCCACTGATTAGAGTGGAGGCCCAAAATCTTACATTAGCCAGCGAAGGAGGTGCCTTCACCAGTCAGTGAAAATCCCTTAGGGTTTAGTAATGCCGACTGGCGATCGGAGGGCCCCCTTGCTGGGCCCTGAGGGGGGATGTCCCGAGGCCACTGTGGGTTCGCAGTAACGGATGGCAGGAAACAATCCAAGGGTTAAGTGTGATCTGTGAACTCGAACTTGCGTCCTGCGAATCTTCACTTAAAACCAATGAGCCAAATGGTTAGAACAAGAAATGTAATGAATCTTAACGTGCCTTGTTTTACCAACGGCCCATACCTGCTCAAAAACCGAAGTAATGTCACCTTGTCGACGTCTGGCCATCCCACGGATGTTAGTCCCAGGGACCCCGAGCCGGCAGTAGCTCGCAGCCATCGTCAGAGATGGACCCGGGATGAATTAAAGGAGATGATGTAGTGCTATTACTATGCAAAAGCAAAAAATGGGGGCTCAGAAATAGAAGTTTTCAAGAAATGGAGAGAGCGGAACCCAGACATGAGACCTACCCTAGACTCAAAGAAGCTTGCCAGTCAATGACGATATATACTCAGCAGTGGAAAATTCACAGCAAAACAACTTGCTGACATTCAGAGAAATGCGGAGTACGTCCTTCGATCGAACTACCCACATGACGAACATGTACAACTTGAAAACGTTGGTCCTGTTGGAGGTTCATCTCTTTCCAATGAAACACGTCAGTGGTGAAAATTCATCTGGCAATGAATTACACGATAAGGACATCATGCGAAATCTCCTCCGACGCGAGATGAAAAGAGTTCAACTTCCAGTTGAATCTCGTGCACCGTTGAGGAGAATATACGAAAATGCCACAGCCATGAGAGTGATGGAGACAGCAAATTCTGTCTTAAATGAGGTGGTACAGACCTCAGGCAAGAGATCTAGATATTACTGAAATCAATCACATCGTGTATGCATCTGGATATCTGATATCTCAGATTATTTTGGTGCAAAACACCGATGATGTAAAGAAACGAAAACGTAATTTGAGCATGCTTGGATTGACTACGAAAAGGCCTTTAATGGTGTACTACACTAGGGGATTTTGAAGACCCTGGAGATCTATCGATTTCATCCTAGACTTACTGAATTTTGCAAGGCTAGTATGAAGTCTTGGAGTACCAGGTTACTAATAGACAGCGGAAAGGAAGCAGTAGAAACCAGATTCACTATCCCCTCTGCTGTTTGCATTAGTTTGATACCACTATCTAGACAGTTGTCGCAAGCTGACTTTGGTTACAAGCTCCATGGTGATCAAAGGCCAGTATAACATGTGTTTTACATGGATGATGTTAAAGTGTTAGCTAATAATGAAGCGATTCTCTTCCAAATGCTGTCTGTCGTGAATGACTTTAGCAATGACATCTGCATGAAGTTTGGTCTTGACAAGTGTGCAAAAATCAATTTAAAAGAGGCAAATTGACAACGTCAGAGAGCGTTGAAGTTGATACGCACACTGTGATTCAAGATCTTGAGCCAGGTAAAACTTAAAAATATCTGGGAATTGAAGAATTTGAGACCATCTCGAACGACACAATGAAAGAGAGAATTCGCAGGGAGTGTTACAGAAGAGTGAGACTGGTCAGGCGGTCCGCTCTGAATTGCAGGAATAAAATATCAGCAATAGGTAGTTTGGCAATGCCTGTAGCCGAATACAGTTTCGGAGTAGTGGACTGGACTGAGCAAGAAATTCTCGTCATGGATCGAAAAAACAGAAAACTGCTAACAATGCATCATGTTTCCCACCCTCGAGCTAACTTTGTGTCACGTAAGGAAAGAGGAAGATGCCTCAGACAAATTGAGGTCTCTTGGCACAACGCAATAGTCGGGATGGGAAAAGTATGTAATCAGCCATCAAGATGACCCCTCTAATGAGACAGGTCATGAAATCTGACCGAAGAATGGGAAACAGAGGTATTGTTAGTGTAGCAAGAAGCATTGCAAAGAAAACTATGCAAGACACGCAGAATGACAGAGACAACTTCTGATGCTTAACATGAAATGTGAGACACAAGAAGGTTAAAGAAATCGTGGAGAGACAAACCACTCCACGGACAATATTTGAAACGAATGGACAGAGTACAGATCAATAAAGATCAATCATTTATGTGGCTTAAAAGGGGAAGAATGAAGCCAGAATTGGAAGCACTTGCAATAGCTGCCCAAGACCAGGCGTTGAGAACACATTATGGTTAAGTGGTTCACAAAATTTCCAAGATGAATGCCGCGTTTGCCAGGAACACGTAGAAGTTGATCATATTGTCTCAGCTCGTCCAATCCTAGCAAAGAGAGAATACTTAAGACACCACAGTGTGTAGTTCCCTCCACTGGCAGATCTGTACCACCCTCGAAGTTCCAAATACATGCCCCAAGTGGTACGAACACTCACCAAAATCGGTGACGTCTGTTGGATTGTGTACGATATTTTACGACCAACAAATTCAAACTGATCGCAAGATAGCGGTAAACAAACCGGACATAGTTATCCGGGATTTGGAGAAAAAATTGTATTTACTTGTCGATGTTGCTGTACCTTTCGATCAAAACGTCGTTACATAGGAGGCAGAGAAACGTCTTAAATATAAGAATTTGGAAATCGAGATCAGTCGAATGTGGGGCGTAAAAGCACAGGTCGTACCGATAGTTATCAGAGCTCTGGGATTCGTTCCACAAATTTGAGTAAGAATGTGTCTAAACTCCCCGATAATTCAAAAGACTGGGAAGTGCAAGAAATCGCTTTATTTGGAACAGTCCAAATAAGTACCAGCGCAAAGTATTGCAGAGGTACCGACAATCACCGGATCTGTTCCTGAGGTAGCTGGTTGCAACCTGGAGTAAATTTTATATTCAGCTGACTCATAACATCTTTAGTCGTGATAAAGTGGAATAATAATAATAATAATAATAATAATAATAATAAATTCGCACCATGGATCGAAAAACCAGAAAACTGCTAACAATGCATCATGTTTCCCACCCTCGAGCTGATGTACATAGACTTTATGTGTCACGTAAGGAAGGAGGAAGAGGCCTCAGACAAATAGAGGCCTCCTGGCACAACGCAATAGTCGGGTTGGGGAAGTATGTAGTCAGCCATCAAGATGACCCTCTAATGAGGCAGGTCATGAAATCTGACCGAAGAATGGGAAACAAAGGCATTGTTAGTGTAGCAAGAAGCATTGCGAAGAAAACTAGGCAAGACACGTCGAATAACACAGACACTGAACTTCTGATGCTGCTAAACATGAAGTGTGGAGACACAAAAAATGTTAAAGAAATCGTGGAGAGACAAACCACTCCACGGACAATACCTAAAAAGAATGGACAAGGTGCAGATCAATAAGATCAATCATTTATGTGGCTTAAAAGGGGAAGAATGAAGCCAGAATCGGAAGCACTTGTAATAGCTGCCCAAGATCAGGCCTTGAGAACACGACATTATGATAAAGCGGTTCTCAAAATTTCCCAAGATGATAAATGTCGCATTTGCCTGGAGCAAGTAGAAACCATTGATCATATTGTCTCAGCTTGTCCAATCCTAGCAAAGACCGAATACCTTAAAAGACATGACAGGGTGTATAGCTACCTCCACTGGCAGATCTGTACCGCCCTCGAAGTTCCAAACACATGCCCCAATTGGTACGAACACTCACCGAAACCGGTGACGTCTGTCGGTTTGTGTACGATATTGTACGACCAACAAATTCAAACTGATCGCACGATAGCGGCAAACAAACCGGATATAGTTATTCGGGATTTGGCGAAAAAATCGTGTTTACTAATCGATGTTGCTGTACCTTGCGATCAAAACGTCGTTACCAAGGAGGCAGAGAAACGTCTTAAATACAAGAGTTTTGGAAATCGAGATCAGCCGAATGTGGGGCGTAAAAGCACAGGTCGTCCCGATAGTTATCGGAGCTCTGGGATTTGTTCCGCAAAATTTGAGTAAGAACTTGTCTAAACTCCCAGGTAATTCAAAAGACTGGGAAGTGCAAGAAATTGCTTTATTTGGAACAGCCCACATTTTGCGTAAAGTATTGTAGAGGCACTGATATTCACCGAATCTGCTCCTTAGGTAGCTGGTTGCAACCTGGAGTAGATTTTAAATTCAGCCGACTCATAAGATCTTTAGTCGTGATGTAATGGAATAATAATAATAATAATAATAATAATAATAATAATAATAATAGCAACATCAATGTTGCTGCAAGACGGAAACCCATATTTAGTTGTAAATATACTACGATGGCGCGTTTCATAATTATCGGAATATTTTTTATAAAAGGAAATAATAGAGATTATTACTTACAAGATTTTGGATCTTAAATCTCGTTCACGCCGTATCCCATACATCACTGCCAATAGCGCTTCTACATCGGTGATATATCGCTCGTTTCCCTCTCGACCCTTTTAGAACGGGAGGCTCGCAATAAACAATGTTACCAATAAATGCCGTTTAAATATGCATATCGGGAGTGTTTATAGTACGTGAGGGGAGTTTGGACGACGGTGAAGTGGTTGTGGTGAAGAAGAAAGGAGCCGTGACAATTCAAAAATTGTTCTTGTGGTAGGATGTGACTGTATCTAAAATCTTGTCATGCGAAGAATATTAATACAAAATTGAATGCTGCATCGACTTGAAGGAAAGTGAACAATCTCAGTCAGTTATATAAACAGCTCTTAGATCACATAATAGATACAATTTCAAAACATGTGGTTTCCTATGTGGGAAAGGCGACTGAATTTATGGTATCATAAAAAGGACTGCGCTATACACACAAAAATTGTGTGCACAAAATATGAAGTTTTCCTTGGTATCATCAATATAATCAATGCAGCTGAAAATCGTCAATATGAATGTGATCAGCAAACCATACGCATTGCTTACGAGGATCCGGTCGTAGAAGCTCGATTGCAGATTTGGCGATTATTGTCATTAATCCTCCCATCTTTAGTCTCATGGATCGGAAAGTACTAGAGCATCTAATGCTTTCACATTATGATCTGCGTTCTCAAACATGAACAGACAGAATGCATGGAACTGAAGTTTCAAAGTACGATGAAGCGAATCCAATAGAAAATAAGATATCAATAAGGCACTTTGATCCAAACTTCTTGTATACATATGCTCTAACCCAGTCAAAAAGGACGAGAAAAAAGACTTGCCTTACTGCCGACACAGCATGTACCAACTATATACATTGCTTTCTTTCGTGAGTCAATTGCACCGTCCCTAAGTTTAAAATCCTTAACTCAAACAATGAAGGCAAAGTATCTGGTACGACCGATTCAATATTTTGTAAGAAATTGTTTGGTGGTAGGTACTCCTTTATCTGATGCACCTGTGAATGGGTCAGCTGCCATTTTAAAGACTCTGAGATGTGCATTTGGGATATTATATTTCTTGTTTCGATAGCGGCAGTCATTTAATATTTTATATCCAACATTTTGAAAATATACAACAGATGTTCTGTATTGTCTGTTATTAATGTCTTTTCCATATTTTTGAAGAAGGAACGATTACACTATGCGGTTATCGTGTCAGTAAATTTCCTGTATTCGCACATCAAATCACTAAGAAAGTGGTATTCATCAGAATTGCCTTCACGGTAAAAATATACGCATTACATAGTCTTATTCACATTAAAGGCCTGGCGAAATCCCTTTGCTTCCTTCTTTTTCTTGTCGACCTGCACAATTTCTTTTGTCAGCATTCTTCTTCTGAGACCAAATCATCGCTAGCAAAAGCGTGTTATTTTCCGACCCCATTCACATTCACGATTTTCATCCGCGTTACTGATGTTTTCAAGGAAAATTTCATAACCTTGTGCACAAAACGTCTTTCTGGAAAAGGCAGTTTTTCTTGTGATTTTGAATAATATTATAAACAACAATTAATTATTATATAATAATTAAATAATATGTATTAAATATTCTATTTATAGTATACATTATAAAAAGGAAAAGAAAATAACGAAAGTCATTTTACTCGATTGAAATTCTTTTGATCTAAGTAAATCGTGTGGTAGTATGGTTTGATCTAAATAAAAAGTAGTGGGCAGAACGGATAGGCCTGTCACTTTTACCACTACTTTCAAACGAGAGTGTAACGTCAGTAAGTATTAAAACATTAGAGAGTTTTGGCAAGCTTTAACGGGCAGCTATCGACTGTATTTTTGAGTCTCTGCGCATGCGCCAATTCGAAATCGACTCGCAAGTGTTAGCGGGCCGCGCTAGGCCCCGCTTTTTCGCCGGATTTAGCGAGCGACTTATGGTAATCGATCTTATGGTAATGAACGACATGGTAATCGATCATTCGGCCGTTTCATATGGAAATTGTTCACGACTAAGACGGCCGATTGTGCTGCTAACTCTATTTCTATGGTGCCATACATGGCACTGTGTTTTCGTGTTTGTGAACTGTTGTGAACTGATTTGATTAAAATTTAATTAGTGCTACTGCTAGCCTCACAGTTTTCAATTGCCCGAAATCATCGTGTTGTAATTCATAGGATACGTAGCAAAGGCTTCACAAGAAATAGGCAAAGTACAGTAATCCCTCGACATCCGCGAATTCGCTATTCGCGAGTTCCGAACATTCGTGATCAGAGAAATGCCACCGCTTTTAACATTCGTGACTTCAACATTCGCGAGTGTGTCTTTGGGCATATTAATTTTAATTTCTTTTTTTTTATGAGCAAATTTCTTTTCCTTTATCAGCGTCATCTGGGAAACGAACTCGGCAGACACCGCAGCTCAAAGTATCACGTTCTGCCAAAATATCAAAGTTGGAATGTTAATTCACATTACTAGAATAATGCAATAGTACAATAATTCAATTCAGTTGTGTGAAATTGGTGTTAAGAATTTTGACCACATAAACAGAAAAGCCATTCAGGATCTGTGCAAATCTCTTTACAATGACCTCCCTGAAGAGCAGCTTCTGGAAATCATCAGCAAAGAAAACCTCGAAAGTAACCATGGAATAGTAGCAACACTGCGTCCTGACCAATTTCAATGTCAAAACTGTTATTGGCGTTCTAAAACATCAACAAGCTCTGGAAAGGGCACTAGGATGTGATCCGAACATGGAAATAACTTCGAAATTTAAGAGAGAAATCGAAACAGCAACTTTTCCATGTTTGGATCAGTGGCGTAGCGTGTTTCGTGTGTCTGGGGATGCTCAACAATAATGTGAACTGAAGACATCATTATTCTTAATGTTCTCTAGAATCTAAGTTATTGAAAAAAATGTTACACTACTTCAACAGATTTATGTCAGGAGACTTCTTGAAAGCAAATATGAAATAGCTCCGCTTTAGTTCTCACTCACGGTTGACAATGTGATCACTTGTGAAATGATATATTTCGCACCAAAATAAAATTTAATATATTTAAGTCAGAATTCAACTTCTTAGATATTAATCGAGAATTAGTAGGCAAGCACTATATCTGTTTGTGCTCATGACCAAGCACGGAATCACGAGTGAGAAAGAAAAATATTTCTCTGACAAGTAGTGTGCTGCGCTCTCGTGCACAAACGAGCAACTTGCTCTCATAAGCCTTTCTCACACGGTGCTTTCTCACCAGCCGTTGCTGCCCGTATCCGTATGCTAGCTTTTCGGGACTCGAGAATCCTGGGGCAGGGGTGAAGAGGGGAGGGGAGGGGAGAACCTCGCCGACTGCGCATGCGTCATTGCTCGTCGCAATCTCGCGGCAGACGCTAGAAGCATTTTAGCGTCCAAGCAATCGGAGGCTAGCTTGTACAAACGCGCGGAATTCAATCATAGGAAATCACTTCAAAATTAATACACTGAGAGAAATGCTGTAGTAGAATGTACTAAATATTTTTAGACGATCGTATAGTAAATGCAATTATTCGTGTAGTAAGATTCACTAAACATGATTTAATTTTGTTTAGTAAATCAAACAATTCATAATCATGAGTGAAGGAACTAAGAGAATTGTCAGTGTTACTATTCTTGATTCGTAAATAAAATCATTTGGTGAGATCTACGTTTCATGTCGTCACACTTGCGGATTCGATGGTGTGACGGTTAGCGTGCCGGACTGTCATACCCAAGTTCTCGGGTTCAAACCCGATCGAAGCCGTGGATTTTTAAAGGGCGAAAAAATCCTTCGTACGCCTTCCGCGGAGGGGAAGTAAAGCCGGCTGGCCCATGTTAGTAGATTTACTTGCATGTAAAAGATCCTCAAGCCTAAATGACGCCTCTGATCTACATTCAAATCGCCTGTTTCGTCGCCCGAGATAATACCTTCTTTCTCCGCTAGGTGAAAGGAGCGTAGTAGAAATTTGCGTGGTCAGACGGAAGAGCGGGAAGGACGGAAGAGCCGAGTCTCGCCACGTAAAATAAGGCATTAACTATAACTAACACTTAGTAAGCACTGTTTAGTAAGCACTGTTTACTAAATACTGTTTAGTAAGCGCGCGTTCTCAGCAACCTGACCAATTGAAATGGTCAGGTTGCTGGTCAGGTTATAGAACCCATCTGAAATGTATATAGTATTATACGCTATATAAATGGCGTGTTTGGTATTTTATTGGTTTTCAATAATTATGTTATATTCTCTAAACTAACGGTAGAAATACCGTCGACAGCCTAAAAACCAACAGCCCTGCGTCCGTAACTGCTCTGCTAGGCTAGGGTCTGTCAGGTAATCGTGGTTAAGGCAGTTCAAGTCCACAGGGCCTTAGGATGGATGACCGCTGTGGAAACCCAGTTGCTACCTGCTTGGAGGGACAGAAAGAATTTCCTTTCACATTTCCTTTAGTTATTTTCACTGCACTGTTTAGTAAATATTACTCAATGTATTAGTCAACGCAAAGATTCATTTAGTTTTCTCCACTAGTTGCCATTCGTCCCGGGTACGACCTGTTTAGTGAACATTACTATACGTGCATTAGTGTGTCTAACTAAACAGCATTTTCGTGAACTTGACTAAGCATTTTGTTCTACGAAAATCTACTATACCGTTTAGTTGAATCTATTTCGTGATTAATTGTATGAACTAAACATTTCTCTCCGTGTACAAAACGTGTTTCGCTGAATGTGTTTCACCTCACTTGGAAGATTATCAATACAATATTTAGGCTTCTTTGATTGATATTTCACGTGGGGATGCTCAGCATCTTAGCGTTCCCTGACGCAACGCCACTGGTTTGGGGTAATAGAACGAGGAGGGTGATGAACCAAAAAAATAAACAAATCCTACATTCAATCACTTTAAATTTTGAAACTAGTTTCAGATATTATTTATTTCTTCTCCTTGGGATGTTAATTGTGATTTGGTTTGGTAGTACTTACTCAGTTCTTATGCAATTGTTTGTCAGAATTGTTTTTTTTTTAAACAACTTTTCGATATCCAGGAACCTAACCCACCTTTCTTCATTAAATATACTCAAAATTCGCGGATTTAACATTCGCGATCATTTTTGGGAACCTAACACTCGCGAAGGTTGAGGGATTACTGTATTTACAAGAAATGAAAATTACAAAAGTCCCAAATGAATATGAACAGCACAGAACGCCTGATCACGAGTTTCACCGGAGTTCACTATAGCAACACACTCTTGCCACAATTTGAAAACTTCTTCCATTCGAACATGTCGATCTCAAAGTGCAAAATATTTTTCTCGACTTCACCCGTTATTGATATCGATACTGCTTTTGAGTGCTTTACCGTTCGTGGTTGCAAAAACTCCCTCTTAGTATTAAATCGATTTTTTGTTTATAATGACCTTAGGAATTCAAAAATACTGCATTGGAAAGACTATTAGTAACTTTGGGCAACTTCAGAATAAAAAGGAAAATTTGGTGAAAGTTTAAAATCTCGTAACTCCAATTATTTACTTTAGAAAAATAATTTATAAGGCAAATTTGTACAGAATTTTACGGTCTTTGAAATTGCAAAAAAGCAAAAAACAAAAAATTCCCGAAATATTTTGTTTTTTTTTGGCTACCAAAACGTTTCCCGATGTATTTCGAGATGGGAAACTTGGGGTTTTCTTACTAATAATATAAACAAAATACAAAAAAATATCTTCTACCTCACCTTCTGCAAGGCAAAATGACTTATCGACTAAAAGGCAATCGACAAGAGTCAGCGTTTTGCTGCTATTTCGGATCTATTCCAATTTGTAATCATATCCCCCAAGTACCAATGAATGAATTCTCAGTGATAATGTGTCGGCTGTCAGTTTCCCTTCCAGTAAAAATTCCGAGTAATGGCTTATGGTCCGTGATTTACTATCACATTGCGACCCTCTATGAAATTTCTTCAGTCCAAACATTATTGACAGAGCTTCTTTGTCCAGTTTCACGAATTCCAACGCTAGACAGCTTGAAAAAAATATCGATCAAAGGTCGTAATCGAAGAAATCTCCCCTGAGGTGAAGCTAGCGGGGCCCCGAACGGGGACCTTACTGACGACCTCAAGCCACTCTTTCATTGCGGAAACAAAACCCATGTCCTCCGTGGGCTACAACAGGTTGCGGCGACACGTGATTGCTTGCTTCAGTTTCAATTTGATGTTTCTTGATATTCCACAGGACAAAACGCGATGTGTTTTACGTCAGCGACAGGAAACTCTCAACTGCCACACAGCTCCACAGCCTGGCGCCACCCGCCACGCCGCGCGGAAAAGCGCTTTCATTAGCCGCTTGCGCCACCCGCTACCGAAAGGATGCTAAAAGGCAGTGGCGTAGCGTGACTCGCACGTTTGGGTATGCTCAACAATAACACACAAAATGTCACTATCAACTACTTCATCTAACAGACAAACGCAACACAAGGCAGATACACTGGAACTACTTCCCGATCTCGATTGCTTACGACGGTGTAGGCGCTTCCCACAAATCCTCACAGCAGTCAGGGCTGCCGATGTCTTGAAAGCAAATTATACAATGGCTCAGCTTTAATTCTTATACGCGAATGGCAATAAGACCATTTGTTAATTTATACATTGCAGACTTAAGTAATATGTAATCTATTTAAGAGATAATACAATTTCTTGGATATTAATTAAGAAATAGTAAACAGACACTATTTCTACAGTTTGTACCCATGACCAAGCGGGGACTCCCGAGTGAGAGAGAGATAATTTACTGACCGCCTGAAGTGTGCTGCGCTCTCCTGCACAAACGAGCTTCTTTCCGTAGTAGATGCTAGCGTAAAGCAGTCGGGTTCCTCTGGGCCAGAGGTGAAGAGGGGAGAGGGGAACCTCGCCATCTGCGCATGCGTCATTGCTCGTCGCAATCTCGCGGCTGACGCTCGAAGCATTTTAGCTTCCAAGCAATCACAGGCCAGCTTCAACAGCCCGCCGAATTCAATCATAGGAAATCAATTTAAAATTAATACAAAACGTAATTCGCTCAACAGACCACTTGTAAGATTATCAATACAATATTTAAGGTTCTTATATACGGGGATGCTCAGCATCTCAGCGTCCCCTGACGCTACGCCACTGGTAAAAGTGTCTTTGAAGAGTGGGACTTCTAACAGTGCAAGAGACATTTAAGAGTGTCAAGACTGCATTATTTAGATACAGTGGACAATTCAGAATCAAGTATGGAGAGATTACGAACTCTGGAGAAGAATCTAGAGAAATTACCAATAAAAATGAACGAAGCAAAGAATTGACAATAATTGATTTTTTAAAGGACAAATAAAGATACTGAAATTGTCAGTTCGCGCTGTTAATGTATTTTGCTGTATATATACGTTAGTTTTCCGGAATAACTCATCCCCAAGAATACAAAAGTGGTGTCAGAAGTGCGATGTTCTATGTTCGATCTGTGCAAGAAAGTGTAAAAGGCGACCACGCGCCGATCATAACCTCAACACGACCACGCGCGCGACTCGCCAACACAGTTCAACGCCAACGCCACGCGGGTTAGAGAAGCAGCACACCACTCCTCCCTGACATATTATAGCTCAAAACGTCTCGCCGGATCTTCTACAGGCGCTATCTGAGATGATCGCCAGTGGGTCATTCCATGCAAAAAAGTAGGAAATCTGACACTACATCTCAGAATTTAAAAATATTTTGCCACCTAACGTATCATGATACCTGCATGAACCAGGTACAATATTTTGTCTCATCAGCCATTGTTTAGCAACAATGGGCATTTGAAATATTAGGTTAGCAGTCTGTAGACATTCCGTTATGATTTTTTTCCCGATGATATGCAAACAAGCAAAAAAATATGAAAGTGACACTATTTGTAGAAGAAGTGCAAAGGATAATTGTATGCTAAAGATATATTTTTACCGTGAGTCTTTAACAATTAGGAAGTAAACAAATTCTAAAAAATGCAATAAATGGAAATGTAATATTTTTAAATTCTTGAATTTTGGAAGAAAAACTGCTGAAACTACTTTCAAGCTACTCTGTAAATTTCATCATGGAATCTTGAATGGTTTTAAAGTTATGAATAAAAGTACCTTGCCGGCGCTCCGTAAACGAACTTATCTCAGCTGCTAGAGCCGCCGCGCCCAGCCCTCTTCGTCAGCACTCGGCGTTACTTTTTTCCTCCGCGGCGCGATGGTGGATTTCGCAAAACTACTTCTCGAAGTGTTAATTTTGCCGTCCGAGCTACATGAAGAGATACCAAATTCGACCATTATTTTTTGTTTACTCCAACTTTTTGGTAAACACGTTAAAATCATATATTTCTCATTAGCTGTTTTCACATTTGAAAATTTTTCTTTGAATTGTGTCAACATTTCTTCTCCTTCATTGCTTTCTGTACTCACATGAAATAATTCAGAAACTGCTTTATTTACGGCACTCACCTTTCTCCTTGCTTACGATTTCTCTCGGGTTTGTTTTCGCAATGACAATGATGATTGACCCAGAGGATTCAAAATGTTTACATTACTGATAGTGGCTTCCTCTGCAACTCCTGTGGCTACGTACTCTTCACTTGACGTTTTCACTTCACTGTTTCAGTTGAGTCACTAAGATCTGCATTGGGCATTTTGGATATTTTGTGACGACACAGATCGCATATTGCTTCTCCTACCACTAAATTTAATATTTTCTTACGCCTCTGTTATCTTTTCATCGCCTCTGTTATCTTTCTCTTACTCACCCGACTTTTGTGCTTCTCAAGTCCGAATGGATTGCAGCACCAAAGCCTGTTAAACGTAATCACGATCTTTGGCATTTTCTTTCACGATGTATCATTGAACAGTAACACGCGAAAACTAAGCCTGTAAACTGGTGTCAGGATCCCTTCGAAGGCATCCATGGATATCCCTCGGGAATGAACTTGGCGGTGCCTGCCTACGACCTTACCTCACCCCTCGCTGGGCAAGGGCAAGCGACTTTCAACCTTAAGAGAAAAATGCGCGTATACTTTTGATTTAATAACTTACGCATTTTTTAAGATTCCACCGCGACAGTTTGCAGAATGGTTATTTATTGGTTCTTCTTGCAGTGTGTAAAATATGAACGAAAAGAAAATATTACTTTTGAAGAAAAATATATTTGTTTAATTTATTAACATTTTTATTGTAAACAAATACCTCAATCCTTCATATATTACCAACTGCTTAAAATATGATAATTTATCTTCAAAATAGTGTGCCCGATTTTAAAGTTTTATTCATTTTATGAACGACATAATTATTTTCATTATTGAGTATATTGTGTCATCGTCCATGTTTAACCCGTAATTGTTGCTAAACGGCTAAAGATATTAATTCCATAAATTGTCCTTTAACTTTTCGTCATTAGTAGATTAATGTAATAAAATATGAAAAAAAAATCTGAGATTCACTGTCAGAAAACCTGAAATTTTGCATGGAATGACCCCAGTGCCATTCGACAACCTACAGCCCCGACCCAAAACAACGCACAGTCATCGGCTCAGCCCCGTCCCCCACAGTTCTCCATGTCAGCTTACCGCGCCGCCGACGAAACAACGATAGCAGACTACTTTACACGGTTCACCTGGGCGCTGGAGCTGAGTAAATTCCCCAAAAATGAACACACGTAGTACGCACGTGTTTATATGGGGGCTGAACTCAACGACTCTCTAAAGATCCTCGTGAGCCCGGAGAACCTATCTTACATTGAGATCATCTATCTTACATTGAGATCCAGTCGAAATTGACGGAATATTTCGACGTCATACGCAATACGCAGAAAGCATCAAGTTTCGAAGCACCATGCAAATGCTCGTCGTGAAGGATATTTATTTCCGTTTATTTTACCACGAATTTCGCCGTCACTATTTTTGTCAGTATTGGTGAAGTTTAGGTACATTCCATTCTCATCCTACTCGGTGCCACTATTTTCTTTGTCTGCAATCACATTCTTCCACACATCAATCAGCATTGTCGCAGTTTCCTCCCGATCCCAATCTTAATTCTTGTCTATTGCATCATTTGAATCGCGCAGAAGCGTAGGTCTCGTTGAAACTCATGTACTCCGAAGGTGACGTCGAAGATCTGCGGCGTCTTCCTTTGCAGATCCATAAAATCTGCACGTTCTATGTGTAATAGTATCTAACAAGGATCTCAACATAATAACTGGATGCACAACTGCAATGCTTTGAAGTGCTGAAAATCGTGACGGTTGTTTTTCGTTAGGTTGGCAGCGGTGAACGTCTTCCTACAGACTTTCTTACGAGTGAAATGTGTCTTGTGTGTTGTTAGCGATGCTTACAATCGTCCCTGTCAAAGAAAATGCCAAAAGCAATCGGTTGTAAAGAACGCTAACATACTGTAAACTAGATGTGAATGTTATTAGAAGAGATATTTAGCCATTACTTTTATAACATTTTTTTGTTTTCGACGACTATTATTTGCTATAAGTCGATCTAACAAAATTATTAAAGATACGCAAACCAAGAACACTCCCCTCCGTTAATGTTAAAAAAGTTTCCAAGAAATGAAAGAATGGATTTTGTATTGTAGGTAAATTGAAATTTCAAAGTATTAAATATTGATTACTTTCAACGTTACTGAAGTTCTAATGAAAATGAAAGAGAATTATTGTTTAAAATTGGAATGAGACCCTATTTTCTGCTATTTGGTTCTGAGGTAAGTAGGATAGAACAGACATTCACCATCATGGTGGTCCGTCACGATTTCTGAGCACAGAGTGTTGTCTCTAGTCTACTCTAGAGCTCACTGGTATCTAATATAAGTCTATTGTGTCTAAAATCTTGACATATCTTTTGTGTAGTCAATTGCATCTGCTCAGAACAGATGGAGTCCCCACGCTTCGAAGCCTTTCCCAAAGCAGTTGCGCATGATAGGCTCATCAGCAACTTGAAGGCTACAGAAATGTCCGTTCTAGAGACGTCCCTGCCTTCGCGTTCCATTCTTCACAAACGTTTGGTCGATTTCACATTTCACTGTAAGAAGTACGCCTGTTGAAATCTCTAAATATTGAAATCCCCACAATAAAGTTCCAGCGCGTTGGAGCGTTGTGTTTAAATATTGACATGTGACGTAGGTCATGATGTTAAATCAGAAAGACGCACATGATATTCAAGCATAAAGGTGAATACACCTGAATATCTTAAGTGCAAGAGGGCTTGAACGAAGTTGAAAATCGGTCAAACGGATGCAACTATTTCATTTCATAACAAATACCTTGTATTCGTCCTCAGATCTCGACTCAATAAATTTCAAGTTTTTTTCTCAAATGAAATATATTTTCAGGAAAAGGGTTAAAAGTAATACAGTCGACTCCAGTTACAGTGAACTTGGGGACTAACATTTTTGGTTCACTATATCAGAGACTTACGATATACGATTACATCAAAATTAAAAAAACTTCTCCTATGTGATTATTTTCATTCATATTTAGATACAGCAAAACACATTAACAACACGAACTGAAAATTTCAATATCTTTATTTTTCCTAAAAAAATCAATTATTTTCAAATGTTTGCTTCGTACATATTTCGTTAGTAGTTTCTCTAGATCCTTCTCCATATTTGATTTTGCACTGTCCACTGTCTCTTAAGTATCGTAATGCAGTCTTCACCCCCTTCAATGACTCTTCCACTGTCGGAACACCGTCCTACTGTCCGAACGTCACTTTTACTCGCCTGATAACATACGAGATCCTTTCGGTAGCGGGATGGCGAAAGTGGCTAATGAAACTGATCGCTTTTCCGGGCGGCGTGGCGGGTACCGCTGGGCTCTGGCGGTCACGCGCTTCCTGTCGCCTACGTAGAAAACCACGCTTTTGTCCTGCGGAATCTCAAGTAACATCCAAGTCTTACACTGTGTGACGCAGGGTCATCAGTAAGGTCCCCTATTCAGAGTCCTTCTCAGCAGAAAATTAAAACGCGAAAAAACAAACAAAACGCTGAATTTATTTCGTTGTTATATTTCATCAATAACTTTTGTTTTAGGCGGTTCAGCTTTTAAAATCAAGATTACCATATTTTCAATTACAAACGTAGATGTAAAGATGAAAGTTTGTTTTAAAGTAAAGTATACGTAATATTGAAAATTATATACTAGGCCACTTTTATTAATAATAAAGTATTATTAATTATTTTAAATCAATGTAGATTTTAATTTAAAATAGCTTTAAAATAATATGATTACTACTTAGCACAACGTATCCTCAATGTAGAAATAACTAAAGCGCTTTTTTCTTAGGTTTTCAATTTTTTTTAAAAAATACTTTGAGTTAGATCTAAAAGTTGAAATTTTTACTGAAGTTTGGTATGATAGCGGTCTAGCATATATACAATTTTCGGAGTTTTTATCTGGTCCCCCAACAGAGATATTACAGTTCAAAATTTGGAAAAAATCCAAAATTCCAATTTTCTAGGGGATGTAATTTCAAGTGGTAGTTATATAGCAATGATATTTTACAAAAAGTAACTGTACAACTATGTGTAAAGCACAGAAAAAATGAACACTGTGCTTCTACTCCTTCTTTGAGAAACTACTCTCTGAAAATCGAATTTTGTTCATTCGCGTTCCATTGATTTGCTTGCAAGTAATTCCCAAATAAAACATAGAAGATAGGTAAATAATATTTTGACTTGCAGGCCAGAGTGTACTGAATCAAATGCTTTTTATTTTTGAATGCTAGAACAACCAAGAACTGAGTAATTTAGAAAAGAGTAAATGTCTGCAAATGCGAAAAATGGCGCACGACGTGAAACAAAAATAGTAATTAGTAAAATAGGTACAATAAAAAATAGGTAAAGATATTTTTGAACATACAAAACATAAGGAAATGTAAGTACAAAATATTATTTTTTTCGAGATGGTCAAGCGACCAATTTATTAAATTCTGGACCACTTAAAATGGATTCAACATCTCATGCTTGGCAACGTCAACTTGCCACCACAATTTGAAAACTCCAAGAAGATATTCTTTGAAGACTAACATTACATATAACCCAAAAGCAATAACAAAAATTAAAATAAAATATAACAATGAAATTTTCTTTAGAATTTTGAAACAACAAATGAGCTAGGTTTCTTTGAGAACAGCAACACTTAACAATCACATACACAGAAAGGGTTCCTGATCACGTGACTTCATGAATTATAACAATTATTTATAGGTTAATGCAAAGTCTACTAATACAACATATCTAGAAGTCTTTCACACAATTATTTATTTGTCTTTGGCACCGTACACATATTTTTCAAGAGAACGTGAGTTAAAAGAATGTACATACCACTGGAAATTTTGCTCCTCTTTCGTAAATAACTTTATACATTTCTACTGGTATAGTGGCAGATATACCATCCTTATCTTTGAAATGTGTTTCCCATATCTGAAAAAGTTAAACAATTCAAAAGTATTTACAGTAGTACAAGAAAATTTAAACCAAGATATATTTTAAAAGGTTTCAGTAATCTTTGTCCAGGAAATAAGTGTTTTTAGGAATTGTGGGATCGTTTGGCCATTAATTTCTATTGCAAACAACTTTCCTTTGGTTAAATCTGATTTATTGATATATAAATATTTTTAATTGAATACTGAATAACTAAATAAACCATATTGAAATAAATATAAAGGAATTATATCAAGAATTGTTAAGAATTATTACGATGCAAGGGAACATATGAATTCAGAGAAAATAACATATATTTTACCTTAGAAATATCTTCAGCAGACATATCTTGAATAAGATCTAGTTTCATCACATCACTTAACACCTGTGAAAAAATTAATTATTAAAAATAATTTTAAACACATCTTCAGTGTGTATTTGCCTTAAAGGAATTCTTTACTTTCAGAAAGTAAATGTTTATAAAATCCCAGATAGCACTCAAAATAATAAATTATGTGAGACAAAGAGTTGTCTAACATCTAATACTTTTTAATACGATATGTGCTTTAAGTTTGTTTTATATTTCAAGACAAATTCAGTTAATACTGTGTGATCTATTTATGGTGAAGTAATAGTATTGTCCACTGATTGTGACTGGTAATTGACATTATTGCATTGCCAAATTTCATAAGTAGACTACAACTTTTTAATTGATTTTGTATGTAGCCCTAGAGATATAATACTATATTTACTATATATATCTATGTAGGTAGTGTACCTTCGTAAACTCGCATTGTATCATAATTTTGAAGGTTTATGTAAAAAAGGCATGTACCTCTCTATACCCATTTCAGGAAGATTTTGTTTTTGGATTCCACATGATTTTCCTTATAAGTCTGCAATTTCTTTTTACTGCGTCTTTGAATTGAATTCACGGTGATAATTTACAGAATGCCATGCACTGTTCACATTTTTTCATTGATGTGGTTAGATTACTTAGTTGTTGTGTAAGTCATTATTGACTTTTAAGCGTTTCCAAAGTATTTTAAAGATTTGAATATGAGTACTGAATCAAATTTAAATGGGAGTTCAAGTGAAGATATTAAGGTGAGTCTTACACTACTAATTTGGATGAAGAAAAAGCAGGTGCACGACTATCGTTTAAAATTGCTTGCACAACAACCACAAGATGTACCCGTTGTGGCCAGAAAAAAGTTTCCCACCAGTCTTCACATGCTAATGTTGTGCCCAGCGAGGGTCATGTCATGCCCCCACATTTTTTTAAAACCAAAGAAACTGTAACAAAAGAAGTTTATTTGAAAGTTATTTCGAGTGTGTAGTTAGGATAATTTTATTTATAGTGGAAGTGGTCCGCTATTTGTAAATTGTAAAGAGTGCATTCTTTTTCTTTATGTGTACATGGTTTAAAGAATATACCATCACTGTTCACTGTGATTTCATGTGTGTTCTCAAGACAGCCCTTCTCACACCTGTAAAGATTCCATATCCCCGAGATCAACCAAGCTCTTTCGAGAGCATTATGGCGTCGCTCCCACCAGGCATATGGTAAATACCGTGTATTAGGTAATCAGAGGGGGGTGGACATTAAATCAAGAATTGAAATTTCATGAAACAGTATGTTAATTTATTAGCAAAACACTTCAAGTAGATAATTGCAAGCTTGAAGTTTAACCTTAATGATGAATTAAATGTCAACAGCAAGAGACTTATTTCAAAAAACAACATGAAGGCCACTTATACAGAAACTCTCCATGAACACATCACAGTTTAAAGAAACAAAATGTTCCAGGATAGACACTCATAAGCTACATTTGTCACAAACATCTATGTGTTTTTTTAATAAATCTTTAAGCAAAGGAATTTTCCCTGATATAGGGAATGAAGCTATGTATTGTCTGGATAATCTTCTATCTACATGACAGCCAGGGGCTGACAGGGGAGAGGGGTTCCGTTAGCCAGTCAGACGCTTCAAATCGTAATAATGTCACTGCAGAGTTACTGATACTTTTATGTATATATATGTATGTACGTATATATGTATATATGCACTGATACTTTTATATAAAGAAAATTTAAAAACATGTACAGCATGATGTAACTGAAAATTGAAGAGCACCATTTGTGCAGTTCTGTTGTCTACTATTGTGTGCTCTCATTACGATTTATTTCTTGTTAGTACTGCTGTTCATATGATCTGATGCAAGAATGCCACACAATTAGAGGTATTGCACATCACTGGGTTAAGTTTATTTACCTTTCAAATCATTGTCAAGTAGTTACAATCAAGCATATTAGAGAAAAAAGATTTCAACCCATGACTCTATACTATTTCTCTTACACATCAATGACATGTACAGCATGAGCAACACATGTACATGTACAGCAACTTACAAAAGAGCAAATGGTCCATTCTCTAAAGAAAAGCCTCCAACACAATGATGATACAAATCATGGCTGTAAATGTTGTCCAAAAAACAGCTTTCCATGGATTGACTATTCAAGATGATCTAAAATGGAACTCTCACATCACAGATCTAAATAACAAGCTTACAAGTCATGTTATGCCATTTCCATCCTTAGGTCAAATCTCACTTAGATATGCTATGAACAGGGTACTTTGCAAATGTTCACTTGCATCTAAAATAAAAGGAAGGCACTTTTGGAAAACAAGGATTCTGTTACTCTAAGCACAGAAGCTCATAAGTATGATACTAGACAAAAAAGAAATCTGCATGTCCCACAAAGTGAAATTTCAGTCTTTCAAATAAGTAGCTTTACAGAAGGCACTAGGAAAACCCGGCAGACGTTCAGCCCTTCATCTCCCTCTTTCCCCTTTCTCACTCTCTCTTCCTCCCTCCCTCCCTCCATCACCCTGTCCCTGTCTGTTTCCGCCGCTCTCTGTCCCTCTCATTCACATTTAATTGCA
>JAHLJT010008446.1:17913670-17990101 GCA_031308135.1 Acheta domesticus
TATCCACCACTTCAGTGCAGCGTAGGTGGCTACAGACCGGCAACACGTTTTATAGAGTGCCAGGCGAAGGTCCAATGGGAGTGAGGGTTCCCTCAAAAGAGGTTGTAAGAGTCGAACTCTTTGCAGAAGTTCGCCTGACATGTAAGTGCCAGCACATCCTTCGATCGAAAGTGACGCCCAGGTAAGTTGCCTTAGGCGCCCACTTCAGTTTTTGTGTACCAAGTGTGATTTATTTTGGCGGTGTGAATCCCTTTGTGTGTTTGTGTTTGCGGTGAGTGTAACAGATTGCCTGTGACTTTTCTGCTGGGACAGTCAAGTGGTTTTGTTCCTCCCTCTTCAGCGTCAGGTTCATCTGTTTTTGGAGTGCTTTAAGTTTGTGGCGTATGTTTGCTCGTCTTGCTAAGACGGCTATGTCATCAACGTGGAGGAAAAGCCTAATTCGCAGTATCTGTGGTATGTCATTGACATACAGCGAGAAAAGTAGCGGAGAGAAGACGGAGCCCTGAGGGTCTCCGGCCGCAATCCTCCGTTTTGAGGATCTCGTTTTTCCCACATTTACCACAAATGTGCGGTTTGTGACAAAAGACATAACCATGGTTGTCTTGTGAAATGCAGCGCCGAAGTTTTGTTATGAGTGTGTTGTGTGGCACTTTGTCGAAGGCTTGTTCCCTGTGGAGGTAAATGACAGGTACATCCTGTGTGAGAATCAGATCTGCGGAAATCTGCTGAGCCATGCAAAGTGCGTGTAATGAAGCGGAGTGGCCCGGTCTGAAT
The DNA here is from genome assembly GCA_031308135.1 of Acheta domesticus. Lineage (NCBI taxonomy): Eukaryota > Metazoa > Arthropoda > Insecta > Orthoptera > Gryllidae > Acheta > Acheta domesticus. The sequence goes on from JAHLJT010008446.1 coordinate 17,914,445, forward strand.
GCAAACTGCTAGTCTCGGATGAGATTTCGCGAGAGAACAGTTCGCAAGATTCGCGCGAGGAGAAGCCTTTCGATTGGCTATGTTCGTACCTTAAACAACGATCTCAGAGCATAGAAAAACCTTACTAGAATGATGTAACTTTATGTACACACCTTTCCGGTTCTTTACCAATTGCACATGGAGTCCCGCAAGGATCGATTTTAGGTCCTATTCCCTTCCTATTATACGTAAACGATATGCCCTTGGCGATTCGAAACGGAAGAACAGTTCTCTTTGCGATTGATACGAATATTCTTTGCAATAAAGAAACCGTAAATAGTACAATATCAGATTTTCAAATTGGTTCCGTAATAACAAATTAATAGTAAATGAAAAGAAAACTGTTTTAATGCAGTTTTCCATTTCAAATAAACAATTCTGTACTCCATTGAAAAGGAACGATATGCCATTGTCTGATGTTAAGGTCACAAAATTTTTAGGTCTATCAAGTTAGTCAAACCTCAAGTGGAATGTCCACTTAAATGAATTGAATACAATATTAAGTTCATTATGCTACGCGTTCAGAATTCTTTCAAATACAGTCATCCTTCATACTGCTCGTTGTGTATATTTTGCGAATGTTCACTCCCGTCTGAAATATGGCATAATATTCTGGGGAAACATATCTTATACCTCCCAGACTTTGAGATTACAAAAAAGAATTGTACGAATAATAGGCAAATCCCACCCACGTGATTCTTGTAAGTCTCTCTTTATTAATCTCGGAATTTTACCATTACCTTGTCTCCTGATTTACGAATCAGTAGTTTTTATCAAAAATGACTTACGGGAATATAACTTATGACTTACGGGTGGGAATATATTTTCAACAAACGCCGATGTCTATAAGTATAACACACGACGTAGTAATCATATTCATCAGGTGGCAGTATCAACAGCTCACTACAAAAAAATCACATAAAATTCTTGTACATTATTCTACAACATTTCGCCAAATGACATTAAACGATTAAATTCGGTAGAAAAGTCCCAAGCAAATTTTTTTCTGCTGCATAACTGTTTCTATACAATTCGAGACTATACCGATCATCAACATTAATTTTAACAGTGGTAGTTAATGTAATTATTTACCATTTGGAATGTATAATTCTAAAGAACCTGTAACAAGCAGCTTCTGGGTCGATGACCCCCATCTAGCTCAGGTTTTTCGTACAGCTTCCCCCGATCCTTTGAGCAAATGCTGAGATGCCCCCTTGTTTTGCTGCTGGACATAAATGTAACTTCATTATTTTTGCACGTCCTCTAAATTTCAGTGGGAAATATATTCAAATTATGGTTCTCCATACTGTCGCGACAATAAGTATTATTCTTTCATAAAGAACATGATGAGGGTTAAAGGCACAAATTTATAGCTAATTTACCTTTGAAAATAGATTTTATTATATAGGAGGGAATATTTTGTCAACAAAACTTGAAAAAAATCGCTTTTTTTTCTGTATTCAAAATTCATCGACCGTGCAATGTGTGAATGTAGTGGCACTGTCATTTTGTGAGTGTAGTGGCACTGTCATCTTCGGCGTTGAATGTTTGTTTACCTTCCGCGTTGTCGTGGCCACGTATGGCTGTTGCGGTTTTAGGTACTGACCTTAACGCTTTTTGGAGTTTGAAAAGGCCGGAACGAGAGTGATCGGAACCGATTTCTCTCATCCGCTTTTCCCACTCCGCTGCATGGTGGTTTGTCAGTGCTGTCTTTCGGCGTCTTTCGGTTTTCGGTGCGTTTTAAGTGCAGGGCATCTAAACTGCTGTCAAAGTCGCCTAACTCTGCGTTTCTCGCGCAAAAGTTCTTCGACATCTGAGGGAAGTGTGTTTGAGCCTTCACGCGGGCGCCAGAAAACCGGCGTCGCCTCCTTTCTGTGGTTTGTACGTGTTTAGTGAGTAAGCTTGCGTCTATAGATTCTGGCGAATCCATTGTTAACGTTGCTTGTGTTTGTGTGTGTATTGAAGTCAATTGTTTGCGAAACTCGTCCCAGTCAGTTGGTTGAGGAACACATTGCCTAGGGCCACTGAAGGAGCGGATGCTGCCAACTGCAAAGGTTATGGGAAAGCGATCGGAAAGGGAAAAATGGAATAGGTTTTGGAGTAGTGACTCGAATATTTACCGATGTGAGTGCCACATCGAGAATTTCGGGCCGATGGCGGAGATCAGAGCGGAAACGAGTGGATGTGGAGGGCGGGACGAGTGTCAGTGTTATTTGATAGCAGAAAACGTACAGAAGGTTTCCGTTGCTGTTGTGGTGTTACATCCCCATTCCTCGCACTTGGCGTTCAAATCGCCCGCCAGAACCGTGTGAGGTGCTAGAGAGAACACCGTGTCGAAATCGTCTTCAATGAGCGGACGAGTTAGTGCTAAGTATGTTGACAACAGTGTAACTCCACTCTCAGTCGTATTCACCACAATCACTTCAGCTTCAAGCCTCGCAAGACTAGGTAAAGATGCCGGGCGATGAGGTATCGTATGCCTAATGGCAACCGCTACTCCACCACCACGATGCCGGGCATTGCGGTCGGCGCGATAGATGACCATGTCATTTAGCTCCAGGTCGTCGGCGCTTACGAGCTTTGTTTCCTGCAATAAAAGTACATCGATATAATTCCTATTACAGAATAACTCTATACGACGCCTATCTCCCGGATCTGTGTGACCGGAACGCTCGTTGATGTTCCTGGCGGCTACCGCGAGAGGGCGGGTTCCGGTGTTTCCCTGCGTTCGGTGTTCAGCCGTTGTGGGGCGTCACTTGAGCGCAGAAAGTTTGTAACAGTGTGGTGAGGTTTGCGAACTTCTGCTTCAGTGTGGCGACCTCCTTTCGGAGTTGCTCCGTCTCCGATGTAGCAGCAGGCGTGAAGTGTGCGGCCGTTATAGGTGCGGGGGCGGGGCGGCCGGCCCTCTCCTGAATGCCCTTGCGCACATCGGAGCTGGCCTTCGCCCTCGCCTCGCGCGCTTCTTGCGTGGGGTGTGGTTTTGGCGAGTGCGCCGCTTTTGCAAATGTAGTGCTCTTATCTACTTTGCGCGCGGGATGTGTACTACGTGGCATCGGCGAAACATTTTTGCTGTGCTTCGGCGGCAATTCAATTTTATTCTTTGCTGTAATGTTCTTGTGAATCTTGCAGCCGGCGTAGTTCGCAGAGTGGTTAGCTCCGCAGTTGTAGCGTACAGCACGTTTGCTGCTGTTACTGCAGTTTTTCGTCAGGTAGCACTCACCGTAATAAATGAAGCGAGGACTGACCTGACAATACGCTCGCGTGCGCGACCATGGGCAGCACCACTTGCAGAAGGGCGCACTATCCGTGCGCTTGGCGACCTCGATGCGAGCCCGGCAGTGAGAGGTCGCTTTGAGAGCGAACAGCCACTTAACATCGTCTCCTGGGGCGAGGTTAATGAAGTAGGCGCCTAGCGGTACTAGCTTCCCGTTTCGGCGTCTCATTTGATGTACGGCAGGTCGGGCCTTGCTCGGGCACTGCGCGGCGATGTCGTCAGCGACCTCTTCCGCCGACACTTGGGGAGGCTGGCCGCTCACGTAGAGCTCTGAAGCGGCCACGCTCCTTCTTTCCTGCGTGCGTGAAGTGCGACACAAACTTCTTCAGCGTGGGAGCAATCTTGACAAGGTCAGAGTTGCTTCGCGCCTTGAGAGAAAAGAATTCCCCTAATGCTTGCCAAGCACCGGGTGTTCGCATCCCTGCGTCGCTGCTTCGAACCAGCGGCGGAAGCCGCCATCCGAAGGTACCGAAGCTTTCGTCACCATGATGGGCGGAACGCGTTTTGCGGCCTTCCTAGGTTCAGAAGCGGTCGCAGTGGGTTTGCGATTTTTAAAATAAAAACTGATCCAGTAAAAGTAATAATGGCTCATGTAGTTTACTGGTTGAAAGTTAGAAAAAGTTGACTTAAGTTCACGACCTAGCAAAATATAAATGTAGGTCCTCATACTTTAATAATAAGAGCACTATCAAACCCAATGATTTTCAAAATTGTCCAATTCGTATCATTTTGAACCCACTAGAATCGGCATAATTTATAAAATGGAAAGCAATGATCTATAATAAAAATATAATAGGAAAGACCCCATCTCGATGAGGTTTTTGTCCAGTTTCCCTGATCCATTGAGCAAATGCTGAGATGGCCCCTTGCTTTGCTTCTGGACGTAAATGCAGCTTCACTGTGCGCACGTTTTGTTGGGCACTCCTTTTGCTTGTAGTTCATTTACCGTTGATATTGATTTTCTATAATTCGGGAACAAACATTTTTCAAATATTTTTATTTTTCTAAAATAATTATTTTCTAAATTCATTTTTTCGTTTTTTTTTTTTAAAATCTGGCCCTCAAGAAAATGTGCGCAGATAAATCTCTTTCCCCACACGTCATATACAGTTTTTACTGTTTTTTGGCAAATAAATAAATAAAAATAAATAAGAGAAAATCAATCAATTTACAGACACGTAATGAAAAACAGTTGACAGTTGTCCTTTGCTGCTTACATCAAGGGTTTCATCCAGTATGGAGGAGACAAAAGAGGCTTTAGAAATTTAATTTTTAATTTCGTGGGACATTATCATTCTCACACTTGAAATCCAGTGAAACTGAATTTCTGGCGAGATTGCACGAAACGCTGGAATTTTCCATATCATCCTTGTCAGTTTTATCATATTTCATTATTTCACATATATTCCATGACATGTTCTCTATTTGATGATCCCCTATTTTCATTATGGCTAGAAAATACAAGCCCTTGTCTCCCGAAAAATCATACAACTCGAATGAAGTGAGACAGAATTTCCCTATTTTCCCTTATATCACTGTTGTATTCTTCAATATAGTCTGTGTTGGCTGTTTAAATAAAATTCTATCCTCTAATATTGTTTTAAAATATTTTTAACTCTTTCTCACGTGCTATAATTTTTCCATGGAACAAAAATACGACTACATAATTACAAGGCACTTGGATCGCGTTGAGCTCGCCATTCCAAGGCACATATGTGGATTGCCCAGACACATAACCCTTGTACATTCAACCAATACAATCCGTAACCTAAATTGGCTACAACTATATAGTTGCTAAATGCATTAAAATAAAGTAATAAAACTTAATAAAACGACAATATTCATTAATTAACCTTGTTCTCTTACAAACACCGAAGAGAATAATGAAGTTTCGTAAAACGACAGCCTTTTCGTAGGCACCCTGAATGTAATAGGTTCCGGTGCATCTGATTCATAGCGCAGGCTAGGCGGCATTTCAGATTGAATCCTTCATCCTTGGGAAGTATCGAATTCTCAACGGCGCAATGATTGAAATATAATGAAATATTTTGTAGCAGAAAAAGAAAATAACGAATGGACAATTTGCAATCATTTGAAAATAAAAATAGCTGATATTGTAAGGGTATGTAACACATCATCCACATCCATGGACGCTACGCCCGTGGTTTGCTAAAAATGAAACGATTCTCTCCCAAATGCTGTTTGTCGTGAATGACTTTAGCAATGACATCTGCGGGAGGTTTGGTTTTGATAAGTGTGCAAAAATCAATTTAAAAAGAGGCAAACTGACGTCAGAGAACATTGAAGCTGCCATGACACTGTGATTCAAGATCTTGAGCCAGGTAAACTTACAAATATCTGGGCATTGAAGAATGTGAGACCATCCCGAACGACACAATGAAAGAGAGAATTCGTAGGGAGTATTTCAGAAGAGTGAGACTGGTCCTGCAGTCCGCTCTGAACTCCAGGAATAAATTATCAGCAATAGGTAGTTTGGCGGTGCATGTAGCCGAATACAGTTTCGGACTAGTGGACTGGACTGAGCAGGAAATTCGCTTCATGGATCGAAAAACCAGAAAACTGCTTACAATGCATTATGTTTCCCACCCTCGAGCTGATGTACGTAGACTTTTTGTGTCACGTAAGGAAGGAGGAAGAGGCTTCAGACAAATTGAAGCTTCCTGGCACAATTGAATTCAGCCTCCTGGCACAATTGAAGCCTCCTGGCTCCTGGTCGAGATGGGAAAGTATGTAGTCAGCCATCAAGATGACCTACTAATGAGGTAGGCCATGAAATCTGACCGAAGAATGGGCAACAGAGGCATTGTAAGTGTAGCAAGAAGCATTGCGAACAAGACTATGCAAGACACGCACAATGACAGAGACACAGAACGTCTACTACTACTTAACAAGAAATGTGAGACACACTGAAACGTGAGTCTACTGAAAATATTTGAAACGAATGGACTGGGTACAGATCAATAAAGATCAATCATTTATGTGGCTCAAAGGGGACGAATGAAGCCAAAATAGGAAACACTTGTAATAGGCGCCCACGATCAGGCCTTGAGAACACATTATAATAAAGCGGTTCTTAAAAATTTCCCATGAAAAATGCCGCATTTGCCAGTAACACGTAGAAACCATTGATCATATTGTCTCAGCTTGTTCAGTCTTAGCAAAGAACGAAAACTTGAAAAGCCACGACAGGCTGTGTAGCTACCTCCACTGACAGATTCACTGGCAGATCTGTACAGCCCTCGAAGTTCCGAACACATGCCCCAAATGGTACGAATACTCACCAAAGCCGGTGACGTCTGTTGGATTGTACAATATTGTATGACCAACAAATCTAAACTGATCGCACGCTAGTGGTAAACAAACTGGATATAGTTATCCAGGATTTGGAGAAAAAATCGTGTCTACTTGTCGATGTTTCTGTACCTTGCGATCAAAATGTCGTTACCACGGAGACAGAGAAACGTCTTAAATACAAGAGTTTGGAAATCGAGATCATCCGAATGTGGGGCGTAAAAGCACACGTCGTACACGTAGTCAGCAGAGTTCTGGGATTTGTTCCGCAAAATTTGTGTAAGAACTTGTCTAAACTCCCAGGTAATGCAAAAGACTGGGAAGTGCTAGAAATTGCTTTATTTAGAACAGCCCACATTTTGCGCCTGGAGCAGATTTTCTTTTGAGCCGACTCATAACATCTTTAGTCGTGATGTAGTGGAATAATAATAATAATAATAATAATAATAATAATAATAATAATAGTAAGCTCCACCTAGGGAGTACACGACCTTGCAGTTGGTGGTGGAGCTTGAGTACCCCCATGAGCCTTAAGCTATGTCAGTGGTAGCCTAGCTACCGGTGGGGCCTCCCTTGCTGAATGGGTTGAAGGTGAGGGGTCAGACGAAGAAGTACTCCATTTTGAGGTGAGTGGGAAGTATGTAGAGAGGGAAGGGTCAAGAACCTTTTGACTTCCTGTTGTCGGTCCATAGAGGGTACAGGAGAGAAACTGGGTTGGCACACCAGGCCACTGATTAGAGTGGAGGCCCGAACCTTGCATTAGCCAGCGAAGGAGGCTGCCTTCAGCAGTCAGTGAAAATCCCGTAGGGTTTAGTAATGCCGACTGGCGTTCGGAGGGACCCCTTGCTGGGCCCTGCGGGGGATGCCCCGAGGCCACTGTAGGTCGCAGTAACGGATGGCAGGCGACAACCCAAGGGTTAAATGTGATCTGTGAACTCGAACTTGCATCCTGCGAATCTTCAATTCAAACCAATGAGCAAAATGGATAGAACAAGCAATGTAATGAATCTTAACGTGCCTTGTTCTACCAATGTCCCATACCTGCTCAGAAACCGAGCTAATGTCACCTTGTCGACGTCTGGCCATCCCACGGTTGCTAGTCCCAGGGACCCAGAGCCGGCAGTAGCTCGAAGCCATCGTCAGAAATGGACTCGGGATGAATTAAAGGAGGTGATGTGGTGCTTTTACTATGCAAAAGCGAAAAATGGGGGCTCTGAAATAGAAGTTTTCAAGGTATGGAGAGAGCGGAACCCAGATATGAGACCTACCCTAGACTCAAAGAAGCTTGCCAGTCAACGACGATACATACTCAGCAGTGGAAAATTCACAGCAGAACAACTTGCTGACATTGAGAGAAATGCGGAGTATGTACTTCGCTCGAACAATCCACATGACAAACATGTAGAACTTGAAAATGATGATTCTGTGGAAGGTTCATCTCTTTCCAGTGAAACACACGTCAGTGGTGAAAATTCATCTGGCAATGAATTACACGATAAGGACATAATGCGAAATCTCCTTCGGCGCGAGATAGAAAGAGTTAGTCAACTTCCGCTTGAATCTCGCGAACCGTTGAGAATATACGAAACTGCCAAAGCTAAAAGAGTGATAGAAACAGTGGAATTCTGTTTTAAATGAGAGATCTAGATATTACTGAAATCAATCACATCATATATGCAACTGAATATCTAGTATCTCAGATAATTTTGGGGCCAGCCAAGGACACCGACGGCCGACAGCAAAACAGAGTAAACAGCTCTATACCCCCGTGGATAAACAGAATTTTGAAACGGATAGCCGACACCCGGCGCGAAATATCACTCTTAGCTGAGGCATCTTCTAAATCAACACACACCTCTAAAGTTCAACGAAAAATATTCAATGTTGAACAAAAATACCATATTGAAAATGACACCAGCAGGCTAATGGTAGTTGAGAAGCTAAAAGAGAAAATTCAAGCATGGGCTCAAAGAATTGGACGTTACAAACGTAGAATAGATTTCCGTGTACATAACCGGTTGTTTGAAACAGACGCGAAGAGATTCTATCGCAATCTGACTCAAAAACCGAATGGCAAAGCTGTTACTCCTTCAAAAGATGACGTCGAAGCGTTTTGGGCAGGAATCTGGGAGGAGAGCAGATCCTATAACAAGACGCATCTTGGCTTCAATCTGAAGTTGATGCTGCCGATGAACTTGTAGAAACGTAGAAGATGTTCACAAATTCTCGGAAGAGGACCTCTTCCAAGCAATTAAGAACATGGGAAACTGGAAGTCTCCCGGGATTGATAAGATCCAGATTTATTGGATTAAGAAATTAACAGCAATACATTCTCATCTAGCAAAGGCTGTTAATAAAATTTTTGAAAACCCAAAGGAAATCCCGGAATGGCTCACACGCGGCATCACGTATTTGCTACCCAAAGCGGGAGACAGCTCTTTGGCGAAGAACTACAGGCCAATTACTTGTCTGCCAGTACTGTACAAAGTTATAATTTCAGCCATAACTGAGAAAATGTACAGACATCTAGAGAAGAATCATCTAATGCCAGCTGAACAGAAAGGATGTCGTAAAGGTTCTTATGGCTGTAAGGAAATCTTGCTAGTGAATAAAGTCATTTTGAATGATGTAAAGAAACGCAAACGTAATTTGAGCATGGCTTGGATTGACTACCAAAAGGCCTTTGATAGTGTACCACACGATTGGATTTTGAAGACCCTGGAGATCTATCGATTTCATCCTAGACTTATTGAATTTTGCAAGGCTAGTATGAAGTCGTGGAGTACCAGGTTACTAATACACAGCGGAAAGGAAGCAGTAGAAACCAGAAGTATTCAGATTAACAGGGGTATTTTTCAAGGAGATTCACTATCCCCTCTGCTGTTTTGCATTAGTTTGATCCCACTATCGAGACAGTTGTCGCAAGCTGACTTTGGTTTTAAGCTCCATGGTGATGAAAGGCGAGTATCACATTTGTTTTACATGGATGATCTGAAAGTGTTTGCTAAGAATGAGGCGATTCTCTCCCAAATGCTGTCAGTCGTGAATGACTTTAGCAATGACATCTGCATGGCGTTTGGTCGTGACAAGTGTGCAAAAATCAATTTAAAAAGAGGGAAACACACGTCTGAGAACATTGAAATTGATACGCACACTGTGATTCAAGATCTTGAGCCAGGTAAAACTTACAAATATCGGGGCATTGAAGAATGTGAAACCATCTCGAATGGCAGAATGAAAGAGAGAATTCGTAGGGAGTATTATAGGAGAGTGAGACTTGTCCTGCACTCCGCTCTGAAGTCCAGGAATAAAATATCTGCAATAGGTAGTTTGGCTGTACCTGTAGCCGAATACAGTTTCGGACTAGTGGACTGGACTGAGCAAGAAATTCGCACCATGGATCGAAAAACCAGAAAACTGCTAACAATGCATCATGTTTCCCACCCTCGAGCTGATATACATAGACTTTATGTGTCACGTAAGGAAGGAGGAAGAGGCCTCAGACAAATTGAGGCCTCCTGGCACAACGCAATAGTCGGGTTGGGGAAGTATGTAGTCAGCCATCAAGACGACCCTCTAATGAGGCCGGTCATGAAATCTGACCGAAGAATGGGAAACAGAGGCATTGTTAGTGTAGCAAGAAGCATTGCGAAGAAAACTAGGCAAGACACGTCGAATAACACAGACACTGAACTTCTGATGCTGCTAAACATGAAGTGTGAGACACAAAAACTGTTAAAGTAATCATGGAGAGACAAACCACTCCACGGACAATACCTAAAAAGGACGAGGTGCAGATCAATAGAGATCAATCATTTATGTGGCTTAAAAGGGGAAGAATTAAGCCAGAATCGGAAGCACTTGTAATAGCTGCCCAAGATCAGGCCTTGAGAACACGACATTATGATAAAGCGGTTCTCAAAATTTCCCAAGATGATAAATGCCGCATTTGCCTGGAGCAAGTAGAAACCATTGATCATATTGTCTGAGCTTGTCCAATCCTAGCAAAGACCGAATACCTGAAAAGACATGACAGGGTGTGTAGCTACCTCCACTGGCAGATCTGTACCGCCCTTGAAATTCCACATGCCCCAAGTGGTACGAACACTCCCTAAAACCGGTGAGGTCTGTTGGATTGTGTACGATATTGTACGACCAACAAATTGAAACTGATCGCACGATAGCGGCAAACAAACCGGATATAGTTATCCGGGATTTGGCGAAAAAATCGTGTTTACTTATCGATGTTGCTGTACCTTGCGATCAAAACGTCGTTACCAAGGAGGCAGAGAAACGTCTTAAATACAAGAGTTTGGAAATCGAGATCAGCCGAATGTGGGGCGTAAAAGCACAGGTCGTCCCGATAGTTATCGGAGCTCTGGGATTTGTTCCGCAAAATTTGAGTAAGAACTTGTCTAAACTCCCCGGTAATTCAAAAGACTGGGAAGTGCAAGAAATTGCTTTATTTGGAACAGCCCACATTTTGCGTAAAGTATTGTAGAGGCACTCATAGTCACCGGATCTGCTCCTTAGGTAGCTGGTTGAAACCTGGAGTAGATTTTATATTCAGCCGACTCATAAGATCTTTAGTCGTGATGTAATGGAAAAATAATAATAATGTCATTTTGATATAATTATTTAATTGAAAATATACAGAACTGAATACATTTTGTTCTCCCAAACAGACTCCAAATCGCACTCTTGCTATTTGCAGAGCTTACCCAACCAAATTAGTCACTGCACACCCCTTTATGTCAGGTAGCAGTTAAACAACATTAGGGTCATTCCACAGAAATAGAGACATTTTTGTCTTTATAAAAATATATCACTAAGATATTCATTGATTGATAGTTGGCTATCTTGATGCTTAAGCTATGTTGGCTGCACTGTTTAATACTTTTAGTTGTTCATGTTTTCATGTGGATGCTGCTAGAAGTTTCAACACAACCTGAACATTTCTGTTATCACGACCATATTCAGGTATGTTTTTTACAGAAACGCAATGTCCGAGCTAAATAAATTCTGTAGAATAAAGAAACTAACTTTCTTGGCACATATAATCACTATTTACACTAACTTTAAATTGTTAATTTTTAAGCAAAAATATGAATGTTAATGGATAATAAAAATCTTTGTAACGCAAGTGACCAAAAGAGAAAAAGTTTTAATTCTGAAATGTATTACATTGCTATTCATGAAGAAAATATATTTTTAATAAGAACTTTATAAGACTAACTAAACATAGTCATTGAGGTTAGGTTAAAAAGCAATGCAAATTTTAGATAAAAGTTTTATTTAATGTAACGTAAGTTACCATGTTCATTAAAATATTATCTTCTTCAACAGACATATCTACGCCATCAGCCAATGATGTCATGCCAATGCCATCAGCCAATGATGTCATGCCAATGACATCAGGAGAAAAAATGAGAAGATTTAGGTATAAGCTTAAGGAGAAAGGGAAGTATGCAGATTATCAAGAAGAAATTAGGGATGCTGTAAAGAAGAGCCGCGCAAAAATTAATCTAAATTTAGAAAACATGTCTAAGAAAAAGCGAGAACAGCTGAAGAAAAATGAAAAAAAAGAAGTGTCAACAGAGGGTAGCCAAACATAAAGTGTTGAAAGCTAAGATGTTGAGTTCTGAGAGCACAACACCGACCATTTCTAGATCACCACCATATAAATCTGCTAATACGTTAGGAAAAGCAACAGTTCGTGCTCGTAGAACACTACCTACCTCACCAGTCTTCGAAACTAGTCCTGATCCTGATGAGAACAGTAAAATCGTAAGATCTTCTATGTGTATTCATCCAGGTACAATTTGTAAGGTAAAGGAATTTTTTAAACACGATGAAATAAGTAGGCAGGCACCCGGCATTAAAGATGTAATTACAATAAAAAATGATGATGGAACAAAGTCCAAAGAACAAGTCATTTGCTGTATTCAGTCAAAGAAGCTCATGCGATGTATCTGACAGAACATCTTATCATCCAGTGGGTCTCAGCCAATTCTTGCTCCAAGACCTTGCAATGTTCTCGTTCTCCTTAGCAGCAAATTACCATGGAATGTTTGTTTGTGTAAATACCATTAGAATTTTATAAACGCCTACAATTCTCTGCATAAAGTATGCCTATCATTGCCACCATATTCTAAAGAGCTCACTTCTCAATTTTTTTTTGCTCAAATTCGAACAATGAATGCTGGCGTAATGCATGTTCGAAATGCAAAAATTTCTTCAATGTAATTGTAAAGAAGCACAAGGAGTCTGTTCCAGCATGCATGGTAACATGGAAAGTTTGGAATGAAAAGGATGGCAGACTGAAGCAAGATGACAAAAATGGTGTAGTACAGGAATTTAGAGAATACATTTCATCATTACTTCCAGCCTTTATGGAAGACACGTTTATAAAACCTGAACAGGCTGCACGTTACAGATTGCAGCGGGAAGCCATTGCTACAGACACAGAATTTCGTGAAGCCTTGGTACGTATAGACATTGCTGAAAATTATTTGTGCATAGCACAGAGTGCCACTGGCAACAGAATCAGGTCAGTGTTTTAACGGCTTTTCTAATGTATGAGGGTAAACAGTATTCACTTGTAATCTCCTCCGACAATCTGCAACATTCCACAGAAACTGTGATTCCGTACATTGATTTCTTACTGGAACCCTTGCCTCCTAAGATTAAAAGATTTAACATTTGGTCAGATGAACCATGCTCTCAGTTCAAAAACAAATACATTTTTGCTGCACTTCGAATACTCGAACAAACCCATGGAAAGAAAATCATTTGAAACTATTTTGCCACCATCACATGGCAAAGGGTGTGTTGAGGGAATTGGTGGAGCAGTCAAGAGGCATGTGCGCAATGAAGTGTTAAAAAGGAAATGCTCAGTTTCAAACTCAAGGGAGTTTGCGATGGCTGCATCAAGTTCCAAATCTGCAAATGTAGTTACGTTTGAAGAAACCGATTTTCAAAATCGAAACAACAAGTTGAGCCTTCAAAATATAATTAATAAAGCTGTAACAGTGTCTGGAATATCTAAATTTCATGCTGCTTGTGTGGTGCGGAGTTCAATCCAAGGTTTCACTACTTCTAAAGATATGAAAACTGAAATGAGTCGTGATGAGATTGAGATAATTGAATTAAATGAGTGGGTTGAGTCGAATATGAAAGCAAGAACTTTCGTGGTATGGTCACTGCCGTTGATCCTGACCAGAACGACTATTTGATTAGTGTAATGGTGGTTTGCTCTGGAAATGGCCTACCAAAACAGATGACATTTACTACTACAAACAAGGAAATATATTACGCAAAATACCTGCAACCATTGCTGTAAATTCAATTGGAAAATTTAAATTCAACTGTTAAAACCCATTTATTAAATCAATAAGTGACAATCTTCTAAGAGACATTTAATTTTTTGAATTGATTTTTAAAATATTTCATTTCTACTTATTTCTAATATTTTTTATATCTCCATTTGTAATTTTGACATATATTAGATAAAACACAATAAAACTGTTGTCTATGCAATTAAAATGTTCAATTTCTTTTAAAGTATTGTATGTGTAACGCAAGTGACCATGACTTGTAACGTAAATGACCACTAATTTAATTAATTTCAAATAATGTAATCAAACAATCCGTATGTAATTACTGCAAAATTAACTCTATACTTTATACTTTAGTCCCAAAAATTACTGTACAATCTGACTAAGAGAGCAAAAATTGACTCACTTGTGTGAGTTTCAAGTTTCCTGTGGATATTGAATGTAATGTGACTACCAAATATTTATTTTTTTCTCAGCGTGGGTATAAGTATAAATGTCTATTTATGTTGAAAAATAAAGAGGAACTACCTACCTATACCTCAACATTTAAATTTTTTCTATAAATTTTCAAAGTATTTCCCACGAAAATTATTTCTAAAGAATAAGACATTTTGTAACGTAACTGACCATGGAATCGCTCATTACACGAGGTGAATGGCAAAGTCACACCACAACTACCCCCCAATCGGAAAGATCGAGCAGCGGAAAGTTTCTCAGTTGTGGATCAAATGTGCTTGGGACTCGATCGAGCTGGTGGAGAAGAACTTTAAGACGTGCGGCGTCCCAAATTTGATGGACGGGGCCGAGGACGATGTGCAAGATGGCGACGATTCCGCCCCCCAACAGCTCTTTTGCCAGCGGCGACGAGAGTATTGACGAATGAAGTAAGTTATTATTCTATCAATATTTTGCTGTTCTTATTCATGAAAAACACAAACTTAAAGTATTTTTTTCTTTTTTGCGGGTGCGAGATTGTTTCAACCATAAATATGTTATATATTAATGGAATTTTTTTCCAAAAACGGTGAAAAAAATAAAAAAAAGTTGTTTTTTTTCGGAATTCCGTGCGGGTAATATTCGAGTATATACGATATTTTATTCTAAAATGAGTTGGATACGCTGAAGGACGGTTTATGTTGATCACGTTCGCTGAAGGTCGGAGCCTCGTCATGAAATTAATGAGCGTAGGGAATAGTGATCGGTTTCTTGGGTTCGGTAGCATAAGAATGAAATGCAAGGGAAATAGGGCGGTAGAGAGACCCAATGGTGTTTTTGTAAGTCGCGTGAGACACATTGCCTTTAAAGTTAGAGGGTATTAATCGTCGCGGTCCCCGCTCGCGGACCCAAGTCGCTCGGCGTGTGCACGCGGAAGTGAAATGATTCCTTCTTGGCAGAGCCATTGTATCCACTAGGGCAGACCTGCACAGCATTTTGCACTTTCACTGACCTCAGGAGCTGCGTGCGGGCAAATCGGGTGCAAATGAGAATATCGATGAAGGTGTGGGGAATGGGGATGAGACCCAATCTAGGAGCGGGGACCACAATCAGAATGCGCAATTCGAAAGACAGCGCGTGAATTTAAAGAGCAATCGGCAAGAACATGACGGTCATATACAGTTCAAGTAATATTGACTTTTGTATGATATTGCAAATGTTTGTTCTCGGTATATGACAGGGCGAAATATGAAACTACAACGAATTATACATATTAGATTTCGACACCAAGCATTATAATTGCTTGTAGGGCTTATAATGTCATTCGCTTTGCTACGATTTAATCACAAATTTAGTGTTGTGCTAAACACAAAATTTTGATACTGAATTGTTTTTGTTTGATGATGACAGCAATAAACTATTTTTTATTAACTATGTTTAATTGAATAAGACGGTTCTCTCAAAGCAAAAACATATTGTTCTTAAAAAAATCATGATTATTTTCTGTTCTCATTTCTGACAAGAGAGTAGAGTCATGTACGAGATCGTATAAAAATATAAAGCCCTATGCATTCTATTTAACCAATACCCATGATTATCCTATGATTGTCCGTAACATATCGTCACAAAAGTTTGCGCGTTGATCTCTTTATTCAGTCATAATAGGGAAAAATGGTCACAAATGTGCTATTAAACATTACCCTTCTTGGAATTGCCACATGTTCTATTTTATGTCAATCTTGATGTGAGAGATTGCTCTCATGATTTTGTTCATTTTTCTTTGATTTGGAGATTATAACATTCCTAGTGAACCATCAATTATTAAAATGAAATTTTGTGTTAGAATTAATAAATTTTTTTCTTATATATAAGCATACATTTTAAAGCTATTGCTTTAAAATATTGCTTAAGAGTCACAATGAGCATGTTATTTTCTTTAAAAAAATTAGAAAATGAAAATACATACAGTGGTGGATACAAAGGCGGATATACAGTAGTGCACAGAACGTAAACAGTGAATTATGACCCTGGTAACTTGAAATACTAGACATAATCCATTTAAACAATTGGGCATTTAATTTTGAAGCGTGGATCATTATTAGACGCCCAGGCATTCAGTCTACGCGCCGCGTCGTGCTACGTCAGACTTCTCCCCCTCCCCGCAAAGCTTCCTACTCCCCACTACTTGCACTTTCGGCGCTGCCACGGGCAGACGACCGGCTCGCAAGTGCAGAATGCCCGCGGGAGCAGTCGTTGTGCAGGTCTGCACTAGGGTAAGTAGGCTGCAGCCTAAGACCCGGAACGTTTGGGGGCCTACAAGTTTGTAGGTTTTTTTATCAATTTTTTTAGGATTTTAATCGTAATAAGATTTACAAGGAAATGTTCTAAACTTAACACAAATTTTCCGTTTTACATAATTACACATAAAGTATATTAATATATTTATATTTTTTATTCTAACATAGACTGATACATTTAATAAAAGTACTTTTAAGAAAGAACGTTTCTGAATCAAGAGCCTTTCATTTAGAAGAAAATCTGAAGTGTGCATAGGACTGGTCAAAGCACCGAGAAAAATATAATTTTATGACTTAATAGCCTCTAAGTGTTGTCCACTTCGTTTGAACAAAGCATTGTTTGTCATATTGTAGTGATACCGAATCCATTACGGCTGCGAGCCTGAGAATTGCTCCGCGTCACGCGACAGAGGGGTCGACGGCGGCGCCAGGGTTCTGTCTGGCCACCCGCTGGACCCGCCCCCTAACAATTCGTCGCACCCAAGTGTCCCACGGCCTGGGGGTCTTCTCGTGCACGCGGCACTGCAGTACTTTTCCGCGGCGCTCCTCGCCCTCGCCATCCTCCCTTGAGATTTTCGTTCCCCCCCAGTCATTAATTTCTGTCCCTATTTGACAGAAATTGAAACGAGAGAGAACGAGTGCAGGTTTCTCTCTCATTTCTCGGCCCCAAAACTTCCGATGATTGGGCGGAATTATTCTACGACGCAATACCCTTTCGCCAATAGCCGTCGGACGTGGACAAAGCTCTAGAATGTTCTAGAACATTCTGAGGGAATTTGGTGGGGGAAGGGAGGCTCGAAGGACCTCGTGCAGACGACACCACAGAGAGAAGGTGTGAGGCCACCACAGAGAGAGAGTGTGAGGCCGTCACAGATGGAACGTGAGAGGCGGTCGGGGGGACGAGACGTTATTGTGGAGGCTCCCGGCGTCAGGGATAAAGTTTTGTTTCTTAGTTGGACTTATAAGAAAACGTAGAGTTTTCGAGAAGAATTTGTGCGCGGTTCTTAAATAAGTGTAGACCGCGGATTGTCAAAAGTTTTATTGACATTCTAATAGTTCAGAGAAAGTATCTGACTTGTGCTCGTGTTTGGAACATTATCGTGGAACTATTTGATCATTCACGAACTTGCTACGAACTCTAAAGTACCGTGCGGTGAACCGAAAGTGACAAGGTCATTCAGCTGAGCAGACATTATCTGATCATTAGCGACAGTAAGTGAGCGGCGCTGTGTGTTGGGTCAACACTCCTGCGACCCCGTCTTCTACCTGACTCGGACCTGCGCGCCCCTTTGTGCGGCGTCCCAAGATGTCCCACGCCACCCCTGCCAGTCAGCTGGTGGCTCGAGGTCGTTCAACTCTGGTTTGTTGTGCACGCCGCCCCGCTGAGACGGTATTTTTTTCGTTCTTTTGGCGCGCCCGTGGTCGAAAGGCATAAACAGTTTGGTGAACAATTTTAAATTACCTTTGACCGGGCGACGAGAGAAGATTCCGGCCGCGCTTGGCTGTCAAGAGGGAATCAGCGTAGAGGAAAATATTGTTCTTTTTTACTGTAGTAATTTTCACTTTTCAATTTATTTTATTATTTTATGTGTGCATGTCATACTTTGGAATTGGGAAAGGGGAGCATGCTCGCCGACATGAGTGGTAAAATCTTGCAATTCTTTTTTTTAAATAAAAGCCACCTATTTGTTAACATGAGTAAAAGTCTCTTATTTTACACCGGCCACCAACTTCCTCCATCTTCATCAATTTAGGCAAGCCTTTCTATCGACTGAGCGAGCCGGCTACCACGTCTACGGCGCCCAACCAACAGACGGGTAGTCGCAATATTGTTTTTAAAAACAACGTATTATTATTGTTAAATATTGTACTAATATTTCAAATTTACTATATTATTATATATAATTTATATACTATTATTTAATAATATTTATTAATAAAATAAATATTCAAAGACATAATTATGTTGGGATGTAAATTAATTATCCTAGGGCCCAAGGGCCCATTACATTTTACAGCCTAGGGCCCAAAAGCATGTTGCAACGGCCCTACTTCTTGGCTATTATTATAAGTGAGAAAAATCGTATTTGTGCAAACTCAGGTACAAAATATGAGACAAAGACACATTACACAATCCACATGAGTATATCTTCTATTTTATGGGAGGAAACTGCTTTGTCACGTCCGTTAAGCTGGCAAAGCCATTTTCAAAAAACACATTTTCTCTATACCCAGAATTTTGTGCTATTTTTGTGCTTTCCAAATATCCAAAAAGTAATTTTTTTGCTTTTCTGCTCGCACCCAGCTCTTAGATACGCGAGACTCCCGCCTCCTCCTCCCACGCTGGGCCGCCAACGTGGCGCTACATATGCTTCAATTAAAACATGTCTTTTCTCATGCCGTTGACATCGATCTGTCATTTCCGCTCTTAAAATGCCTCGCTTGCTCAGCGTAGCTGTGATCTTGAATGTCATGCCTCTTGAGGAAAGAGAAGGAACACGACTGCCAAAGCGGACAAAGCAAAGTCCGTTAAGCTGGCAAAGCCATTTTCAAAAAACACATTTTCTCTATATCCAGAATTTTGTGCTATTTTTATGCTTTCCAAATATCCAAAAATTAATTTTTTAGCTCCAACAGTTTTTCCAAAAATTGGTGGCTTTGCTGGCTTAATGTTAAGCTGGCAAAGCCAATTAACCAAAACAAATTTTCTTTATACACAAAATATTGTGCTATTTTTGTGCTTTTCAAATATATAAACATTAATTTTTTTGCTCTTACTGTTTTTCGAAAATTTAGAAAAAACGAATTTTCGAAATGCCCGGCAGGCGCAACAACAACGCGTAAGAAAACTGCTCGTAGAAAAAACACTATCCATCAAAATTAGATTTTCTTGACACAAAAATAACCATAAAACAATTCTCTATCCAACAATGTTGTTTCGAAATATTCAACATTTAATATTCCCGATAAATAATAATAATTCTTTACACTACTGTCAAGAAACAACACAATTCAAGCCATACAATTCGTCATAAAAACTAATCTACTCAATATTTCGCAATGTCCTTTCCCAACAAACAGAACCAAATATTGTTCTAAAAAAGTACACACACGCTGATTTTTTTGCTCCATCGTTTTTTGCAAAATTCAACAAAACCACTCACGAGTCACCCCGAACAACGCACTCCCGCAGGATAAGAAAGTCACTCATCAAGGCAAAACTCTAAGTCAAAATCAAATTATTCTCACATAACATCAACCACAATACAATACAATATACAACAATATTGTTTTTAATTTTTTTATTTTCGATACTATCGAAGAAAAGTTGTATATCCTTTTACTGGGTACCCAAAAACACACCAATGGAGGCACATCAATCCTACTAAATACTAAACTACTCAACACATCGCATTGGCCTTCCCCAACATACAAAATCAAACTTCATTCTAATAAACTACACTTACAATGATTTTTTTGCTCTAACGGTTTTTTGAAAAATTGAACAAAATGACACGTATGTGGCGCAAGATAGCGCAACTCCGCCAAAGAACAAAAACAATCTTCGAAGGAAAAATATCATTCAAAATTAAAATGTCTTATAACAGAATCAACAACAATACAATGCACTACGCAACAGTAATGTTTTCAAATCTTTGACTTTCGATACTACATATAAAAAAATCTAAATCATTACATTGAAAATCAAAAAAACGACGCATGGAGGTAAACAAATCTAATAAATACTAAACTACTCGACCAATTACATTGTCCTTTTCCACGAATAACAACGAAATATTGTTCTAATAAACTACATCAACAATGATTTTTTTTGCTCTCATCGTGTTTTTGAAAATTAAACTCAACCTCGTCTGTGTGCACCGGAGTGGCGGGACCTCGGAATAACAAAAACGACGGTAGGAGGAACACATGACCTAATAAATACTAAACTACTCTTCATATTGCATTGTCCTTTTCCAAGAATAACAATGAAATGTTGTTCTAATAAACTACACCAACAATGATTTTTTTTGCTCTCATCGTTTTTTTTGAAAATTAAACTCAACCTCGTATGTGTGCACAGGAGTGGCGGGACCTCGGGATAACAAAGACGACGGAAGGAGTAACACATGTCCTAATAAATACTAAACTACTTGTCAAATTGCATTGTCCTTTTCCACGAATAACAATGAAATATTGTTCTAATAAACTACACCAACAATGATTTTTTTGCTTTCATCGTTTTTTTAAATTAAACTCAACCTCATATGTGTGCACTGGAGTTGCGGGACCTCGGGATAACAAAGACGACGGAAGGAGGAACACATGTCCTAATAAATACTAAACTACTTGTCAAATTGCATTGTCCTTTTCCACGAATAACAATGAAATATTGTTCTAATAACTACACCAACAATGATTTTTTTGCTCTCATCGTTTTTTTGAAAATTAAACTCAACCTCGTCTGTGTGCACCGGAGTGGCGGGACCTCGGGATAACAAAGACGACGGAAGGAGGAACACATGTCCTAATAACAACGAAATATTGTTCTAATAATCTACACCAACAATGATTTTTTTGCTCTCATTGAGTTTTGGAAAGTTTAACTCAACGTCGTATGTGTGCACCGGAGTGGCGGGACCTCGGGATAACACAGACGAGGGTAGGAGGCACACATGTCCTAATAAAGACTAAATTACTTGACAAATTGCTTTGTCCTTTTTCATGAATAACAATGAAGTATTGTTCTAAGAAACCACACCAACAATGATTTTTTGTTCTCACAGTTTTTTGAAACATTAAACGCAACCACGTAAATGTACACAGGAATAGCGTTCCCTGCGAGATAACAAAGACACTATTCCAAGCGAAAATATACTTCAAAATTTAAGTGCCTTTACAAAACATTAACAACAATACAATGCACTACGCAATAGTATTTTTTTCAAGATTTTGACTTCCGATATTATCCATAAAAAAAATTCTAATTCATTAGACTGAGAGTCTATGAACCCACGGATGAAAGAACGAATATCGTAATAAGTACCATACAATTACATTAATAGCATTGACCTATTCCAACAATAAGAATAAAATACTGTTCTAATAAACTATGGCAACAATGATTTTTTTTGCTCTCACCGTGTTTTGTAAAATTAAACTCAACCACGCATATGTGCTCCGTAATGGCTCACCGTGCCGAATTACGAAGACACTATTCCAACTTAAAATATCTTCAAAATTGATATGTCTTTACAAAGCATTAACATCATACAATGCACTACGCAACAGTATTGTTTTCAATTTTTGACATTCGATACTATCCTATATGGATAAAATCTAATTCGCTACACTGAGATTCCAAAAACCCATCGATGGAAGCACATAAATCCTAATACATACCAAACTACTCCACAAAGTGCATTGTCCTTTTCCTACAGTAAGAATGAAATACTTTTCTAATAAATAACACCACAATGATTTTTTTGCTCTCACCGGTGTTTGGAAAATTATACTCAACCTCGCATGTGTGCACCGGAATGGCAAATAACAAAGACACTATTCCAAGCGAAATTATTCTTTAAAATTTAAGTGCTTTCACAAAGCATCAACAACAATACAATGTACTACGCAACAGTATTGTTTTCAAGACTTCCGTGTGTTGACTTCCGATACTATCCATTAAGAATTCTATTTTATTACACTGGGAATCCAAATACCCACGGATGGAAGCACATAAATCCTAATGAATACCCCACGAAGTACTAACATTGTAGTCTCGACTCTGCCCTTCTGGTACAACAGGCCAACACTCTTCAGCGAGATTAAGCACGCAAACCAACAACTAAAACGGCAACTGAGAGAAACAGATGTAACACTTTTTGAAATGAATTTCCTCGCAGTAAAACACTTCACCCGGCACGGTCTCCACATGAACTTTGCTGGAAAACATGCAGTCAGTGAAAAGCTTGCACAATACATCATCAACTCCAGTCCTACGCAGCCTCCTGCCAAAAATCCATCCCTTTCACCTTCCTTACGTTCCCCACCCCCCACCCTTATTCTGAACCCTCTTACCCCCTCCTGTGAACCTACTCCCGTTTCTTCCATTCCCACTACCAATGACGCCTCTATTTCCTCACAACCTGTGACTGCTGGGACACATTACAACCTTCGACCACGCACTCGAGGTAAAAATGGAGTAAATATATAGCAACTACAGTCAGATGCAGCAGGAAAACATTCGTGTAGGTACTTGCAACAAATAAAGATATTGCACCATTATGTTCAATCCCTTTCAAATAAAACTGAGTTTATCGAGGCAGCTCTACAGAGCGATTTAAATCAAATGGATGTTCTTTGCTTTACAGAACATTGGTTATCTCCTAATGAACTTAGCATTTTTCCAAATTCCAAACTTTTACCTCGCAGGCTATTATTGTAGAAAAAGAGAATCTCATAAAAGTCCTGCATATGGAGGTTCTTGTATTTACGTTAAAAATAATATTGATTCTATCTCCTTGACGGAATTCAATGAGTATTCCGTTGAAAATGTTTTTGAAATTTCTGTTGTACATCTTCCTGTGCTAAAAATGATATTGCTTTGCATCTACAGGCCTCCAACAAAGAGAGCTGCAGATTATATTTTGTTCTTAGAAAAACTAGAGATAACACTAATCAAAGTCATCAATCGCTCTTGTGAATCCATTGTTGTATGTGGAGATTTTAACATTGATTTTCTGATCGAATCTTGCGAGAAAGAGCAGTTTCTTAACTTAATTAATTCCTTCAATTTAGATATTACAATAAAAGTACCTACACGGATCACAGTAAATTCAAAGAAGGCAATCGATCAAATTATAATTAACAAAACCACTACTCGACATGAAATTGAAACAAAAGATTTAGGATACAGTGACCACGATGCACAAATTCTTACCATTATACGAAATGCGAACAATGACACAATAAATAATACACGTATGAGTAGAGTGTTTTCTAAAAGTAAAATAAAATTATTCATTGATTACTTGCTGCAGGAGTCATGGGACGCGGTTTATAATACTATTGATACAAACGATAAATATTATTCTTTTTTTTCAACGCTTTCATTTCATTTTAACACTTGCTTTCCTTTTCAGAAAAGAAAATTAAACATTTCACGCAAAAACAATTCTTGGATAACACAAGGGATTAGAACATCAAGTAAAAACAAACGAGTTCTTTCTTTCATTTCTAAGCATCATAACGTATCTCAAGATTTCCTCCTGCACTTTAAAAAATACAAATCATTGTTAAGAAAAGTCATAAGGCAGGCTAAAATCATGAAACACGATCAGGATATTTTGAACTCAAATAACAAAACAAAATCAATGTGGGATATAGTAAAAAATGCGACCAAACCAACTAGAAACCTTGTAGAGAATGTTGTTTTAAAAGATAACGATAGAGATGTGAACGATCCGGCAACAGTGGCTAGTCTCTTTAACTGCTCGTCTGCTAGTCTCTTTACTTTTCGAGAATTGCTGTCGATCTCACTAAGGGTTTTCAGCCACAAAATTCAACATCTGACGTTTCCCTAAAAATCTTAGACACTATGTTCGTTTCCGAAACCTCTTCCTATGAAATTCTCAAAATAATCGGTAAATTAAAAAATAAATATTCGGCCGGTTTAGATGAATTTCCGGATTGTTTATTACAGACGTGCGCGCCAGCCATTATACACCCGTTAACTCACATATTTAATGCATCCTTATGCACCGGAATTTTTCCAGATATTTTTAAAACAGCTAAGATTAAGCCGCTCTTCAAAAAAGGCAACAAAAATGAAGTTCAAAATTATCGGCCAATTTCTCTTTTGTCAGTTTTTTCAAAAATATTAGAGAGACTTTTTGTGTGCGAATGGAAACCTTTCTCAATAAACACGACGCGTTTTCAAATTGCCAACATGGATCCCGGAAATCAAAATCTACGGAAACAGCCATTTTTTCTTTTCTTAAGGATGTTGCCTCATCATTGGATCAAAACGGAGCAACTATTGGAATATTCTTAGATCTTTCAAAAGCTTTTGACGTCATTGATCATAACATTTTACTTTCAAAATTACCTTCGTATGGAATCCGTGGTATTGCTCTAGATTGGCTATGTTCGTACCTTAAACAACGATTTCAGAGAGTAGAAATACCTTACTGGAATGATGGAACTTTATGCACACACCTTTCCGGTTCTTTGCCAATTGCACGTGGAGTCCCGCAAGGATCGATTTTAGGCCCCATTCTCTACCTATTATACGTAAATGACATGCCCTTAGCGATTCGAAACGGAAGAACAGTTCTCTTTGCGGATGATACAAATATTCTTTGCAACAAAGAAACCGTAAATAGTACAATATCAGACGTTTCAAATTGGTTCCGTAATAACAAATTAAAAGTAAATGAAAATAAAACTGTTTCAATGCAGTTTTCCATATCAAATAAAAAATTCTGTACTCCATTGAAAATGAACGGTGTGCCATTGACTGATGTTAATGTAACAAAATTTTTAGGTCTATCAATTCAGTCAAACCTCAAATGGAATGCCCACTTAAATCAATTGAACACAAAATTAAGTTCATTATGCTACGCGTTCAGAATTCTTTCAAATTCCGTCAGCCTTCATACAGCTCGTTGTGTATATTTTGCCAATGTTCACTCCCGCCTGAGATATGGCATAATATTTTGGGGAAACACATCTTATAGTTCACAGACTTTCAGATTACAAAAAAGAATTGTACGAATAATAAGCAAATCCAACCCACGTGATTCTTGTAAGTCACTCTTTATTAATCTAGGAATTTTACCATTACCTTGTCTCCTGATTTACGAATCAGTAGTTTTTGTCAAAAATGACTTACTTAAGGACGGGAATATATTTTCAGCAAACGCCGATGTCTATAAGTATAACACACGACGTAGTAATCATATTCACCAGGTGGCAGTATCAACAGCTCACTACAAAAAATTCACATACAATTCATGTACATTACTCTACAACACTTTGCCAGAAGACATTAAACGATTAAATTCAATAGAAAAGTTTAAGTCCCAAGTAAAATCTTTTCTGCTGCATAACTGTTTCTATACAATTCGAGACTATACCGAGCATCAAAAAGGAAAGTAGAATTAATTTTAACAATGATAGTTAATGTAATTATTTATCATTTGGACTGTATAATTCTAAAGAACCTGTAACAAGTATTGTACCACAGTTTCTGGGTTGATGGCCCCCATCTCGATCAGGTTTTTCGTCCAGTTTCCCTGATCCTTGAGCAAATGCTGAGATGGTCCCTTGTTTTGCTTCTGGACATAAATGTAACTTCATTATTTGTGCACGTCTTCTGAATTTCAGTGGGAAATATAGTTATTCAAATAATCGTTTTTCATATTATCGCGGCAAAAAGTATTATTCTTTCATGAAGAACATGAGGGTTCAGGGTAGGAATTTATAGCTAATTTACCTTTGAAAATATATTTTATTATATAGGAGCGAATATTTTGTCAACAAAACTCGAAAAAAAACCTCTCTTTTCTGTATTCAAAATTCGACTAAAATATGGTTTAGGATAGAGACCACAGAATTATGAAAACGTGCACAAAATTCACTTCTCCCCATAGCTCGTCATACGCAGTTTTTAACTTTTTTTTTTGACGTAAATAAATAAATAAAATAAAAAAAAGTACCCCACAAATTACATTGTCCTTTTCCTACAGTAAAAACAAAATGCTATTCTAAGAAACTACACCAACAATGATTTTTTTGCTCTCACCGTTTTTTGGAAAATTGATCTAACCACGTATGTGTGAACCGGAATGACGCGCCCCGCCGAATGAGAGGAACACTAGTCCGAGCAAAAATATTCTTCAAAATCGAAATCAAATTCGACAATTCACAGTGAAGGTCAGGAGTTCATAGCGAGTGTAATTGAGGCAGGTGATAAGGAAAAGAGACAAACTCATCTACTGTTACTATGGGAAAAGGCGTAGAAAGAGCAGCGGCATACATTGGTGTTGGAGTAACTAGCATTAAAACAATTCGTAAAGAAAATGTTACACCGAATGAAATATGAGCTGTCACGATTTTATGCGTAATCAGAAATGCTCTGTGATTTTTACGTCCGTGAAAAGCAAGTGCCCACGGTATCGAAAATGCAGTCCATAATTAAAGAAAAGATAAATTTTCCTTGGGGAGAAAAGTCACTATGGATGTTAATGGAACAGATGGAATACAGATGGAGGTGTAATTCAAAACGAAAAGTTTTGGTCGAGAGAGCAGATATTGTAGATTGTAGAACAAGAAATATCATCCAAATGAGGATGTTAGGGAAAGAAGGCCGTCAAATAGTGTATTGACGAGAGGTGGATTGACAACACCTTTCTATTTAAAAAGTGCTGGCAGCATAATATAAGTGTATCAGTTAGACTAATTGCAGTTCATGTTGGTTGAAATAATGGTTTCATTAACCTTTTAAATACTAATGGGAAAAAGTTTTCCCAGAGCATTTCAAACCTGCCGTACCAATGGGGTCTTTTTCGCTTGACCTCCAGAGGCGCGCGACAGCTCTTATCTATCGCTTACTGACGGGTGAAAAGCAGCGGCGCGGCGATTCTCACGTTTGGAGCTCCGGCCTACGTCATCCGGCAGGGATGTGTTGATGGAGGACTGTCTACACGCGTGAAGACAGAACGTGGTCAACTGTGACATTTCATGCTTTTACAGTGCGCCGCATTTCCAGAAACATAGGAGACCATTGAACCCCAGAAAATCTTCGTCGGGAGACGCCGCTCTAACGACAACAAAATAATAATACCTTATAACACAGTAAGAACAGAAGACATAATTTCTGTTTGCGGTTTATAACGGAGTTTGGGTTATAAATGGCATATACATATAACATCCACAAATTTGTTCCATAATATTTTATTTTAACTTCGTATGTAATAAAAAATTGTGTCAGAAAGATATTTTTTCTACAGTAGCAGATAACAATAGGGCAAAATCAAATTTATATCAGTGCAATAAATATATTGCTTTTATATTTTGTTATGTATTGTATTGTATTATTTGCAATGTCCTAATATTTTATTGTATTGGCATAAACCAATGACGTGGTTCCATAATAATTCCATCTTTGTTATTATTTTTCATAAAATATTGTGCAGATCTTTTTACAAGTGGGAAATAAGTTTTTTAAATTTTGAAACATTCTAACTATACAGGCATTTTAAAAATCAAATGCGGAAAAATTCGTTTTGCACGCAGAGGGAGTGGAGAAAAGAATGAAAATTAGTAGAAAAAAATGAAGAGAATCATTGTTGTTATGCTGTGTAAAGATATTTAAATTTTGAAGGATATTTTGGCTTCGAATAGTGTCATTGTTATGTTTAATTTTCACAAAAACGGTGAGAGCAAATCAATCATTGTTGGTGTAGTTTATTAAAACAATATTTCATTATTATTCTTGGAAAAGCACAATGCAATTTGTCGAGTGGTGTAGTATTTATTAGGACATCTGTGCCTCCTTCTTCGCCTTTGTTATACCTAGGTGCGCGCCATTCCGGTGCACACATACGAGGTTGAGTTTTCCAAAACTGAATGAGAGCAAAACAATCATTGTTGGTGTAGTTTATTAGAACAATATTCCATTGCTATTCTTGGAAAAGCACAATGCAATTTGTCGAGTGGTTTAGTATTTATTAGGACATCTGTGCCTCCATCTTCGCCTTTGTTATACCTAGGTGCGCGCCATTCCGGTGCACACATACGAGGTTGAGTTTTCCAAAACTCAATGAGAGCAAAACAATCATTGTTGGTGTAGTTTATTAGAACAATATTCCATTGCTATTCTTGGAAAAGGACAATGCAAGTAATCGAGTGGTATAGTATTTATTAGGACATATGTGCCTCCTTCCCTCGCCTTTGTTATACCTAGGTGCGAGCCATTCCGGTGCACACATACGAGGTTGAGTTTAATTTTCCATACCTCAATGAGAGCAAAAATATCATTGCTGGGCGTAAACCAGAAGGCCCGGGTTCGAATCCCGGTCGGGCCGACCAATTCTTTGAACAAATTTAATTATAAAAATATCATTGTTGGTGTAGTTTATTAGAGTAATATTTCGTTCTTATTCTTGGAAAGGGACAAAGCAATTTGTCGAGTAGTTTAGTATTAATTACGACATGTGTTCCTCCTTCCGTCGTCTTTGTTATCCCGAGGTCCCGCCACTCCGGTGCACACATATGAAGTTGAGTTTAATTTTCAAAAAAACGATGAGAGCAAAAAAATCATTGTTGGTGTAGTTTATTAGAACAATATTTCATTGTTATTCGTGGAAAAGGACAATGCAATTTGACAAGTAGTTTAGTATTTATTAGGACATGTGTTCCTCCTTCCGTCGTCTTTGTTATCCCGAGGTCCCGCAACTCCAGTGCACACATATGAGGTTGAGTTTAATTTAAAAAAACGATGAAAGCAAAAAAATCATTGTTGGTGTAGTTTATTAGAACAATATTTCATTGTTATTCGTGGAAAAGGACAATGCAATTTGACAAGTAGTTTAGTATTTATTAGGACATGTGTTACTCCTTCCGTCGTCTTTGTTATCCCGAGGTCCCGCCACTCCTGTGCACACATACGAGGTTGAGTTTAATTTTCAAAAAAACGATGAGAGCAAAAAAATCATTGTTGGTGTAGTTTATTAGAACAACATTTCATTGTTATTCTTGGAAAAGGACAATGCAATATGAAGAGTAGTTTAGTATTTATTAGGTCATGTGTTCCTCCTACCGTCGTTTTTGTTATTCCGAGGTCCCGCCACTCCGGTGCACACAGACGAGGTTGAGTTTAATTTTCCAAAAACACGATGAGAGCAAAAAAATCATTGTTGATGTAGTTTATTAGAACAATATTTCGTTGTTATTCGTGGAAAAGGACAATGCAATTGGTCGAGTAGTTTAGTATTTATTAGGATTTGTTTACCTCCATGCGTCGTTTTTTTGATTTTCAATGTAATGATTTAGATTTTTTTATATGTAGTATCGAAAGTCAAAGATTTGAAAACATTACTGTTGCGTAGTGCATTGTATTGTTGTTGATTCTGTTATAAGACATTTTAATTTTGAATGATATTTTTCCTTCAAAGATTGTTTTTGTTCTTTGGCGGAGTTGCGCTATCTTGCGCCACATACGTGTCATTTTGTTCAATTTTTCAAAAAACCGTTAGAGCAAAAAAATCATTGTAAGTGTAGTTTATTAGAATGAAGTTTGATTTTGTATGTTGGGGAAGGCCAATGCGATGTGTTGAGTAGTTTAGTATTTAGTAGGATTGATGTGCCTCCATTGGTGTGTTTTTGGGTACCCAGTAAAAGGATATACAACTTTTTCTTCGATAGTATCGAAAATAAAAAAATTAAAAACAATATTGTTGTATATTGTATTGTATTGTGGTTGATGTTATGTGAGAATAATTTGATTTTGACTTAGAGTTTTGCCTTGATGAGTGACTTTCTTATCCTGCGGGAGTGCGTTGTTCGGGGTGACTCGTGAGTGGTTTTGTTGAATTTTGCAAAAAACGATGGGAGCAAAAAAATCAGCGTGTGTGTACTTTTTTAGAACAATATTTGGTTCTGTTTGTTGGGAAAGGACATTGCGAAATATTGAGTAGATTAGTTTTTATGACGAATTGTATGGCTTGAATTGTGTTGTTTCTTGACAGTAGTGTAAAGAATTATTATTATTTATCGGGAATATTAAATGTTGAATATTTCGAAACAACATTGTTGGATAGAGAATTGTTTTATGGTTATTTTTGTGTCAAGAAAATCTAATTTTGATGGATAGTGTTTTTTCTACGAGCAGTTTTCTTACGCGTTGTTGTTGCGCCTGCCGGGCATTTCGAAAATTCGTTTTTTCTAAATTTTCGAAAAACAGTAAGAGCAAAAAAATTAATGTTTATATATTTGAAAAGCACAAAAATAGCACAATATTTTGTGTATAAAGAAAATTTGTTTTGGTTAATTGGCTTTGCCAGCTTAACATTAAGCCAGCAAAGCCACCAATTTTTGGAAAAACTGTTGGAGCTAAAAAATTAATTTTTGGATATTTGGAAAGCATAAAAATAGCACAAAATTCTGGATATAGAGAAAATGTGTTTTTTGAAAATGGCTTTGCCAGCTTAACGGACTTTGCTTTGTCCGCTTTGGCAGTCGTGTTCCTTCTCTTTCCTCAAGAGGCATGACATTCAAGATCACAGCTACGCTGAGCAAGCGAGGCATTTTAAGAGCGGAAATGACAGATCGATGTCAACGGCATGAGAAAAGACATGTTTTAATTGAAGCATATGTAGCGCCACGTTGGCGGCCCAGCGTGGGAGGAGGAGGCGGGAGTCTCGCGTATCTAAGAGCTGGGTGCGAGCAGCCACCGAGTTGGGGATTGTAAATATTTTTAGAATCACTTGATTCTGATTGGCTTGTGCAGCTAGTTGTCACGTGGAAATATGCAACCGTCCTCCCACGCTCAAATGTGGTCACGTGGTGGTGAGCCGGCGGGTATAAATTGGACCGATGCGTTTCCGCCGGCGGGTTTTGTTCTGGAAAACCTCGCGCTTGCGCAAAATTCACACCCAGGCTGGAGAGTGTTCGTGCGTTGCACGGGTGACGAATGTCAATTTTGTGTATATTTTGTAAATAAAACTTGTGTATACTTTTTATGTCTGTATGTTAACTTTCATGACGCCGCACTTATTATAGTTAAATATAGCATAAAAATACAATACGTAGAGATAACGTAGATTATTTGTGAGGGGAACACTACTTCCAAATAAATAATAAAATTTCAATAATTCTGGAAAGGAATGTGTTATACTTCTCTTTAACATTCTGGAAATGAATGAATTTTATTTATAATAAAGTAATAAATGCGACTATCATAGCGGTTAGATAAAAAACTAAAACGTTAGTAAACGATTACTAAAATATAAGAGCAACAACGGGATACAGAGACTGGCAGACAAAGACAGACGGACGGACAGAGGTGGATGGACAAAAACGGACGGACAGAGACGGACGGACAGCGACGGACTGACAGCGACGGACTCACAGCGACGGACGGACAGAGACGGACAGAGACGGACGGGCAGAAACAAACGGACATACAGACGGAAAGAGACAGTCGGACAGAGACGGACAGAGACAGACGGACGGAGACAGACGGACAGAGACAGACGAACAGAGATTGAGACAGACAGAGACAACCGTGAGAGCACCGCGAAATTTGGTGCTATTAGCGAAACATAGAAAAACAAGATTATCCCACTTTATATCAATATAACTTAAAAACTATCAATTTTTTCATTGACGCTAACCTGATATGAAATGAAAGAGGATAAAATTGCGTTCATTTTGTGTGGATAAGGTTTTCTTCTAGGATCAATGGTATCGCCGTTAATGTATAAAATGTGCTTGTTTATGCTACTGTGAAAACAGCACTCCACTTAACCTCCTTCACTCACTAACTTCTATACGGAATTTACATCAAATGAAGTTGCATGCAGATAAATACGGCACCTTGTGAATCAAGTTACATATTATTCGGAAAAAGGAAAGTAGGTTATAATATTCGTAGTATGGTTTTCAGGTCCGTAATTAAGTTCTCTTCTTACTAGATACAAGTACAGTCACCTGGTATAAACACAAAAATAATATTGCTAAAAAAGTCCATACTTTTAATTTTTAAATAACTCAGCTAAAATAAATGAAAAACCAGTCTTAATATCACAAACATTAACTTTGTCCAAGATGTATTCACATCACTTGATCATCTTATGTAGCGTAAAAATAGTGTAAGTCAATAAATAGATCTATAGAGGGCACTGCAGTAGGATATCTCAGCTCATCTTCTGCGCCGCTGTGCACTGTGTTAGGAGACACCAGTTGAGGAGCGTTCATGCAAAAACATCGGAGGAAAAAATGAGTTGGCATTGCAGTAGTACTAATGACGGTCAGCTATATCTTCTGTCCCTATGTGGAGGAATAAAAACAAGTATATCACTACTAATTTTACTTGTAAAGATACGAGGTTCAGGCCAAATCCAACATGTCCACAGCGTTGTTGCCAGCAATTAGGAACATGTCCGTGTAACCAATAAGATGACAAGATTCACTATCACGTGAATGCTTGTGTCGCGTGGTTCATTCCATCGGTGAAGTCTTCACAACAGCATCCTATCTTAATTTATTCGAAAATTGGGATCTCAAGAAGATTCACACAGTCAGTTACCTAACAGTAATGTTTTAGATTTGAAGTTCCTGCTTTGACCCTTTGGAAACGTGGCTTTTCATTAAAAAATTTAGTACAATTTAGCCTTCAGCAAGTGTCACTTGTAAAGGGCATGCCATTGGCACAGATCTAATGTAGGTCTATTGATTTAACTTTTAAGACTTAAACGGAGAGAATTCTTCAGATACTCCTGTGCTGGAATGTTATTTCCTTTGTTCTTGAAAGACCAATAGCTGATAATCAAACTGTAATGGATAGCCAAGAACTCAAAGATAATTGTGAATGTTCAGAAAATTATCAAGGCTGGCACATAAAGATTTTAAATTCATTTTAGTTCTTTGTAATTTCTTTTGAAGCCAAAAATTGGTTACATTAGCTGTAGGAATTGTAGTTTTTTGTCTGTTTGGAAAATAAAATATTTGCATACAAATTGCAGTAAATTTTTTCCCAATGAAACGCGACATAATAGTAGCGATATAATAGTAGCGATATAATAGTAGCTATATTTTAAGCAAAAGCAAATATGTCCTCAGGTGCTTCGGATAAAAAAACACGTGTCCACATTTTCTAAGCAAAGCAAATATGTCCAACTTTTAACCTGAAATATCGGTTTAATTATAACTAATTTCATAGCAGTATACGTAGACTATTGTATCAATACTGATACGTAGTACAGCATATTAAATTGTTTGAAATGGCGATAACTTGTCGACAATCTGTTTTGTGTTGGTCCTAAAAATTCTGATTTTATAGAAATGTTATTTGCATGAACGCTCCTCATTTGCGATTGCCAGATTACCATGCGTGAACCAAGAGGCGGCAATTTTATGTGCAAGTCCCTAATGCAAAGCCAGCCGCACCTGCCAGCGCTAGCAGCCAATCGAAGCTTAGAGCAAGCGGGATTATGAATTGCCGGATCTGTTTGAATCGAGGACAGGGCTACAAAGAACGATGTTCTGCACATATTAGAGTGCAAGAAAACTTCATTATTTTGGAGAGCGAAGGGCTCTGTCCCATATGCCTCCAAGCCACAACCGCCTATTTGCAATTCAACATCTTTGTAAATGAACCTTTATCTTAAGTAATAAATTAATTTTTTAAATTATAAATCGTGAAGTGCATTTGAACCAGATTTTCCTCAGATCTATATAAAAGAAATTTTGGACAATGCCTTTCACACAATTTAATTCTTAACATTTTGTAGAACAGCTCCTGAAAGACTTCAACATAACCAAGCTTTGTATGCAAGCGAGTTAGGAACTATATCTGATTAGCAAAAAAATCCGGCTTTATAGAAATAAAAGGAAATTTTAAGAATTTTCGACTTTGCTCGTAATATTTATTCTGCCCTTTCAATTACATTTATATTTAACAAAATAAATTCGTAACAATAGTACATTTAATTTTGCTCGTCCTGTTCTGTTTCCTCCAGATCTTCCTCGAAGTCGTCTTCTGCAGTTGCTTCCTGATATTGTTGGTATTCAGCGATCAGATCGATCATGTTTGAGTCAGCCTCTGTGAATTCCATTTCGTCCATTCCTTCGCCCGTGTACCAGTGAAGAAAAGCCCTGCGTCTGAACATTGCCGAGAACTGCTCAGATATGCGCTTGAACACTTCCTGAATCGCGGTGGTATTGGCCATGAAGGTGGCGGCCATCTGGAGGCCCCGCGGAGGAATGTCGCAAACGGCCGTCTTCATGTTGTTGGGAATCCATTCGACAAAGTAGCTGCTGCTCTTGTTCTGCACGTTCATAACTTGCTCGTCCACTTCCTTCATTGACATGCGCCCCCTGAACACTGCGGCGACGGTGAGGTAGCGGCCGTGGCGCGGGTCGCACGCCGCCATCATGTTCTTGGCGTTCCGAACATCTGCTGCATGAGCTCGGCCACTGTGACGGCGCGGTATTGCTGGCTGCCACGCGCCGTCAGCGGGGCGAAGCCGGGCACGAAGAAGTGCAGCCTGGGGAAGGGCACCATGTTCACGGCCAACTTCCTCAGGTCGGCGTTCAGCTGGCCGGGGAAGCGCAGGCAGGTGGTGACCCCGGACATGGTGAGGGAGACCAGGTGGTTCAGGTCTCCGTAAGTGGGGTTCGTCAGCTTCAAAGTGCGATAGCAGATGTCGTACAACGCTTCGTTGTCGATGCAAAAGGTCTCGTCCGTGTTCTCGACCAGCTGATGGACCGACAAGGTGGCGTTGTACGGCTCCACGACCGTGTCCGACACCTTGGGGGAGGGCACGACCGAGTAGGTCTTCATGATCCGGTCGGGATACTCCTCGCGGACCTTCGAAAGCAGCAGAGTGCCCAGGCCGGAGCCCGTGCCGCCGCCCAGCGAGTGCGTGAGCTGGAAGCCCTGCAGGCAGTCGCAGCCCTCGGCCTCCTTGCGGACCACGTCCAGCACGGCGTCGACGAGTTCGGCGCCCTCCGTGTAGTGGCCCTTGGCCCAGTTGTTGCCTGCCCCACTCTGCCCGTTGACGAAGTTGTCGGGGCGGAACAGGCGGCCGAAGGGGCCGCTCCTGACAGCGTCCATGGTCCCGGGCTCCAAGTCCACGAGGACGGCGCGTGGCACGTACATGCCCTTGGAGCCAACGTTGTAGTACACGTTGATCCTTTCTAGCTGGGTAGCGGCATCGCCCTGGTAGGCTCCGGTGGGGTCGATACCATGCTCGTCGGAGATAGTTTCCCAGAACTGGAAATTACAAGGGGTGAAAAGCAGCATATAGATAGGTGCGGACACTTTGCAATAGAACTATCGTAATACTATTTCGACCACGTAGAAGTGACTTTTCAAGCTACAAATATCTACATCCCTATTTTAAGAGACTTCATACGTATGTAACTATTAAAAACTCGAGATAAAGACGTTAGTACCTTGAATAGAAATTAATAATTTCAAAAATATTTCTTTAAATTCGCAATACATTTGGTATTTTATTCAAGGTGGAATTACACTACTATCTAGCTATTAAAGAATAGTTGTAACGCAGGTATTACGTTATGTCGTACACATGTTATACGATTCATTTACTTAAACACGATTAGAAATCTGAAGCATTTTATTAGAACGATGGGAGTGTTAAACCCAAGAACATAAGCATTTGTCGTTAATTACACACACAAATTGTTTACATTATTCTTACCTTAGATCCAATCTGATTTCCGCATTGTCCAGTCTGGATGTGAACAATTTCCCTCATCTTGTCTTCGGCAAGTGAATGAACTCCATCTGTGGCTGTGCTTTTATCAGTGCGGAGGGGAATTCGCTGTCGTTGCCTACCCCTTCGCCCCCTCCTTGCAAGGAGGGATCTTTCCCCTCCTTGCTTCCCCTCCCTTCTCCATCCATACTCGTCTCCTGCTGCGTGCCTTCCAATGGCTCCCACTTTTGCAATAGTGATGGACGAGTAGTCTGGACATTGCCGTCTTTTTAAGCGTTGGAATCGCTGGACCAGCGATTCCGTGATATTTTAGACGTCAAAGTAATGCAACACTTTTGTACTTTAAAATTAACGGTAACTCTGCCAGTCTTTGCCGCTTTAAAGGTCACCTTGTCTTTGGTGTTTTCTTTTCCT
This sequence comes from Acheta domesticus, assembly GCA_031308135.1. Lineage (NCBI taxonomy): Eukaryota > Metazoa > Arthropoda > Insecta > Orthoptera > Gryllidae > Acheta > Acheta domesticus. The sequence continues at coordinate 17,951,019 of JAHLJT010008446.1, forward strand.
CTGTAATAATGTTTTGGCGGCATGCTGAATAAAATGTACTTGGCAGCATAGGTAGCTTTGAAGTGATTATGTTGAATTGGAAGATGTGTACCCACTTCCTTTTATCACAAACGTGGAGAATTAAATTTTTTGTTGTGTACAGTTATTCGTTTTGATACAATGTTCTAAGAATCTAAATTTATATCAGAATGATTCAACGAAACATTTTCTTTAACATCTATTTTATCTTTGTTCTCCATCGAAGGTGAAATAGCAATTCTGTTTCTTTCAATCTTTCCCCGCCTGATTATTTGAATCTGGTTTTCCACAGATTTTAGTTATTTGTCCTGGTTTATGTGATTTATCCTTTTCTTTCCGCACATGTAATTTTTCAGCTTCCTTTAATGGTTTTTAATCATGGACTAGTCTATCATAAACATTTTTTTCTGTTTCTGTAATATTATTTTCTCTAACTTTGGCTTACGTTGGAAACACTGTTTGACTTAAGGAAGTTGTTTTAAATCGGCGTTTGGCGCCGCTCCGGCGAGGGGGAAATCCACGGTGGAGGGGACAAGGGGCGATTAGGGGTTTATGAGGGGAATCTTTCGGTAGGGAGGGGTAGTGCGCAATATACGTAACTTAGTACACACTTATAATAAGCAAAACGTGGGTGACCTAAATAAATTTTAAAAAGTATACTACTACAATAATTTTTAATGCTTCATGACTGGTTACTTTCTTCGTTATACTAATTTCACGTCCTATTTCCTGTCGGATCGCCAGAACTATTCTGTCTGTTGAAGTGACATCGTTGCAGCGAGATAATTTTGCAGTTTTATTTCGATTTCTTGTGTAGGTTGGGGAAGCTTCTCAAAGTGGTTAGGGTCGTCCATAAATTACGTAACGCTAAAGAGAGGGGAGGGTTTGAGGTAGCGTTACATAGGAGGAAGGGGTATTCGATTTGTTACGTAACATTACATTTTTTAACATTTGTTGAAATAATTCCTTTTGTCTTATACTAAAACATTAAAATATTATCGAATTAATTTTTTTAAACAAATAATTTTAAGTAATTAGAAGTTACGGAAATGGAAATATTAATTTTTTCTTCATTTTGTATTGAATCTGTAAGATTACGAAGAAAATATTCAAAATTATCATCAATTTTAATATACAACCCAAAAAATGAATACAATTTTTTGACTGAGCTGTTATATATTTTCACTTCTTGCAGGGGGGGGGGGGTTCTCGCGGGCGTTAGGTTATTATTTAGGGGGAGTTCAATCGCGCATTATGGGTGCGTCACAGGGGGTGAGGGGTGTTTAAAATTCTCCAAATTTGCGTTACGTAATTTATGGACAGTCCCTTACCCAAAAACAAAAAATGGCTGAATTTTTTTTGCTACCAAAACTTTTCCCGAAGTATTTCGAGATGGAAAACCTAGGGTTTTCTTACTGATAACAATATAAACCAAAGAAAAATATTAAATCTTGTATCTCCCCTTTTACAAGACTGGTGCAAACCTTTTTGACTGCATCGAGCCGAATTTCCAGGTTTTAAAGAGATCAGCAAGAGGTTGAGACCAGGTTTTTAAAACTGGTCAATGCCAATAGAGCTGAGTTTCAATAAGTGATCTAATCTGTGAATTAAAGAAGTGGGGCCAGTAGAAGTTGTTCTAATGATTACTACCTTAGAGAAATCCTGTTAAGGATTAGTATTACAATTTACTGTTGTAGAGTTTTGTGTTAGGTCCTTTGTTTTCAAAGCATTTATTTCATTTCTATTGCTATATAAATTCTAAGCCACCAAAAATCCTTAATTCATTCTTTTGGAATTCCTTAAAATTTTTAAATTATCTCCACAACTACATGACTAACTGACCTCTAAACCACAAGTGGGAAGTATTGACCATAATGAAGACATAAAGTTCAGAGAATACTTGTAGAAGCGTCTGTTATTTAAGCCGTCTAGTAATTATTTTAACTTTACAAGACATATTTGTTATATTTCATATACTGGTTAACTTGTTCATTAAAATGACACACATTTGCTGCATGATATTTAAACTATATATGTAAATAATCTTTTATTATGAATGTTTCTGCAAATTAATATAAATGAATGAAATTATTTTCTATTATAATGAACTAAAAATAAAAGTTACAATATTTCACATAATACATTTTTACAATTTTGTGTTAATAAACAGGCTCCATAATGAGAAAATCAACAATGAATTATTTTTAATCAATAATCTGCAATAATGCAAAATGTGTCATATACATGGTATATGCATATACCCAATCTCATAATCAACACAGGAAAAAAATACTTATGTCATAAAAATTACTTGTAAATCATTTTATTTAAATACATTTTTTATTTTTTATGATTATTACATTAATTTATTAATTTTATTCAGAAGGAATCCTATTCATGTTATTCCTCGTTAATGCTAGAAGACAATATTTTAACATATATTCCTGTGCCCTGAATTTGTCTCCTTTCATTTTACTTGTTGGGTTGCTGAAAGCTGCATTTTAGAATTTTTTCAGAAACATTAAACAATAAAACAAAATTTTTGGGTTGTTTCATTCCTTCACAAGCTTTCAAAATCATTTTAACATTATAGAAGTTTTAACATTACTTGCTTTTCTTTTTGTTTGGAATGTGGAAGATTCTGATAATGTGATGTAATGTGCTTTCTTAGTGGGTATCAAATGAGAGATAAGGATATTAAATAATGGAAAAACTGTGTCAGAAACTAGATTTATTTTATTGATTTGTCAATTTATTGATAACATGGATGACAATAACATAAATAATGAATGTCAACTTGCAAGAGGCACATAATTTAATGTTCAATCATTTTTGAAAATTTGTAACCTTGGTTGGCATATTCTTGTTTCTTTTTTCAAAATAAGAGTGGTAATCTATAAATACATATGTACATGGAAAAAACTAACATAGATTAACACTAATTTAACATTAATTTTTAAAATGTAAATAAAGAAAAGAAAAATGAATTTATGATTTGAAGATGTTATACAATAGACATAATAAGACACATGAAAATGATCAAATGACATCATGTAAATACAAATTAACTATAAAGTATAAAGAGAATCTGAGCATGGTAGTCATGTTCATTTGGCTATTTTAAATAGGTCTAGATGATTTTACAGATATCATCTGCTTCCAACTCGAATGCAAAAAAGAGCCAATATGAAAGTTCATCTATGGCAAGATGTATAAAATCACTCACAGACAAATAAGACAAGACTACCTCTGGCCATGATACTGCTTTTCTTATATGCTTAAGTTATAAAGTGATGCAAGACATGTCCTCGAAACTTCAACATATTTAGTATTTGTATCCTTAACATAACAACGCACGTAAATTGTTTATAGTTTATGTACACACATCAGATCATTGCCAACAGTAGCATTGCAGGGCGGATGAATTTGTTTATTCTGAGAATTAAGTCATAATTTCTGCATTCTAATATATCCACATATCTCTAGTAATGTATTTCCCAATCTCTCATTAAAGCCATTTAAAGCAATTTCCCAAAGCAAAAATAATGATTACCAGAAGCAGTTTTGGAGAGAATGGCATTGTAGGATGTATTACAATGGGGGAATAAGTTTTTTAAATGAAAATAATTTTATGTGAAGAATGCATTAAGAAGAATTCTTATTCATATTATTCCTCATTAATGCTGGAAGACATAATATTATAGTGTGCAATTCCTCTGCCCTGAATTTGTCTCCAATCATCTAGATTCTTTTGGATGCACATCACTTTCTCACATCTGGTAAATTGTTGATCAAGTTTACTCTGATATTACTGTATGTTTGCATCTATAAGTAAGGAAGAAGTTGACTTCTTTATACTAGAGAATTTTTGTGCTCTGAAAGAATTCTGGTCCCACTCAATATTTGAGAATAACAGACATTTTGCAACAAATGTTGGATTTTTCTTATAGCCAGCATCGGCAATAATAAATAAAATTTTTATGTACCTTGTACACATTAATGGACGCAACATAATGATTTGATGAACTAATGGAGCAGATGAAGCTTGAAAGTAATTTCCAATTTTGCTAAATTTTCTTACCCCCATAGGCCTAATTTGTTTTTCTATCTTTCCTTTAATATGGAAAGGAATAAATTACTTGGCAGTCATTGGTTGTAAAACCACTTTCAAAGAAACAAAAAATTTAATGCATAAGTGTATTATTTACATGTTTGAGTATTCAACATAGAATCTGTGGAAATTTTTTTTATCGAATTGTAGATTTAAATTCTATATCAGTAGAAAAAACAATGCATGCATCAGCATCAAAGATAGACAACCACTCTCAAAGTCATCAGATACTAAAAATTTAATATCTGATAAAATAAGTTAAATTGAGAGGATGGAAAGAATGAATATAAACTTTAATTAGGGATTGCATTTATGCTTTTGCTGATCCCATTAATGGCAATGAATGTGCCATATTCTGAGCTGAATTTTCATATTGCTTTTTCTTCTTCTTTGTAATGTAGATGGTATTTGTATAAAAGTAGTCTTGAATATCATTTAAACTTACTTTGTGTGTTTCTGGTAAGAAAAGCCAAACAAATACAGTTCCAAAGAGAGAATTGGCTGCAAAAAACCACTGAACACCATGAGGCCCTCCAAAGATGTGAAGAAGACTACGATATGACCACACTGCTCCAAACATTATAAGATGTGCCACAGAAATGACAATTCCATGCGCTATGCCCCTAATTTCTGTAGGGAAAAGTTCTGCAGTCATTGTCCATGGGATGTGAGGAATCCAATCATACTTGTGCAGACGTAGAGGAGAACACAGGCCACAGGAACCCAAGCACCGTGCTCGCCTCCTACAACATTCAAAATTTATTTTACATTTAAGAAGTTGCAAATTCTAATAAATCTCTGTGCCCTTGGGGCAAATCGAGAGAAGTAGGAGGAAGGGTAGGAGTCAACATTTTTGAAAAAGGAATTGTTGAAGTGTATAATAATTAAGCCTATTTCTTTGCTCTTTTTTTGTGGTTTGTTTGTTATTTATTTATGTTTTTAATTTTGTCGTGAAACAAACAGTTAAAAACTGTGTGATGTACTATGGGGATGAAGTCTTGAATGATATCTTCATGTCTTTATGTTCATTCTGTACTTTGAAGCATGGTTGAAACCTGTTTTAGTGATCTTAAGTTCTGGCAAATCGTTATCAAAGTTACAATGTTATTCTAAATAAAAACTCAAGATTAATGTTAGCAAAAACTATTTCAAGTAATTGTAATGGATTAATTATAATTGAAAAATCAATACATTTTTATTAATCAACCAATTGTTTAAAAAATCACAATTAATTGATTAATCTGAATAAATAATTTTTCTGTAGGATGTTAAAAAAATGGTAGTTCATTTTTGGCATGATTTAAGGGAGTATAAAAACGAATATGAACGGGATACAGTGTTCGGATTGTCTTCTCCATCCGTTATTGAAGCATTAAATGTTGAAATATATTTGACCTATATTTTCCTAAATTTAGCTGCTTTCCATAATGTTTACATTTCACAAAATTATTTGTAAACTTGGTCAACCCTCACATGCCTTATACACGCCTGGAGGGGTTACACTTTAAATTATAACTATCAACCGAAACGCACACTCATATCTATTAAACCTACACACATAAATAAAACCATGGACACAGTCGGGTCCTGACCGCCGTGGTGGATAGTCCGCTCCGGCAAAATCATTCTGTGCGAGCGTTCACTGACTCGATGGATGTCAGTATCATGCAAGAGTGGTAGAAATGGAGTGATTGTCAAGTGAAGTGAAATTGTGTTTAACTAAGTGAAAAGTTTTTGTGTGACCAATCATGGAGTCCTCCCAAGTTCATCGCCCTTCAGGAGACCAGAACAGTAAGGTACTATTAATTACGCTAAAATGACTATGCACTCTCTCTTTCCCAAGAAAGAAAAGGCAACCATCATAGGCTCGGCAAATAATGCGCCAATGTAGAATTCATTGAAAAGTTATCTAAGGAAAATCTTGATATAAGAGGGGTGACCCTCTTGTATCAAGTTCCCTTCGGAAATATCGTGTGTATCTATCCAGCAAGGAAATCACAGATGATCTAGTAAACAATCAAAAGAGCATCGTTGTGTCTCATCAAGTTTTCTCATAAGACATTAATTCTCGGAAAAAAAGAATTATTCTATCAAAGTTTGCCTACGTCCACATCAAATGATCGAAGGAAAATTAGTAAACATTAGGTATTAGAACTGTAGCACCGTTAACTTTCCTTCGTGCACGGTTTAATAACCCAACTTGAGCCACATCCTCAGTTTTCGGCAGCCAAATATTTGTTTCACCGGATGTGAATGTACATTACCTCAATCATTTCAAGTGTTTATCGATGAGTCCCCCATTGCATATATGTAATCCCTGATGTTCTATTTGTTTTTGTTTTTTTGTGTAAAAATCAGGGCCCGCACAGCTAAAAACTGCCCAAATCCATGTAATTCCTAATTAAACTAATACCCTACTTCTTCCTTCGGAAATAGATCACAGAATCAACTAATGAGATGATTGATGTTTCTCCCAAAGTATGTGAACCTATTTCCGAAAGCGATAAGGTGAACGAAATTCTAGCCTTAACCTTGCCTTGATAGCTTCCCCTTTCTACCCGCCACTCCTTCCCTTGAGTCGGCCGCGAGAAACCAAGGTTATCTCCCAAAAAAAACTCAATGGACGTTGACGTTTCCTGCAACCCTCAAATTAAAGAGACCATTATCTACTGTAAGCTTCGAATACAGAACTGACTAGCACCAATCAGATAGCGACAATGAACTCTCACACAGTAACTCAGAAACCTCTGACATGGATGAGAAAAAATACTGAAAGTAAACAAAAAATAATCAAACAACCCTCCAAGAATAAGAAAAAAGCTAAAACCTCTTTGAAAATGATCAGTCGGGTCCAATACTAAAACAACCTTAGAATCTCCCAATGTTTCATACCCACTAATCTACATCAACTCCAATGTTCCTTTGACAGAACGAAAAGTAAAAACTGTCTGTAACAATTGCCAGAGAATTCACAGAAGATTTCCCGCTTTAACAGCAATGTTAAGAGTTGTTCACAAACCAAATTGTGAAAAATAGATGTTCGAGATGTATCAAACAAACTTGATGCAGATATGAATAAAAAAGCGAATGCTAGGGAATACTATCCAGAACAGCAGTAACCAACTTTCTCCCTTCTTGCCATTCTTCTTTAAGACAATATAAAAAAAAAACTAATTCAGAATTTACAATGCAATTGTAATTTTCGTTTGCAATAAAACCCTTCATCAAGGCTCCCACAGATCGGCGCGGAAGCGCCGCAGCTAGGGGGAATGTCCGCAGCGGTAATTTCGCGTCAGGTGTTGGCTTAAGAGAACGTTCAGACGAGCGGGCAGGCGAGCGTCGCGGCAGCGGATTGGCAGCGTTTTAATCCGCGGCAGATTTTGTTTCGCAGTCGGACGCGTTTTTCCGCTGCCGGTTACAGTTCCGCAGTGGAAACCAAGGCCTAAGACTCGACAAATGACAATATTTTCAGCTTGCTAGTGACACGACTGAACTGTCAGAAAAAATATTTCTAATCGTGTTCAGTCATTTAATTATATTAAATAGCATTAAACTCCGTTAAAAAAAAATTCTTAATATTTTGTACATTTCAATAATGAAAGTTAAGTATATATTCATAGGTCAAATGGAGAGACACAGAGACAGACGATGGCAGACATGACGATGGCAGACAGCCGATGGCAGACAGAGACAGCCGATGGCAGACAGAGACAGCCGCCGATGGCAGACAGAGACAGCCGCCGATGGCAGACAGAGACAGCCGCCGATGGCAGACAGAGGACAGCCGCCGATGGCAGACAGAGGACAGCCGCCGATGGCAGACAGAGACAGCCGCCGATGGCAGACAGAGACAGACGATGGCAGAGACAGACGGTGGCAGACAGAGGCAGAGGGTGGCAGACAGAGACAGACGGTGGCAGAGGCAAACGTTGGCACACTGAGGCAAAGAAAGAAACAGCGAGACTGAGAGAAGTGTGTGACAGAGAGACATGGAGAGAGATACGGAGGGAGACAGAGACAGAGAGAGACAGAGAACAGATGGACAGACACAGGAGGTGATACGTGATAGTGCGTGATTGAAGTCGCTCTGTGTTTTGTGAAGTGCATTGTTTTTACGGATTTTCACACTTGTGTGTAGTGTTTTTCGATAGTTTGACGTGAGTTTCACCTGTGTAAATGTTTGGAGTGTGTGGGATAGACGTTGAATTGAGATTATCTGTAATTTTGTATTTCTTCGTTTGGTGATATAAACAAGAATGGCTGACAATGTAATAGACGACATATCGAGACGGCCCTTGAGCAAACTTATAAATGTTACTGAAATTAGCAAAAACTTAAGAAATAGAACCAAAAAAAAAAAAAAAAAGATATTATACAGGGTGAGTCACGTAACTTCATCACTTTTCTGTAACTTTTGAACGGTTGAAGTTATTGCGATGGCAAGTATTCACGGAATTGCTGAGGGAGAGGGGCATTTCGTGCAATAATTTCTATTTTAATCACTTGCATTTACGAGATTTTTGAGGTAACTTTCTTTTTTAAATGGAATTATACATATTTTTCCAGTCAACCAGCCGAGCGCAAAAAGACGATTCCAATGATATACGTATTGGTCATATGTTAGATAAGCATTTTTGCTTTTAATTTGATTTTTTGACAGTGGGATTTAACGGACGATTTGAATAGTCCACCCCACAAGTCACGCAGCGCTCCACCAGCAACGTGCGCCCGGGCATGGGAAGGGAGATTTGAAGATACGAAACATATTTCGAATATTCCCAAAACCATTACAGTTTTTTTCCTGAACTATGCTTTCCATCCTTTCCGCGTTTTCAGATTTTTGGCTTTCTTTGATTGAAGGATGGAAATAAGGATTTGTATTGTAATAAAAATTGATTATACTTCACTTCATTTAATGGGGTTTCATAACATACGTAATAATGGTATCTTGAAAACAAAGCACAATAAGAATAAATAATTAAGACTGTACAAAAATTTTGCATATTTGAGCAAACAATTTCAATGTTTAATAAGCAAATAATAATAATAACTTAGGGATAGAATCAATCTTATTCCAATACACAGTTCTTATGACAAATCCATATTTTTCAATTCCTAGGAAACACAAAATATTTGAAAATGGGGCAGGATGGAAAGCAGAGTTCAGGAAAAAATGCAACAGTGCTGGGAATATTTGGAAAATGTTTCGTATCCTCAAGTAACTAAAATCCCTTCCCTTCCCCGAGCCCGCGTTTGCTGGGGGAGCGCTGGCGTGACCTTGTGGGGCTGACAGTTACAATGAAAAATATCCGTTAAAACACTAGTCGCAAAAAAATCAAAATTACTCAAAAAATGCTTATCTAACATATTGGTATCTTTGGATTTGTCTTTTTACCGCTAGTCATGATAGACCGAAAAAATATGTTATAGTCCCATTTGAAAAAAAAACAAAGCTACCTCAAATATCTCATAAAATATAAGTGATAGAACAGAAATCAATACACATTTTCAATTAGCCCCATTTCCCTCATTCACTTCCGTGAAAAACTGCATTGCAATATCTTCAAACCGTTCAAAAGTTACAGGAGGTGCTAAAGTTACGTGACTCATCCTGTATAATCGGAGAATTTGCTGCGAGCTACAATTGTTAAATTGAAAGGGAAATTGTCATCATCTGAAGAAAAGTTACAGAAAATTAGGAGAATTAACGAGCAACATAAGAGTACAAATAGTGACGCCCCAAGTACAACGCCATCTAGCAATGTAGATATGAACTCCATAAATGGTAGGTTGCAGAAAACATTTGCTGAAAAGACTGGGATCGGCACAACGAATAATACAAATGAAAGAAAAATATAAGAAATTCAAAAAAATAATTAAAACCAACCAATTAGAAACAACCAAAGCCCTGAATATTGTAAGACATTAATTAAATCTAAAATTAACCCTATGGAAATGAGAGTGGGAGTAAGTTCATTACGAAATTTAAGAAATGGAGATGTTTTAATTGAATCCAGTGCAAAAGCCGAGGCAGAAATGCTTTGTAATAGTGTAAATTGAAAAATGTGGAGATGAAATCGAGGCATATGTGCCATAGAAAATACAGCCGAAGATCAATATTTTCAACACATCAGAGGATGTTTCAACTAGTAACATTGTTACTACACTGGTCTCACAAAATGAATTATTAGAATATTAGAAACACTTAGAAGCTAAATTCGAGTTTAGAGATAAAAACAAAAACAAAAACATAGTTTTTTGGAGGTTAGCCCAATAGCTAGGAAAGCCATTATTGACAAAAAGTTAAAGATTGGTTGGAACTTATGTAATTGGGACGATTATATAAAAGTAAACTCGATGTTTTAAAATGTTGCAAGTACAACCATCTTGCGAAGGACTGTAAAGGAGGTCTTGACGTGTCCCAAGTGTTCAGGAAACCATTCCCTCAAGGAATGCTAAGAAGGCAAACAGAATTTTAAATGTGTTAACTGTGTAAATTTTCAAAAAGTATAATAAGGAAATTTCATTAGATGTTCATCACAGTGCTCTCGATAAAAATTGCTGGTATTATCAAAAATGCTGAGAAACAGTATATCAAAAACATTGATTATTAATATGAATAATACAATCTTAAAATGCTACCAGGTGAATTTGCAGCACTCAAGAGCAGCTACTCTTAATTTACTTCAGCTTATTAACGCCAAGCAAGTTGACATAACTTTAATTTAAGAACCTTATACTATGAATAACAAACTAGTATTAATTCCTTCCAAAATTAGAACGTTCATTACTGGGAATGGAAAGAAGAGGGCGACGATATTCGTTAGTTATACGACTATAGATATTGCATGTGTAACACAACTTTCAGATGAAGATTGTGTAGTGGTTGAAATCCAATATGGGGACTTAAAATTTTTTAGTGCAAGCATATATTTTGATCCCCAAAGGAATACTGAAGAAGACCTACGTAAAATGGAAAAACATATTGAATTTACACAAGGGTATGTTGTATTAATTTCAGCAGATAGTAATGCTCGTCGCAAACTCTGCCATGATGTATAGTACAATGCACGTGGGCAAAAGTTGGAAGATTTTCTTACCAATAATACACTATATGTACTTAACAAAGATACTGGAATACCTACTTTTGAGTCAAGTCGAGGCAGAAGTTGGATAGATTTAACAATAATTAACAACCTACTTATAAAGTCAGTTTCCGAATGGAAGTATTTGCAATGAGGAGAGTTGTTCTGATCATAGAATAATTTCTAGCACCGTTGGACACATTCATGAAAGAATAGGTAAAATGTTTCATAAAATAAAATACGCAATAAAAAATGAAAACTGGGAACTGCTTGGAAAATTAGTGGCCCAACATCTAGCTGCTACATTTTAATTGCGAGTTAAACAGTGAGGCAACTGGATATAGAGCTTGCAGCCAAAGCAACAATATATAATGACGCTGAACAACTTGTTGAGAAATGTTTTATATGTGTATCAGAAACATGCAGCAAAGCATTCCGTCTAAGGCGAGGGTATGTGCAAGGCCATAGTGGAAAAACAGTCCCGTGGTGGACAGACGAATTAACAGTTTTTAGAAAACGGGTAAATGCACTTAGGAGGCTGTACCAACGAACATTTAATGATGTACCTCTTAGGGAAGAGAGGAAAAATAGATACCATGAAGTCAATCGACAGTATAAATCAAAAATTATTTCTACAAAAGAATATCTTGGAAGAATTATTGTAATGTCACAGATGGTAGCAATCCATGGAATGCTGTGTATCGAATAGCAGCAAACAAGATGAGAGGACAAGGAACGATTACCACACTACAGATAGATGATAAAATTTCACGGCTGATATAGCAAGTACTATTCAATACATGATGGAATATTTTGTTCCAGAGGAATAATGAGCTTGATGATTGTGAACAGCACAAGGAAATTAAGAAAACTTGTCAAGGAGCCGTTACAAACTCAAGATGATGTACCATTCACCAAACAAGAGATATTCTCTGTAATAAGAAAATTCAATCCTAGGAAATCACCTGGAGAAGATCGCATAACATCTGACATCATATTGAGATCATTCAATCTTTTTCCTGAGTTTTTCACTGCCTGTTATAATGCTTGTTTGAAGACGGGATGCTTTCCAATACAATGAGAAGAAATCGGTAATTGTTCCGATAGTGAAACCTGGCAAAGAGGAATGTACAACAGTTTCAAAGTATAGGCCGATCAGTTTGTTAAATGTGGGTGGGAAAGTCTTGGAAAAGCTAATGATAGACATAATATTGCATCATATATTTTCAAGAAATTATTCAGTACCCGCCAATTTGGATTTATGCCACAAAAATCGACGACAGATGCAGCAATGGTTGTTAAACAATTTGTACAGGGGAATTCCAATCATTATCCCTATATTGTTCTTATTAGTCTGGATGTTAAAGGAGCCTTTGATGCAGCCTGGTGGCCAGGCATACTCGGTAATCTGCGGCAATTGAAATGTCCTAAGAATCTTTATGATCTTGTGAGTGACTACTTTCAAAATAGGAAGGCCTACCTACATACGAACACACACACAATAGTAAAACAAATTCAAAAGGGACTGCACTCAAGGATCATGTTGTGGACCCAGGCCTTTGGAATATTTTATATAATACACTCCTCACGTTAGATGTCACTTACAGAAGTGAAATTGTAGCGTTTGCCAGATGATTTATTACTTATGACAAAGGGTCATAGTATTCATGGATGCCGAAAACTTTTGCAAATCTTGACCTGAAGAAAATTGAATTTTGGGCGCAGGTCAACAAAATAAAATTTAATGATTCAAAGTTGCAAGTTCTTCTTGTATCCAAAAAGAGGAAAATTCCGGATAAGACATTACATATATACCTATATGATACACTTCTTAAACAAGTGGACGTGTTAAAATATTTAGGAATTTATATAGATCAGAAATTTGACTTTAGCAAACATATAGATTACGTTCAGGAAAAATCACTAAAAATTATTCATATGTTATTAAGATCTGCTAAACTAAATTGGGACCTAGGTTACACGGCACTTAGTACTATCTACAAAGGAGCAATTGAACCAATTCTTACATATTCTTACATATGGAGCACCAGTTTGGGAAGAAGCATTGCACATTCAAAAGAATATAAAAAAGTTCCAAAGAATTCAGAGGCTCATTAACATAAAAATGTCCAAAGCTTGCAGAACTCTATCATACGATGCCTCTTGTATTGTTTCTGGTATGACACTTATAGATATAATAATTTTCTTTAAAATCAAGGTGTACAAAGCAACACATGGTGAAATTACATCCTATGAAAAGCCACTGGAACCAAAGCCAATGGAGACATCCGGCAGCCACCATTTCTATTAAAGACGTAACAGACAGCATCACATATGATATACAAATATATACAGATGGTAGTAAAGCAGGCAATAAGGTGGGAGCAGCAGCAGTGATATTTGAAAAAGACAAGGAAATAATTGAATTAAGGTACAGACTCGATGAAAAATGTTCGAATAATCAGGCTGAACAAATTGCTATACTCAAATCTCTACAAATGCTTCCCAATATAACAACCAATAAGAAAATAGTTGCAGTTAGTACAGACAGTATGATCACATTGGGACTTTTAAAAAATAATTTCTACCCACAATCCAATAATTGAATCCATATTAAGTGAAATAAAAATCTTGGAAGAGTCTAACTGGATAATATATTTTGGATGGGTCAAAGCCCATGTGGGAATTCAACGTAATGAACTAGCAGATTTGCTAGCAAAAAATGCTGCTGGTGATACGAAATTACCAATAATATTTGCAAAAATTTCAAGAACTACATTAGCAAGTCAATTTAAAGATGACGCAATACAAATCTGGCAAGAAAAATGGAACAACACAACGAAAGGCGAAATTACAAAATCATTTTTCCCAATAATTAATGACAGATTAAGGCAAAAATTGCCTATAACTTCCGAATTTACATCAATAATAACAGGCTACGGAATCACTAAATCATATCTACACAGATTTCATATTGTAAGCAATCAAGCGTGAGTATATCGCAGGGGAGATCAAACAGTCTACCATATTATTTATGAATGTGTTTGCTAATAGAAGAAAGAAAAAAAAATTCAGAACATAAAAATGAAGTTCGGATCGTGGCCCGCAACACCTGAAAAATTAGTGACAAAACATTTAAGTGCATTTTACAAATTCATTCAGGACATTAAACAAATAGTGTTTTCAAGTTGATGTTAGATATATTTCCATGTTTGTTTGTTTTAAAAAAAAATCGTTATTAATTTTACTGCTGTAAAACTAGGTTATACATGTATTTGAAAGCGTGTAGTGTTATATGTAACGCAGCATGCTGTAAAATAAAGTTATTAAAAAAAAGAGAGACAGAGAAGAACAGAGAGAGAGAAGAACAGAGAGAGACAGAGAAGAACAGAGAGAGACAGAGAAGAACAGAGAGAGACAGAGAAGAACAGAGAGAGACAGAGAAGAACAGAGAGAGACAGAGAAGAACAGAGAGAGACAGAGAAGAACAGAGAGAGACAGAGAGAACAGAGACAGAGAGAACAGAGAGAGACAGAGAAGAACAGAGAGACAGAGAGAAGAACAGAGAGATACAGAGAAGAACAGAGAGAGAGACAGAGAAGGACAGAGAGAGACAGAGAGAACAGAGAGACAAAGAGAAGAACAGAGAGAGAGACAGAGAAGAACAGAGAGACAGAGAAGAACAGAGAGAGAGACAGGGAAGAACAGAGAGAGAGACAGAGAAGAACAGAGAGAGACAGAGAAGAACAGTGAGACAGAGAAGAACAGAGAGACAGAGAAAGAACAGAGAGACAGAGAAGAACAGAGAGAGACAGAGAAGAACAGAGAGAGACAGAGAAGAAGAGAAAGAGAGAGAAGAACAGAGAGAGACAGAGAAGAACAGAGAGAGACAGAGAAGAACAGAGAGACAGAGAAGACAGAGAGACAGAGAGAGACAGAGACAGAGAGAGACAGAGACAGTCAGAGAGACAGAGTCAGAGAGACAGAGTCAGAGAGACAGAGTCAGAGAGACAGAGTCAGAGAGACAGAGTCAGAGAGACAGAGTCAGAGAGACAGAGTCAGAGAGACAGAGTCAGAGAGAGACAGTCAGAGAGAGACAGTCAGGGAGAGTCAGAGTCAGAGAGAGTCAGAGTCAGAGAGAGACAGAGACAGACAGAGTCAGAGAGAGACAGAGACAGACAGAGTCAGAGAGAGACAGAGAGAGAGACAGAGTCAGAGAGAGAGACAGAGTCAGAGAGAGAGACAGAGTCAGAGAGAGAGACAGAGTCAGAGAGAGAGACAGAGTCAGAGAGAGAGACAGAGTCAGAGAGAGAGACAGAGTCAGAGAGAGAGACAGAGTCAGAGAGAGAGACAGAGTCAGAGAGAGAGGACAGAGTCAGAGAGAGAGACAGAGTCAGAGAGAGAGACAGAGTCAGAGAGAGAGACAGAGTCAGAGAGAGAGACAGAGTCAGAGAGAGAGACAGAGTCAGAGAGAGAGACAGAGTCAGAGAGAGAGACAGAGTCAGAGAGAGAGACAGAGTCAGAGAGAGAGACAGAGTCAGAGAGAGAGACAGAGTCAGAGAGAGAGACAGAGTCAGAGAGAGAGACAGAGTCAGAGAGAGAGACAGAGTCAGAGAGAGAGACAGAGTCAGAGAGAGAGACAGAGTCAGAGAGAGAGACAGAGTCAGAGAGAGAGACAGAGTCAGAGAGAGAGACAGAGTCAGAGAGAGAGACAGAGTCAGAGAGAGAGACAGAGTCAGAGAGAGAGACAGAGTCAGAGAGAGAGACAGAGTCAGAGAGAGAGACAGAGTCAGAGAGAGAGACAGAGTCAGAGAGAGAGACAGAGTCAGAGAGAGAGACAGAGTCAGAGAGAGAGACAGAGTCAGAGAGAGAGACAGAGTCAGAGAGAGAGACAGAGTCAGAGAGAGAGACAGAGTCAGAGAGAGAGACAGAGTCAGAGAGAGAGACAGAGTCAGAGAGAGAGACAGAGTCAGAGAGAGAGACAGAGTCAGAGAGAGACAGAGTCAGAGAGAGAGACAGAGTCAGAGAGAGACGGAGTCAGAGAGAGAGACGGAGTCAGAGAGAGAGAGCGGAGTCAGAGAGAGAGAGACGGAGTCAGAGAGAGAGAGACGGAGTCAGAGAGAGAGAGAGACGGAGTCAGAGAGAGAGAGAGACGGAGTCAGAGAGAGAGAGAGACGGAGTCAGAGAGAGAGAGACGGAGTCAGAGAGAGAGGAGACGGAGTCAGAGAGAGAGAGACGGAGTCAGAGAGAGAGAGACGGAGTCAGAGAGAGAGAGACGGAGTCAGAGAGAGAGAGACGGAGTCAGAGAGAGAGAGACGGAGTCAGAGAGAGAGAGACGGAGTCAGAGAGAGAGACGGAGTCAGAGAGAGAGAGAGACGGAGTCGGAGAGAGAGACGGAGTCGGAGAGAGAGACGGAGTCGGAGAGAGAGAGACGGAGTCGGAGAGAGAGAGACGGAGTCGGAGAGAGAGTGACGGAGTCGGAGAGAGAGTGACGGAGTCGGAGAGAGAGTGACGGAGTCGGAGAGAGAGTGACGGAGTCGGAGAGAGAGTGACGGAGTCGGAGAGAGAGTGACGGAGTCGGAGAGAGAGTGACGGAGTCGGAGAGAGAGTGACGGAGTCGGAGAGAGAGTGACGGAGTCGGAGAGAGAGTGACGGAGTCGGAGAGAGAGTGACGGAGTCGGAGAGAGAGTGCGGAGTCGGAGAGAGAGTGACGGAGTCGGAGAGAGAGTGACGGAGTCGGAGAGAGAGTGACGGAGTCGGAGGAGAGAGTGACGGAGTCGGAGAGAGAGTGACGGAGTCGGAGAGAGAGTGACGGAGTCGGAGAGAGAGTGACGGAGTCGGAGAGAGAGTGACGGAGTCGGAGAGAGAGTGACGGAGTCGGAGAGAGAGTGACGGAGTCGGGAGAGAGAGTGACGGAGTCGGAGAGAGAGTGACGGAGTCGGAGAGAGAGTGACGGAGTCGGAGAGAGAGTGACGGAGTCGGAGAGAGTGACGGAGTCGGAGAGAGAGTGACGGAGTCGGAGAGAGAGTGACGGAGTCGGAGAGAGAGTGACGGAGTCGGAGAGAGAGTGACAGAGTCGGGGAGAGAGAGACAGAGTCGGGGAGAGAGAGACAGAGTCGGGGAGAGAGAGACAGAGTCGGGGAGAGAGAGAGACAGAGTCGGGGAGAGAGAGAGACAGAGTCGGGGAGAGAGAGAGACAGAGTCGGGGGAGAGAGAGAGACAGAGTCGGGGAGAGAGAGAGGACAGAGTCGGGGAGAGAGAGAGACAGAGTCGGGGAGAGAGAGAGACAGAGTCGGGGAGAGAGAGAGACAGAGTCGGGGAGAGAGAGAGACAGAGTCGGGGAGAGAGAGACAGAGTCGGGAAAGAGAGACAGAGTCGGGGAGAGAGAGACAGAGTCGGGGAGAGAGAGAGTCAGAGTCGGGGAGAGAGAGAGTCAGAGTCGGGGGAGAGAGAGTCAGAGTCGGGGAGAGAGAGACAGAGTCGGGGAGAGAGAGACAGAGTCGGGGAGGAGAGAGAGACAGAGTCGGGGAGAGAGAGAGACAGAGTCGGGGAGAGAGAGACAGAGTCGGGGAGAGAGAGACAGAGTCGGGGAGAGAGAGACAGAGTCGGGGTGAGAGAGACAGAGTCGGGGTGAGAGAGACAGAGTCGGGGTGAGAGAGACAGAGTCGGGGTGAGAGAGACAGAGTCGGGGAGAGAGAGACAGAGTCGGGGAGAGAGAGACAGAGTCGGGAGAGAGAGACAGAGTCGGGGAGAGAGAGACTGAGTCGGGGAGAGAGAGACTGAGTCGGGGAGAGAGAGACTGAGTCGGGGAGAGAGAGACAGAGTCGGGGAGAGAGAGAGTCAGAGTCGGGGAGAGAGAGAGTCAGAGTCGGGGAGAGAGAGAGTCAGAGTCGGGGAGAGAGAGAGTCAGAGTCGGGGAGAGAGAGACAGAGTCGGGGAGAGAGAGACAGAGTCGGGGAGAGAGAGACAGAGTCGGGGAGAGAGAGACAGAGTCGGGGAGAGAGAGAGACAGAGTCGGGGAGAGAGAGAGACAGAGTCGGGGAGAGAGAGACAGAGTCGGGGAGAGAGAGACAGAGTCGGGGTGAGAGAGACAGAGTCGGGGTGAGAGAGACAGAGTCGGGGAGAGAGAGACAGAGTCGGGGAGAGAGAGACAGAGTCGGGGAGAGAGAGACAGAGTCGGGGAGAGAGAGACAGAGTCGGGGAGAGAGAGACTGAGTCGGGGAGAGAGAGACTGAGTCGGGGAGAGAGAGACTGAGTCGGGGAGAGAGACTGAGACGGGGAGAGAGAGACTGAGTCGGGGAGAGAGTCGGGGAGAGAGAGACTGAGACGGGGAGAGAGAGACTGAGACTGAGACTGAGTCAGAGAGAGAGAGACTGAGACTGAGTCAGAGAGAGGGAGACAGACTGTCAGAGAGAGAGACAGAGTCTGTCAGAGAGAGAGACAGAGATTATCAGAGAGACAGAGACTGTCAGAGAGAGACAGAGACTGTCAGAGAGAGACAGAGACTGTCAGAGAGAGACAGAGACTGTCAGAGAGAGACAGAGACTGTCAGAGAGAGACAGAGACTGTCAGAGAGAGACAGAGACTGTCAGAGAGAGAGACAGAGACTGTCAGAGAGAGAGACAGAGACTGTCAGAGAGAGAGACAGAGACTGTCAGAGAGAGAGACAGAGACTGTCAGAGAGAGAGACAGAGACTGTCAGAGAGAGAGACAGAGACTGTCAGAGAGAGAGACAGAGACTGTCAGAGAGAGAGACAGAGACTGTCAGAGAGACAGAGACTGTCAGAGAGAGAGAGAGACAGCGACTGTCAGAGAGAGAGACAGAGACTGTCAGAGAGAGAGACAGAGACTGTCAGAGAGAGAGACAGAGACTGTCAGAGAGAGAGACAGAGACTGTCAGAGAGAGACTGAGACTGTCAGAGAGAGACTGAGACTGTGAGAGAGAGACTGAGACTGTCAGAGAGAGAGACAGAGACTGTCAGAGAGAGAGAGACAGAGACTGTCAGAGAGAGAGAGACAGAGAGAGAGGGTCAGAGGCAGACATAGACGCTGAGACAGAAATATAGAGAAGGAGATCGAGAGGCGGAGATCGGGAGGAGGAGAGGCACAGATACAGACAGCGGCAGAGAGGGAGACAGAGAGACAAGGAGAGGGACAGAGAGAGAGACAGATGGGGAGACACAGAGGCAGTCAGACAGTTTGAGACAGGGAGAAAGGGAGAGGGAAGAAGAATGAGGGAGATGAAGTGCAGAGCAACGTCTACCGGGCAGGGCCTTACCGTTGCGCAGGTACATGGTGAAGTAGCCGGAAACGCTCATGCAGGCGGCCATGCCCAGGCCGCTCACCATGCACAGCGGTCGGCGGCCGAAGCGCTTGAGCAGGCCGGTGTTGCACAGGCTCATGGTGAAGCGCGCCGCGCCAACTAGCACCGTTGCGAGGCGCGGGTCGAACGACGACCCCACGTCCTGCAACACACGCCAGCCACAACAATCGACTTTTTGCTTGCACAAGAACGAAAAGAACAAATTCTACAAGTACATGTCATGCTTAATTGAAATACAGTAATCATCCGTCATCCACATGAATTCCAAGGGACCGAAATAATCGAATTTCGAGTTATCCGAGTATTATAAATGTCCGTATTACCGTAATGCCTTGCCGGGACCGAAATTTTGTTCGTTAAACGGTGAAAGTCGTGTTAAGCGAGTGCGTATTAACTAGGGTTGACTGTAGTATTATTTCAGTTTCTTCCCTTCAGGGAGGAGTTTTGGTGTGATTCATTTGAATTTTTTATAATTTTTAATTAAACCAGTAAACTAGCTGTCTAACTCTAAATTATATACTTCTCCTTCTGACTTACTTAGAAAGTGGTAGAGTGATTGTTTGGCATATTTTGCATCTGGAACATCTCTCTCATATTGTTTTTTCTAAAGCCAGTTTATTTTCTTATGTCGCTTTCCGACCAGCGGCATGCGCTACAGGTATCGATAGATGCGCTACAGGTATCGATAGAGATGTATTGCCATTACGTAGTAGAACAGCATTCAAACTGGTTCAGGACGAGTTTATGAACAATCGCCCCCAATCTAACGGGTCATGATGCCCAAGAGTTTCTATAACGGTACAAATTTCATTACAAAAAACAAAACCATTTTGTTCAGAGAAGCACTCTTTAAAATCATTATAGCATCTACGATATTTACATAGTCTTACATCTTTTTTGAGTCGATCCCAGCCTTTGTGTTGGGAGATTTAAACTTACGCTTGTTGTTTAGGCAGGTTTAAATCACGAATGAGGTCATTGAGGTCATGTTGACAGGGAAACTATGTTACTGATGGACAGCTACTCTCTTCATATGAAGGATCATTTTTAAAACCATCTGAATTATTTTCAGTTTGAACTAGATCAGATTCAGAGTTATAGCCCTTTCATTATCAATTTTAATTTTTATTGGAATTATATTTTCTTTGTAAATAATGTAATTACATTTGTAATTATTCTTCTCTTCTTTGACGGTTTCTACCCCTAAGAGTTTGCCGTTTTCGATGTCCATATTTTTCGGTCCTTCCATTGACCTTCTAGTCCTTTCTCACCCATTATTTCCTGTATATACGCCTTCCAGGTCAAAACAGGTCTGCCTCTTCTACGCCTTCTTTCAGGTATTCAGTTTAAAATTTGATTTGGCCATCTCTCATTTTGCATCCTCTGGACATGTCCGTACCATTGAAGAGCATGGACATGTCCGTACCAGACATGTCACGGCACACCCGGCTTGCGTTCTCACTGCTTCTGCGCTGTCTTACTATACTTCGGTTTTTCTTTCTTGGCGCACGGGGGTGTGTCAATAAAATGAAATATTTCACGGTATTTCGCGTCGTTCTCCATTGTGCCGCCAGGAGTCGCATGATCGCCAGCACTGCTCGATATACGGTCGCGATCATGCGACTCCTATCGGCACAACGGAGAACGACGCGAAATACCGTAAGATATTCCATTTTATTGACACACATCCGTGCGCCAAGAAAAAAAAACCGAAGTATAGGAAGCGAATTACTGTGGTTGACAGTTTGTCGTCACGTGATAACGTCTGTGCCGGAATCTACAATACGCAACAGAGAATCAGAAGCTTAAGGCTTATACAGTGTTGTCACTTCATGTTATAGAACAATGTCGCAATTAATCAGCTGAGCATTACAACAAATGACGAGAGTGTGGTGAACTGTGCTGAAATATATTACTTGAGCGCTAACTATGAGTAGCGTCTGCTGTTGGTGGCGTTCTGATGTTAATCGGAGATGTGTCATGGAAGTTCCATCATTAGGCGAGAGAGCGCGTAGTGTGCGTCAACAGCGCCACTCCAGACTCAACCCAAACACATTGTTGTTTAATTCTTATTTTCTTCTTTTTTTACTTTCTCACCCTTCAAAGGAACTTCGTAAGAAGAGAAAATTATGTAATAGTGCGCCGGAAAACTGCGACTTTTTTTAATAAGCTTAATTTTTTTGCTCGTATGAACTGCAAGGTCATTAGCGACCATTTATATAATACTTCACAATTCATAAAATAATTTTATAACTTTCAGAAATTTGAAAACAGTATAAATGTGAGATGTTTCCGTTAGTAATTTGGAAAGACAATTGTTTAAGTGAATATGTCGTACGCAGCTCTGAATACACTGGGCAATCTATTAAGGTATGAGTAATTATTGGAATATTACATGATATACAAAGTGGTGGAGATTCTTTCTTGAACATATGTGAGTCGGTAAGCCGGCTATTTCCTATGCGATGTTTTGCGAGAGTGCTTTCTTCTTTTCTTGCTGGAAAGGAAGGAGTTTCATTATCAAAAATATTTCTTCTGATTTGGTGGAAACTATGCAGAGATGAAAAGGACAGCGGAGGACAGAATGTTACGATGGCAACGACATAGCACTTTTTGGCCTTTAGGATGATGACGATGATGATGAAGATTTGGTGGAGGTAATTAGGTGAATACCACGACGTGTTTTGGTGGAGCTTAAGAGCTCTACGGAACTCTTTCTTCATGTCATTATGTGAAACTGTTTTCGTGAGGGAGTTCAGTTGCTTGCTTAGCAGCTGAATCTACCATTATAGCCTTGGTTTTCTTTATGGGATGTAATCCATGAAAGAATTGTCTATTTTCTTACAAGCCAAATTATTGTAAATATTGTTGATGACATTTATAATTCCTTCATTTTTATTTAAATTACACAGATAATTTAGGACACTCAATGAATCAGGAACACTAATATATTTATGGTATTCTTTTTCTTCAATGAATTTGAGTGCAGCAAGGATAGCATAAGCTTCCAAGTAGATAATGGAGTATAAATTATGTAACCGAGTGCGAAGAAGGTTTCGGTAATTTTGACAGCTGGATCCAAATTTGGAGAGTGAACCATCTGTAAAATGTTTATGTAGTGTTTGTATTGATTTTGTAGTTCCTTGAATAAGGATTGATATACAATATCATTAGTGTCTTCTTTGATGAAATAGTTGAGACTTGTATTTATTTTCAGTAATGGGTCAACCCATGTAGGATGGAGTGTTAGATGAGTGGGATGGATTTTCAAAGGAGGAATATCAAATTCTTAAAGTGTATCCAAAATATACGATAGTGGTTTAGGAAAATTCTTCTTTTTCCTGTATTTATTAAAATGATTAGTAAATGTATTGCTGTAAGTTGGCTTATTTGAATTGGATGAAATTTTACTTGTGTACGTAAAAAGTAATTTCTTCTTTGGTATTCCGGAGGTTCACTGTTAGCCTCTGAGTATATACTATAGACTGGGCTAATTCGAAAAACATGCAATGCTGATCTATGACCTGAAGAATGTATAGAGTTTAAGGATTTTAGAAGAGATGAAGTAACTAACTGATATATATATATATATATATATATATATATATTTTCTTCTTATATTATATTTTCTCCTTTTGTCATTGTTCTCTTATTTTATACTTATTATTTTCTTATTTTATTTTATATTTATTGTATTCAGAACTTCGGTCTGTATCACAACTCAATCCCCTGATATCATTGTTAACATGGGCAGAGAGTACTAGTACCTCCAAGTTTCTTTATGCTTTTTCTTTTTTCAGGGGCACTGTAGGTCGATTCAAACGTTCCATGACTGGTAGATAGCGCAGGTATTTCAAAGCGTAGGCTTTCGCGGTCGGAGTCGATTGACGTTGTGTACTTGTCTGCACGGCAGACGCCGCATTCTAGTCATAGCCAATGACTAAAACTTCCGGCCGTCATATCTGAACCTTCCTCAGGGCGAGGGGCTGACGAAAGTCGCCGTATGACGGCCGAAACGTTCGTAACTGTGCCTGGGATGCAATGTCTCCCGGATAGTCAAGTTTATAGCGCAGGTATTTGTTTTCTATCCGAAGCCAGCCATCTTGAGCCGTCCATTCGACTTTGCGTTGGTGCTTTTGACTTCGCGGAGGATTTAGTTTCGTCGAAATCGACCAAGTGGCGTGACGGGGATCTTTCTTTCGTGCCATATAATCAGCGGCACGCACGTCGGCCAGTTTTTGCTCTGTCAATTGTGGCTGGATTGAAACGCGCGACTTGGGACAGACCCCCCCCCGAGCCATTCAACCACGATTACAATTCTTAAAACATCAACAACTGCACACGGGTGATTACTTAATATTTTATGATGATTAACGTGCTTTGAAGTCGCACATTTGTTGATTCTACAAAAGTTAACTCGCTACAAACATATTCTTGTGTACATAAGGGGCCCATACATGCTCGAGATTATTTATTTAGTCACTTATTTCGTCATTTAGTAATTAATTAATTAATTTGTTTGCTTATTTATTTAACGTCAAAAACACTTAAATCCGTGTGTGACGTGCTATGGACAGAAGTGTATAATGTGGCACGTTTTCTTCATTCTGGCATCCCGTATAAAAGTGAAATTTTTAATACAGAAGGAAATGAGCGTTTTTGGAAGGAATTAAAAAAACATTTGCTCCAGCGAAAAAAAAAACTATTTGCAAGGACAAATGAGCTATAGATGTGGGCTCTTAACCCCTCCCCTCCCGGCTCCTCCTCGCCCTCTCCTCGCCCCCTCCCCTCTCCGCCCCGCCGCTTCCTCCCCGCCCCTCCTCTCCCCATCCCCACCTTTCCCCTCCCCTTTCACCCCTCCACACCAAACTACATCCACCCTCCACTCCTCACTCCTCCCCACCCTCCCACCCCTCCATCCCCCTCTCCTCCCCTCCTTCCTCCTACCCTCCACCGTCCCCTCCGTCCTCTCCCATCCCTCCCCACCCTTCCCTCCCTCCCCTTCCCATCCCTCTCCACCTTTCCCTCCCTCCCCCTCCCAGCCCCTCCCAGCCCACCCCACCCCTCCCCTCCTCGCTCCCTTCTCGACTCCTCCGGAACCCCCATCGCCCCCGTCCCCGGGGCGAAAGCGCCTCGCTCCGAGCCCACACGCCTCCCTCTAGCCGCTCCACAGCCTGAACCCACTCGGATGAGAAAGCTCAGTGTTTCCCCCCCCAAAAAACAGAAGCAACTCGTGCCAAGCAGCGTGAGCCGTGCGTGCAATGACGCGAAAGGCGCACCTTGAAGAAGTTGACGGCGTAGAAGAGCGTGATGTAGATGCCCGAGAACTGCTGGATGAGGAAGAGGCCGAAGAGGATGAGCAGCGGCTTGTAGCCGCAGGGCTGCAGGAAGGTGCGCAGGCGCACGCGCATGTTGTTGGCCGGCGCCGCGCGCACGTCCTGCGACTTCACCATGGACGCCACCTGCTGCTTCACGGCCGACGCCTGCAACACGCCGCCACTCGCGCTTCAGACGAGCCCAATCGCTCGGCTACATCACTTCTTTCATTTTTAATTTATTTTCTTTTTAATTAATTTGGTCAAAAAAACAGTAAAAACTGTATATGACAAATGGGGGAAGAGACTACCTGCGCACGTTTTCTTGAGGCCCAGAATAAAAAAAAAATAAAAAAGCGAAATTAGCAACATTTGAAAACTAGAAAAACAATTTAGAAAAACAATGATTTTGGAAAAGTAGAAATTAGAAAAAAAAATTGTTCCCGAGTTATAGAAAATCAATTTCAACGGTAAATGAACTGCTGATTTGATTTTTCTCCATTGCTAACAAAATAGTAACGAACATCAGTTCTACTCCTACCACTACAAGCAAAAGGAGTGCTCAACAAAACGTGCGCATAGTGAAGCTACATTTACGTCCGGAAGCAAAACAAGGGGCCATCACAGCATTTGCTCAATGGATCAGGGAAACTCGACAAAAACCTGATCGAGATGGGGGTCATTGAGAAGCACTGTTTTTGATACAAATACTTTTCGAATATTAACAATACTTATATCATTGCATTGCATTTTGAAAGATCTTTGGAATGATGGAGAAAAAATATATACTTCCATTTAAAAAATCAAATTTGTGTCAATATCTCGAAAGTTACAAACGTTACAAACAAGAAAACGAAATATGTTATTTGCCCCCATCATTTGCAACAACATGGCGCAAATAGCATCTCGAGACCTCGAACAGTTTTCAAGATATCTGCTGTGGACAACTTAGGTGCTCCACCCTGTATGTGATTGTGATACGACAGACAATATTCTACTGGAAAGTGTAAAGGTGGTTTGGGCCGACCTGCTTGCCGGTGAGCATGCGAGCGCGCGCTCGGCGTCCTCCGTGCGGCCCTTGGCCACCAGCCAGGAGGGGCTCTCGGGCAGGCACAGCAGCACGGGCAGCACGGGCAGCAGCACGTAGGCCAGGCTGCTCCAGGCGGCGGCGCGCCACCCCACCACGGCGCCCTCGCCGTACACGATCAGCATCCCTGAGCACCCACCACACTCACAAAAGATCCTCCCCTTCGGAGAATTTCCTACCGAATGGTGTGACCCGGCACCAATCTACATCAGGGGCGCATCCAGAGACAAATTGTGGGAGAGCAAATTAAAAATGTTTTGATCGAATGTGTCGTATTACGGATTTCGTAAAATGTCACAGACTACACTCAGTTCCTGCTGCGCTACGATTTTTTTCGTTTTAATGATTATCCGAAAATATTTTGCTTGAAAGTTTCGTAAAAGTTAAAATTAATAGTTACTGGAAAAATTTAGGGGAAGAAATTTTCCTCACTTCCCTCCCCATGGATTCGCGACTGTCTACATGCTATTCGGCAGATTTTGAACGGAGAAACCACAACAAACTACCAATTATAACAGCCGACCTCTAGAATTCTCCTCGGGAGCCGCTGAATTCGATCTACACTTCGGTTTTTCTTTCTTGGCGCACGGGGATGTGTCAATAAAATGAAATATCTCACGGTATTTCGCGTCGTTCTCTGTTGTGCCGCCAGGAGGCGCATGATAGCCAGATAACCAGCATTGCACGATACAGTCGCGATCATGCGACTCCTAACGGCACAAACGAGAACGACGCGAAATACCGTGAGATATTCCATATTACTGACACCTCACCCCCGTGCGCCAAGAAAGAAAAACCGAAGTATAGGGATGCAACATCGATGTCGATGTTTTCAAACAAAGATGGTTCTATAAAAATAGCGTGCCCGTGCGAGAACTCTCGCATGCTATATACCACCCTCTTCCTTATTTTTCCATTTCCATATTAAGCCTGTAATATATATTTTTCTTCAAGGGACTCTTATCCTCCGTCACGTGTTCTGTATGTCACCTTGTAATTGATAATAATATAATACACCCTTGGCAATACAAACTATTTATATTTAACTTCATTATCGAGCAAAGAGGTACACCCATGTAATTCAATTGCATAGAATATCAAGTAATTAGTAATTCCACATACAGTTGCAGATTCTACAGGTTCTGAACAGGTGGGGTAGAATCGAGAAGCGTCGAACCAGCAAAATTGTAATAGAATGGTCAAGAAGATCTCAGCATGTGAAGAACGATTCTTTGAGGTCTTTGGTCTCAAAATTTTAGTTTTTAAGACCCTAAAACGTTTCGGGGTTATTTAACAATATAGATTAAAAAATCTTGACGTGCGTCGCGGGTTGCATTTTAAATGAATATTTAGATGCATTTTTTAAACAAATCCTTCATATTTTTAGAGTCGAAGTGCAATTTGTCACATCGTGAAATTTTTTCTTTTAGAGACCTCATTTATAAAGATTGGTTGTGTGTGAGGGCAGCAAAGGGAAGGTATACTACTGAAAGAATATAGGAGACGATAACTGAGGGTACCAATATCTGTTTGAATTCAATCGAAACGAACGCGCGTTGTTCTATCTTCATCGAGCAGACTACCATCCCTTGCTCGAGATGATCCTGATGGCCTGATATTTCCTGCATTTCGCACATGGAGAGACGTATAACTTTGTTTTAGGTTAAATTTTAATTATAAATTAATAAGCACGGCCATTGTCAAATTAAATTTTGTTGCGCACGAATTTAATGTTAGAGGTTACTAAACCAACTTTTAAACACCGATGTTTAAAAACATCGATGGTTTTAATCAACCGCGTTTGGACACGTTGTTGCGAAGCCATTCGTCCCGGCCCCGCGGTTCTCTGGTTCAACGGTCAGCATATCGGGCTGTTGTTCCCAAGCGGGTTCAAACCCGATCGAAACCGTGCATTTTTACGGGTAAAAATTCTTCGTATCCCTTCCTTTGGAGGGAAAGTAAAGCCGGTTGATCCATGTAGTAGATGTACTGCATGTAAAATATCCTCAAGCCTAATAGAAGTCTCTGAGCTAAATTCAAATCTCCTATTTCGTCGCCCGAGACGGTACATTATTTCTCCGCTAGATGGTGAAAGGAGCATAGCAAAATTTGCATGGGCAGACGGAAGAGCGGGCCTGATGGCACGAGTTTGCCCACGTAAAATAAGGCATTAATTAACTAATTTACTAACACCGGGGTTCGCAAGTTCATCTTGCACCTGTCCAACCCGAGAAGCGGTAGCTCCTAGCTGGAGGCTCTCTACGTAGCGCGTTGGAAACCCTTCGGGCGGCGGAAAATGGGGAGGCCGCGAGTGCAAACCCTGATTCCGATCTCCAGTGGCCTCGCGCTCCCCCCGGGGGGGGAGGGTACAGCCAACGGTGAAGCGACCAGCCAAGGGGAGACCTCTGAAATCCCGAAGACGATTGGGGAGGCTGGGCGTATGCTAATGTAGGGCATATGAGGAATGGAAATCCAGGGGCGGCTCGTCCTAAGGGGCCACAGGGGCCGGGCCCCACCAATATTTAATAAAGCACAAAACTGTTCATATATCTTTACAGTAATATCTTTGTCATAATTGTTGTTCTTCATTGGAATTCTTTATTCGTGAAGATAGACAATTCGTACCTAGAACTCATTCCAAGTCCCAATAACCAAGAATTGAGGGTCATAGTTCCTTGCCTCACGCAAAGATAGCGTAAGCAGTGCTCAAGGGGCCCGCCTTGCTTGGGCCCCGGAACGGTCAACCCACTCTGTTTCCAAGGTCAGCGCCCTTTCGTACTGGGCGCGACCACTGCTTGCTAATTTTAGCTGTCCTAGGGGCCCGCATCAGCGGGCCCTTCGCAGAGAAACGGCAGTCTGAGCGCGCCGTTTTCAAAGTGCACGTGAAGTTCTGCGCGCTGTAAGATGAACTCAGTGGATTCATTACACTTTTTCCGTTTTCTTTACTCAGATGTGAAGAAAAAAATTATATTAAACGGTTAGGAGCACATCAACTGATTGACTTATCATTTGCACAAGTTGATGGAAAGAAGAAACAAACATTCTGTATTTCGAAGTTTCAGAAAAAAATCATGGTTGACTGTGAGTGAAAACAAAGCTAATTTTGCTTTTATTGTTTATTATTTGGTGAGGGATTGTGGACAACAGCAGGCTGTAAGGATCTAAAACATTTGAACGAAAGGATAAAGAAACACGAAGAAAGTGCATTGCATTTAGAAAATGCTTGCAAATTTGAAACATTTGAAACTGTGAACATTGTTGTACAGATTGATTCGGCGATGAAAATTTCAATCAAGAAACATAATGAACAAGTCGCAAAAAATAGACATTTAGGTAGAATAACTAAGTGTTTAGTTAAGTACCACGGCACTCGTCATTCATGAACTAGTAGTATTGAGAGGGCATGATGAATCTGAAGATTCAAAAGACCGTGGCAATTTTTTAGACTTATAGTTACTTCGGCAATCTAGATAGTGTGTTAGATGATCATTTAAACAATTCTTCTATTTATAAATATAACTCACACATAAAAAAGAAAGAGCTGCTAAAATTGTATGTATGAAGTGTACATGGAGGAAATGTAGAAAGACATGGTGATGATTTTATTTCTCTGCAAGCCGATTAAACAATTGGCATAACAAGTCGAAGTCAACTTGTCTTAATTTTACGATACGTTCCCTTTTGGAACTTTCATCATTCCGAAAGATAAGCTATGGCATTAGCGTAATTTTGAAAAAAATCTTTTTTTCCATTGACATACCGATATTTGATTAAGTGACTTAATAAAAATTCCTACTTCTGTTTTTTGTAGAAAACTTATAGATTTAAATGTATAATTAACCGATAAATAATATTAATTAAACAATTGATTAAATGATGATTCTTTAATTAAATAAGTTATTGATTCTGAGATTATGTTCGTGCTTTTACACCTGGCCCCACCAGGAAAAAATGGCACGAGCCGCCATTGTGGAAATCATTGATTCAGAAATGGGATATCATGCGAAATGTTTGTTATCCCGGATGTCAAATCGCTTGATAAAAAATCGGAAGTAGAAACTCTTCTGCCAAAGAAGGGAGACACTAATTGGTTTCAATTATTCTATTTCTGTATTAAGGTATAAAGATAGGTATAGTGCGATTTTTATAACATTGCCCCTCAAAGCCCGTGTTCACGATGGAATATGTTAATTTCGCGTCTTTTTCGGCCGTGCCGCTAGATATCCCATGATTGCGACCGTATCAAGCAGTGCTTGCGATCATGCGTCATCTAGCGGCACGATTGAGAAAGACGCGAAATGCCGTGTGATATTCCATCGTGGTCCTAGGGCAGACCTGCACAACGACTGCTCCCACGGGCATTCTGCACTTGTGAGCCGATCGCCTGCCCGTGCAGCGCCGAAAGTGCAAGTAGTGGGGAGTAGGAAGCTTTGCGGGGAGGGGAGAAGTCTGACGTAGCACGACGCGGCGCGTACATTGAATGCCTGGGCGGCTAATAACGATCGATGCTTCAAAATTATATGCCCATTTGTTTAAATGGATTATGTCTAGTATTTCAAGTTACCAAGGTCATAATTCACTTTACATTCTGTGCACTGCTGTATATCCACCTTTGTATCCACCACTGTATGTATTTTCATTTCCTAATTTTTTTTAAAGGAAAATAACATGCTCATTGTGACTCTTAAGCATTATTTTAAAGTAATAGCTTTAAAATATATGCTTATATGTATAAGAAAAAATATTATTTATATTTATATTATATATTATTATATATATTCTATCTAACAAAACATTCCAATTTAATAATTGATTGTTCACCAGGAATGTTATAATCTCCAAATCATAGAAAAATGAAGAAAATTATGAGAGCAATCTCTCACATGAAGATTGACATAAAAATAGAATATGTGGCAATTCCAAGAAGGGTAATGTTTAATAGCACATTTGTGACCATTTTCCCCCATTATAAAACTGAACAAAAGAGAATATGTTTTTGCTTTGAGAAAACCGTCTTATTCAATTAAACATAGTTAATAAAAATAGTTTATTGCTGTCATCGTCAAACAAAAACAATTCAGTATTAAAATTTTGTGTTTAGCACTACACTAAATTTGTGATTACATCGTAGCAAAGCAAATTACATTATCAGCCCTACAAGCAATTATAATACTTGGTGTCGAAATCTAATGTGTATAATTCGTGGTAGTTTCATATTTCGCCCCGTCATATACCGAGAACAAACATTTGCAATATAATACAAAAGGCAATAATACCTGAACTGTATATGATCTTCATGTTCTTGCCGATTGCTCTTTAAATTTACGCGCTATATTTCGAATTGCGCATTCTGATTGGTGGTCCCCATTCCTAGATTGGATCTCATCCCACCCTTCATCGATTTCCTCATTTGCCCCCGAGTTGCCCGCGCGCAGCTCCTGACTTCAGTGAAAGTGCAAAATGGTGTGCAGGTCTGTCCTAGGGGCTTCAGGGGTAGCTATCGCACTATAATAAAATCGCACTATAATAAGGTACTTTGAGAATATTCATTACTGATCTC
Organism: Acheta domesticus; assembly: GCA_031308135.1. Lineage (NCBI taxonomy): Eukaryota > Metazoa > Arthropoda > Insecta > Orthoptera > Gryllidae > Acheta > Acheta domesticus. Next base: position 17,982,518 of record JAHLJT010008446.1, read on the forward strand.
TGATCCTTTAAGCATATGCTGAAAGGGTCACTTGTTTTGCTTCTGGAAGTAAAATGTAACTTTATTACCTGTGCAAATGTTCTTGAGCTCACTGGGGAATGTACAGTTATTCAAAAAATCGTTCTCCAAGTCATTTTGGCCTCGAAGATCACAGGGTCGAAGGAATAATAGCCAAAAGCTGCTGCTCATTTGGCTGCAAATACTATTTATTACACTAAAGCGAATATTTTCCTATCAGTTCTAGTCAAAAACGCTACCCGTGTTCATAATTCAACGTAAATATTCTCACACAGATCCAAGACCTCAAGAAACCGAGCACAGAATGCACTTTTCCCCATAATACGTAACATAGATTTTAAATGTTTTTGACGTTAAATAAATAAATCAATAAATATAGATAAATCAGTATACAGATCAAATATCAATAAATAGACATTTCACATATATACAATCAGTTTTCCTCCACTCTGCGCATATTCTAATTCTCTTCGATCAGTTCTAAGGGGCGACACGATATCGTTTGAGTTCGCGGTGAATGTGCCCGAATCACATCCACCATGCAAAGATGTGAAACCGCTTGATAGACACAACCATTTTTCTAGTAGGTCAATTTTATCTGTGCGATCTCGTCAAGGTGCAGAGGGGGTAGAAGCATGTCCATAAAGCTGGATGACACACTGTACCAGAACACATAGAAAACTAGCTCACATTTTAGGCTCAATGAAGGTTCTATCTAGGGTAGTTTGAGCATGTTATGTGAAGACCTCTCGAGTATGTGGCCCACGAGTGGAGTCAATAGAGAATGGGAAACGAGCACGGGGCCGCCCAAAGAAGTGGAGTGATTGTGTTGGGGAAGATATGTGTCAGAACGGTGTCACAGTGGATACGTCGCAATATAGAGACAGCTGGAGAGTTGCGATCCGAAAAGCCGAGCCGAGCTAACTGGGGTAAGAAGAAGAAGAAGAAAGACTCTATCCACACTTAATTAACAAATAGTACGTAAGCATATGCGAAATATGTTTAAACGAAACTGTGATCTGCTAGCTAGTTTCAATAATGTTGGTCATTGGATGTCGTGCCGCAGTACGTACTCGAGCTATTGGCTTTAACTTTTTCAACTGAAACTGACGAGCACTTCATTATTACCTTAAATCAACAAAGGCTACGTTATTATATGAATATATCTCGGATGTTCCTTGTGGTCTGCTCTCTTGTTCGAAATTATCTGTTGGTTTATATACTTTATGTAAGTGTTGCAATTTATTTTTTCAACAATATTAATAATAACAAATAATCTTAGTAAATGTTGTCAGCCCATAATTAGCTTATAAGTCGTGTACAAGTAATTTTGTTGTAACTTCTTTTTTTGAGTTAGTGTCAGCTGACTATATTTTAAAGCTGACTGAACATTGATTTTTGAGAAAATAGCAACAACCTAAAATTTGGGGAAACTGCATGTATTTAGTAATTAGATTAGTTTTAATTTGGTTATCACGTTAATACTATTTAATGTTGTTGTTCAGTCCCTTGTTAAATTTTGGACAACCACAATAATACTTCAAAATGTTCTTATATCAAAATTTATTACTTCATATTATACAACGTTTCGGAGACTGTTTTGTCTCCCTCATCAGGTAGAACTGAAAATTTAATTACAAGTTTGTTTGAAATATTGAAGACAAATGAATTTTCACATTATTCATAACAGCAGAAGGAACATACAAATTATAATGTATTTAACCAAAATTTGTCCTAAAATCATGAGCTAGCTTTCCTTGTGTTCTGCTGTAATGTGTCCGCTATCTTTGTGGCCATGGTAGAGACATCTGTGTCCACCCCCACCCCCGTGAGGCCAATGACGACGTTCTCCAATCTCTTAAACGAGAGGCACGTGATTTGGGTTAATCACACGCGAGCGTGAGCATCTCAAGAGAGTCATCATGTTATCGATGGAGTCGTGACGGTTGATATCGCTGAACCGGTGTACACCGCTTCACGACTACTTGAGATTTTCCTGATAATCAAATGGCAACTTTGAAGTACGTGAAGTACGCTGATTAACAAGCTTCCCTGGCAATTCATTTCCTATTTTCAATGTGACCTGGACCGTACAGGATAATTAAAATGAAACGAAATTAGATTTATTATGAGTTTTATTCCCACAGTGGCACAGGAAGTTCGAACAAAAGGACTGTTTTTATAATTGAATCAGTGATTTGAAAAGGGAAATACGTCCTTCCACCGTAGTTCTGAGACCCCCCCCCAAAAAAAACAAATTAATAACATCCACAGTTGGCATCTGGGACATTTACATTCTACACCAAATTTGTAGAACTAGTCGTTATTGATTGCTTGGTCTACTCTGTAACTTCAAATTTGCATTTCGGTGATGTTCAGAACAGGATTTATATCCTGGGCTTATTTCCTTTATACAATAATTATGAAATATTATTTTTTAATTTCTTTATGTTCGGACTTATGAAACAATATAATCATAGAATAAATCTATTATGAGGTGAATTAACATATTGTGCTATGTGAGCATAACAAATAATCTTACTAAACTAATCATACCAGGAATTATTCATCATCGATTTCCACGAGAGTCTGTGGCTATGTCAAAACTTTCTGGTAGAAAAAGTGATATTTCTTTGGGGTGCATTTGACCATTTCTTGAACATCTGTTATTTTCATTCTGTTGATTGGATGAATAGCTGAGCCATAAATTTTCTTGAAAGGCAAATCTGGAATTGCCTTCCCCTTTTCGCATTGTTCCTAAATGCTCCGCAATATTATACTACTACATAAATCAGCAAAAGTGTTTTCAACCAGAACATTTTTTTCCGCTCCAAGACGCGATCTCAAATCCTCAGGGTAATTTGCCGGCATTCATACCACTACGCAGCATAATCGTGAATGGTTCGAACTTGGGCCGAGGCATAAAAACGTAAATGCCGGACTCGTGTAAAAAACAACAAATAATTCGGGACAAGGTATAAAAAATTCCACCATAGATATATTTTTTCCTTTCTTATTCAAATTCAAAACGTCAAATTAAACACGGAGTGCTACCAAAGCACATACATGTTTGCATTGTTTCTTAATGCTCCTCAATAACATACACTTACATAAACAAGCAAGTTTCTTTTCCATTCCGACACCCGAACCCAGTTCCTCAGAGTTAACGTGCTAGCCCTGATACCACTACGCCACACAAGCGCAGTGCGCTGGATAATTTGTCGTTTTCCGGAACACGATTACGTAACTTTCTCTTCTTACGAAGTATTCGTAAGGCGAGAAAGTAATAAAAAGCAACTAATTTACACAATTCGACTGCTTTTTTTTTATTTGTGTTAATGTTTCTTTCTGAAAAAATATATTCACTGTGTACATTTATATGTACTCACGTGCTATGAGGTAACTAAAATCTTATTTATCATACGTTAGCTGCTTCACATGGAAGGATTCCCACCAGACACGCAATGAGATCTGCAAGGACGAGCAAGAGACTTGGTTGTTTTCTTAAAATATTTCGATCACAAGGTTTTCACGTCTACAATGTCCTCAGTGTTAATTACTGTCATGAAGCATTTAGGCCAGACCTGCACAACGCCTGCTCCCATGGGCATTCTGCACTTGCGAGCCACTCGCCTGCCCGTGGCAGCGCCGAAAGTGCAAGTAGTGGGGAGTAGGAAGCTTTGCTGGGAGGGGAGAAGTCTGACGTAGCACGACGCGGCGCGTAGATTGAATGCCTGGGCGTCTAATAATGATCCATGCTTCAAAATTAAATGCCCATTTGTTTAAATGGATTATGTCTAGTATTTCAAGTTACCAGGGTCATACTTCACTGTTTACGTTCTGTGCACTGCTGTATATCCACCTTTGTATCCACCACTGTATGTATTTGCATTTTCTATTTTTTTAAAGTAAATAACATGCTCATTGTGACTCTTAAGCATTATTTTAAAGCAATAGCTTTAAAATATGTGCTTATATATAAGAGAAAAATATTATTTAATTCTAACACAAAATTGCAATTTAATAAGTGATTGTTCACCAGGAATGGTATAATCTCCAAATCATAGAAAAATAAACAAAATCATAAGAGCAATCTCCCACATCAAGATTGAAATAAAAATAGAATATGTGGCAATTCCAAGAAGGGTAATGTTTAATAGCACATTTGTGACCATTTTTCCCCATCATGAAACTGAATAAAAGAGATCAACGAGCAAACTTCTGTCACGATATGTTACGGACAATCATAAGATAATCATGGGTATTGGTTAAATAGAATGCAAAGGGGTTTATATTTTTATATGATGTCGTAAACGACTCTACACTCTCGTCAGAAATTAGAACAGAAAATAATCATGATTTTTTTTAAGAACAATATGTTTTTGCTTTGAGAGAACCGTCTTATTCAATTAAACATAGTTAATAAAAATAGTTTATTGCTGTCATCATCAAACAAAACAATTCAGTATCAAACAAAACAATTTTGTGTTTAGCACAACACTCAATTTGTGATTACATCGTAGCAAGGCGAATTACATTATAAGCCCTACAAGAAATTATAATACTTGGTGTCGAAATATAATATGTATAATTCGTTGTAGTTTCATATTTCGCCCTGTCATATATCGAGAACAAACATTTGCAATATAATACAAAATACTATATTACTTGAACTGTATATGACAGTCATGTTCTTGCCGATTGCTCTTTAAATTTACGCGCTATCTTTCGAATTGCGCATTCTGATTGGTGGACCCCCACTCCTAGATTGGGTCTCATCCCCACCCTTCATCGATTTTCTAATTTGCACCCGAGTTGCCCGCACGCAGCTCCTGAGGTCAGTGAAAGTGCAAAATGCTGTGCAGGTCTGATGTAGGCATTTCCTAGCTGATAATACTAGTTCTGTGTGATGAGTATCAGAAAGTAACCCTGGACTTCTGACTCTTTTCCAGTCATTAGAATGTTTAGTTGGCAATAGAATAGAACACGTGCTTTAAACTGGATAAGTTTTATTTTTACACTGACCTATAGCTTGACGAATAACATGGAAAATGTATAACTCAACTCTTTTTATGAAAAAAGAGGACATATTTCCCTTTTAAAACCACCGATTCAATTTATCGACTTGACTGTCATAATTAACGGCTGTCAGTGACCGAGTTGTAGAAAGATTGTGGGTAAACTGTTAATTGATTAGTGAATGTTTGAGCACGGACGCTTACTAAATTTGAAATATGAAATTTGAAATTTATAACGAAATTCTGAACAAGATCTAATTTAAAAAAAAAAGATTATTTCATTCCTGTTAAGAATTCCTGCTAATTTTAAAATATCGGAAGTTTTGATTTGATTTATTTTTTAATTAAAAAACAAACAGTAAAAGCTGCATGACACATAGGGGGAAAAGTTTTTTTAATTTATTAATTTTTTTGCAGAAAGTACATAGCTCTGTCAATAAGAGTATACATACGCAGTTAAAGACTTACTATTATGACCGCTGGATTTTTTCCCTCTCTTTTACTCTTACTCCACCATTTTTCATTATTTATTATATTGAAATAATAACAACATTTGAGGGAAATACGGTCAATAGAAAAAAATATTTGAGCGGGTTAGATAGGCCATCTGTACAGATTCTCGGCATGTAATATTTACGTAGGTATTTATTTAGGTCGGGGTCGAGATTTCTCCTCACTATTACGACTGATAATAACAACAATACTTACTTATGTAACATTTGCTATTCATACACTGTAAATAACACACAAACATACAAATATCCAATTTATGACAAATTTTGAATCCAAACATTGACAAAATATTATCCTCACTTGTTGCTTTACAAATTATGTTTTGTTCATTTGCTCCCTGCATGCAGGAAAGCATACATGCCCAGTTTTACTTCCTTCAAATGTTAAATTAATTCTTAAAATTTCTTAAATTCTTAAAATAACAACTTTATCTTCCTACATTTATTAATTTTGGACAATTCCCCATCGTTTACTTCCCTGTAGTAGTCGAACAGCACACTTAACAGACATTACTCCAAGAAGTGAATTCGTTCCACCTCCGTTTTCCAATTAATCCACACCAAAAAAAAGTCCGTGTGTAGACACGCACTTCTATATTTCCTATCGATACTTCCAAAATTCCCGGAGAGTTCTCTAAACAGTTGTTACTGTTCTACGACACTTCCATTCGCGTTTTTTCAACACCACCACGAGATCAACATTTTACGTCCTATTGCCAGAACGCCCAAGCCCCATCTCTCACGTTTATTTTTCGCGCGCGTCATCAGTCTCAGCTTCATGCGCGAACTGTACCCAAATATTAAGTTGGCTGTCCGGGTGACGCCGCGTCCATGGCAAAGGTGCAGACGTTTCGGTCGCCATTCTGCGACCTTCCTCAGGGCGTAATGAAGGTCGCAGAATGGCGACCGAAACGTCGGCACCTTTGCCATGGACGCGGCGTCACCCGGACAGCCAACTTAATATTGACTCCGGCCGCGGAAGCCTACGCTCTCACATGTACCCAAATACGTCCCTTTTTGCTTCCGCCGCCTCTCTCATTCGATTATCGTACTCTGTCCAATTTTCTGATTGGCCAACTTAATTTACAATTGTATGTTTCCCCTCCCACGGAATTTACTCACGTGTCCTTTAATTAATCACATTGTGATAATAAAATATCACAACTATCCCGCTTCAGATGACGCTTTATTTCAATCGGTGATATAGTGACATTCTTTAAAACGTAATATTAAAGATTTCAAGTTCCACGTCTGGTGTATCACAGTCCGGTTCTACCACTTCTCGACCAACTTGATCACCTGTTCAACTCGCATTGGTGCAGCGGTTAGGCCATTGCACCCTCGCGGCAACAATGCCTTCGTTCTTATCTCACTCGCCTATGCACACTCACACTTTTGCATCCTTGCACACTTTCACCAGATAACACCCACGTAGATGATTATCTTCCTTATTTTTGGCGCTCGGTATAATATTACAAGCGTCCATTTCCTTACAATTAACATTAACCTACGACAATCTTGTTCTTCTCCATACATGTTATATCCTCTTATACTAAACTTAAACCTATTCCTACCTACAAAGCCTATTATAATCTACTATTTACATTTTCCTATCAACTCCCTAATTACTTATATGGCTTGACATTTCTGTTATTGTATAACCCGATGTACCAAGGGGCATGGGCAACTAATCTTAAGAATTTATTTTGAAGGACTTGTAGTTTGTGGATGTTAGTTTTAGCAGGGTTGATCCAAATTGGACTGACATATAGCATTAGTTGTCTAAAGATTGTCTTGTAAATTTCTATGGCTGATTTGTAGTATATTGGGCTATTTTTGTATAGATTAAGGGTCGTAGCTGTGACAGTTTTATTTTCGCTTGGGACACATGTCATTGGCGCATTTGCATTTACATGTTTTTCGCAATTTAACTTAGTGTACAGGTACAAACCTAAGTATTTAACCGGTTTATTAGGGGGGTACCATTCTATTGTACTATTATTTAACGTGAGGGGAAGAGTAAGGTTTTAATGTTT
>JAHLJT010008446.1:17990201-18024904 GCA_031308135.1 Acheta domesticus
TGTCTTGGCTTGTCTCTGGTTTTCGCCCTGCCGTTGTGGTGGGTGCTTCTCCAGTGCTGACCAGCCCTGTGGCGTAGTTTCAGTTGGTGTCACCTAGGACAAAGCTACTGGTGTCACCCCCCCCCCATAAATTAAGTATAAAAAAATTTATTGCTGCATAATTGTACATTATTTTATTAAAAATACAAACATATTTGCATATGATAGTTATTTATAATATATTAAAACATTCTAAGTAATTAAGAATAATTGCAATATAATTTTTAAATAAGTTTTGTTTCATTTTAAAATATTTATCAACAAACGTGTTATTTATAAACCTCTTTACGAGACTTTAGGGCAGCAAAAGTATTTATAACTTCATGGAAAACTATGCTGATTGCAATGTCATTTTCTATTGACAATAGAGCCAAATTAGCTAGTCTTGATTAATATATACATTTTTAAGAAAATTATTTAAATTATATAATTCCAATTATAAAATATTTTAACTGATGTCACCCCTAGAACGATGGCACCCAGGGCGCGCCGCCCCCCCTGCCCCCCTGCCCCCCCCCCAGCTACGCCACTGGACCAGCCTTTTATATGATGGCGGTACATCTCTTCACAATTAAAGGAATTCGAGTCGATGGACTCCTCAAGATTCTACGTAAGATTCGTAGATACATAGGATAAGTTTGGCTTTATACCGTTAGGTGATTAGTACTATACGCACAAGTTTTCTTCATATTTTACAGCAGGGGTGCGGGATGAGGTGGGCTCTAGCTACGTCACCGCTTAGAACGGCGTACCAACTGTGGGCATGAACTTAACGCCCCAAAGTGTGCCACGAGAAATCCTATGATTCTTTTGAAAGTCTGAGGTGGTTGTTGCCAGCATTGCTAATTGGTACGTGCTGCTCCGAGTCGAACCTAAGTATCTTAACTGGCCGTGCTATTAAGCGCTGGCTGAGAACTGGGGAATTCGTGTATCAAGAAATCTTGCGCGAGTAAAATATATCTCTAGCTCTATAAAATGTAGTTAATCACAGCAATCGTCGCACAAGCGGCGCGGTCGTAAGTTCCCGAGATACCTAGCCAAGTCAACGCTCCCATCTAAATGCTACGAATTCATTAGGAATCATATTTCTTATAGATACGGTTCATCCCCCAGCGATGTGAATGTCTGGAATTTGCTTAATCTTCGTGACTACACATATACTGCGATTTCTCTAACTTTGCCCCTCAAGGCCACTGAAATCCCATCTTCGCGATGGAATATGTCACGGCATTTCGGGTCGTTCTCGGTCTTGCCGGTAGAAGTAGCATGATCGCAAGCACTGCTCGATATGGTCGCGGTCATGCGATATCTAGCGGAACGACAGAGGAAGATGCGAAATACCGTGACATATTCCATCGCGAAGATGGGCTTTGAGTGGCCTTGAGGGGCAAATTTAGAAAAATCGCAGTACAGTTAACATTCCGTCACTCGCGCGACTTTTCTTGACGTCTGAGCTCCCTAGTGATCAACCCAGCACGACTCGGCACGGCATGATTTCTTAAGACCAAGATTTCTTGGTCTTACACGAAACGGCACGGCAAGATTATCAGGGCTGCCTACGCTGCTTTAGGATTCAAGTGACAATTCAAATTATAAGATAAAAATAAGTATAAACACTAATATTATATCTGATTAATACGCAATATTATCATTAATTATTTTCACGTGTGAATGTTATTAATTACTTTATTATTTGTTCTATTTTATCGTCTATAATATTATGATGTAATAACAGCGAAAGAGGCGCGAATAGTGTTAATAATGTTACAGTTGGCAACACCCGTCTGATGTGACGTAGGCAGTAACGTCCTCTCCCCGCACCTCGCGCTGGGAGACGTCAAGAAATGTCGCGCGACTAGTACTCGCCCCTATTATGAAGTTTTCGTTTTTTATTAAAATCATTAATACACATGTCTTATTTATCTATTCTTATATTATAATTGAATACACTATGGAAAGAAACAATATATAATTGCAAACCACATTTGAAGCTTCCATTGTATTTCCGTCACTCACGCGGCCATTCGTAGCAGGAATGTTTGCGCGTTGGACTATGTCCAACGCCGCATTATTTAGTTTTCTACATTTTCTAATATTTACGTTTTTGCACAGCAACAAGAGAAACGCATAAACACATTTGAAATATACAAATCTCTCATATTACAGAAAACATAATTTTCATCAAGTATTCAAGAACACCGTTTCATACGCCAGTACTGGCATGTTGGATTCTGTCAAACAGGCACAACGACTTTACTTCAGGGAATGGCGACACAGTGCATAACAGAGATAAAAAGTTTATTGATACCCTTCTCAGACGCCGTTAGAGGAATAGACCATTGTTTTCATTCGTGGAAGGCTAACATTCCTTTTTTAATTATAAAAGAAAACTTCTCTTTGACTCTATGCAACGGCGCGAGTGACGGAGTGTTAACGAATTCGGCTAGCGCTGGTTTCACGGTCGTGGCCTTTCAGTAGAACCATCCCAGCATTCGCCTGGAAGACCAAGGGAAACCACGAAAACCCCAGTCAGCATGGCCGGCAAGGAGATTGAACCCGGGCCTCCAGAATGCTACGCTACGCCTCAGCTACTTCGCTTGGTACTCACAAAGGTTACAAATTTGTTTAGTTAGGAAAATGGTTTGTATGTTATGTGACTCGTTAAATTTCGGACAATCACTGGTAATGGGCCATTTTTTGTGAACAGTCTGGTGACACTTAATTGGATAGGAAGTTGTGACTTGAGGTCTTGTAATTAATTTAGAGTAAGTCGTCTTTGGGTGATGAATACGTGAACTTTCTTGAATACTACAAAGAATTTCCTGTTTCCCGGATCTTTATATGAGTGAAAGCTCCTTTCTCTTTGAATAAGGTATTTAATAGCTTTTCTAATGTCTGTCACGGTCGTAAACTAAAGTAACGGTGTAAAACTTGTTTTTAGTTTGTCATTGTAATCAGAGGTAAATTGAGGATATATATTGTTTCATTTCCCTATTCAATTCTGCTATATTCGAGATGAATTTCACACAGAGTAGGGGATTTTCTTATTTTCTAAATTTTCCGGGGTTTACATCGGTGAATGAAGACCTACTGCCACGGTCCTCTAGATTTTCTAGAAATGCGACTATGTAGGAAACTGGCACTGAATATTGAATATCTACGTCTTTGGTGGGCTTTTTAAGAGGTTGTTCTGTTGAATTACTGTCTGCTTGGCCTCTTTTACCAAAGTTTCTGTTTATGAACACTATTTCACTCACCGATGGAAGACATTCACTGACCCATTGCTTTTTGGTTTGCTACTTGGCTTAACATCGGTTGTATGTAAACTGTTAGAACATTAAATTGGCGACTACATGGGACATACGACACAAAAATAACTTCCTACTTGAAAACCAACGCGGCTATAGAATAGGCTATTCGGGCGAAATCAGCTAGGTATTGTTTGTAAAGACATTGCCAATTCACTCGACCAAGGAGAAATAATTGATGGAATCGTTATTGACTTTTCTCAATCTTTCGATTTAGTTCCTCACAACAGTTCTAAATAAATCATCTAATCGGAAGTAGACCCGCAGATAGTCATCTGAATTAGGGAATTTCTCTGCGGTCGTACACAGCGAGTTGAAATAGATAACTATTGTGGTGTCATGGCAACGTTTCCAAGCAAGCGGCATACCTGAGCCGGAAGCTGTAGTGAAAGGGCGCACCTGAGCTAAAAATAAAGGGGCGACAGGATGTGACTGCCCCAGGAAACATCCCACGCAAACAAAGTGTTGAGAAAGGTTAGTGGCGAGTCTGGGACGATTGTGCAAGATCCCTGGAATTGGCTAGCTATCGAGCCTGGGGACGCCGACAGTATGACGCCGGGTGGGGGAGACGGGGGTGTATATAAGACGCGCTCGCGAAGATTCAGATAGATTCGTAGAGCTTGTTGTTAGCCGAGAGGCTGGGTGGGATCTCCAGCAGTACACTCCAGCACGTGGTTTCCGGGGCGGAGACCGGTTTTTGGCGCCAGGCCATGTAGGTACTTGGATACCGGGGACTTAACGTCCGATTGCATCGCATCATGCGTTGTACCTGCTTTCGAGCTGTGGCACTGGGCTGTAGAGCCTAGGGACGGTCGGGGGTTTTTTCGCGGCTAAGAGGAAGAAAAAGGTTGCCGGGGTTTAATTAGTATTTGTAAAAATTTCTTTAATTGTTAAGATCTTGTAAATAATTGCAAATATTGTTATCTTCAAAGCAATGTCTGCGTCATTCACTCCAGTAGGTCACACCATCTATCCGACGAGATTTATGTGACGTCCGGCGTCCCTCAGGTAACCATGTTAGAGGCTTCCTTTTCTTATATTGTAGATTAATGATATCAGTACCGAAATTCGATCGACAAACAGACTTTTCGCGGTCGATTGCACAGAGTATCGAACAATTACAGGCAAATCCGACACTGATCATTTGCAAAATATATTCACAAATTTCCAGGTCTCAGAGAAACGGAATTAAAATAAGTCCAGTTAAAAGCAAAGCAATTAGTTTTACGGAGGCTCGAACACAGAAAACACTCCACTATACAATGGATGAAATAAAATTCCTAAGGCACGTTGTTGTAATTATCTGAGCGTAACAATTCGAAGTGACATCAGCTGGGCTGATCACGCTGGGATTCTTGCTGGGATTCTCATTGGGAAGATCTGGTGAAACTGTTAAACCGAAAGGAGAAAAAAGCGGCTAAATTCGCGAGCAGAGACAACGGCGGGAAACTATCAACTGGGAATCATTAGCTACACGTAGAAAGGCAGTACGACTATGACACCTCTTCAAGGCGTACACAAAGCAATCGGCATTGGATAGCTATCAGTGAAAGGCTTGTAATGTCATGCTAATTAAGTAGGGGTGACCTTTCTCACGAAATATAATACAGAAATCTAAGAACAGATAGGAAGATTCTGCTTTTTGAATAGGACCATTGCTGAATGTAGCAATGTACTTGCAGAGGTGTTAGCGACCATTTCCAGAAGTACGCGAGTTAGGCCTTAAGGGCGCAAATGTAGAGTACAGTGATGTGCAATGAAGGCCAACAAAAGTGCGGACAAAGAAATTAATAATAATAGTAATAATAGGCTAATAGTAATAATAGTAGTAGTAATAATAATAATAATAATAATAATAATAATAATAATAAAGTCGGTCCGGATAGCCGAGACTGCTAACACAAAACAGTGCCGTGGCGTGGCGATCTCAGACGGAAGGATCGCGGGTTCGAATCCCGCCTCGGGCAAAGGTGTGTTTGTGTATGTCTGTATATGTGTGTCGTCCTTTCTCCCCTCATTATCATCATCATTTCATCCTCCATACCCTCAGTGCTAACAATCCTGGGGAATAAAAATAGGACCCTGCTAAATCCTGTTCCCTTAATAAAAATTACATGCACCTGCTACCAAGATAAGGAAATTGAGCCCTGGTAAATGCAGGATGCATGTACGCTTGATCAAAGCCGCCTATTCTCGGGCAATAATAATAATAATAATAATAATAATAATAATAATAATAATAATAATAATAATAAATGTTCAAACACCGAATTTTGCTCTTAAGGAACTGTCTATCTCAAATGATGAAAAATCGTGAAATTTCGTGTTTCAATCGTTACCGAGTCGTATGCTGTTTTATTCTCTTTTAAATGCTTTAAACCATTTCTTTCTATGATTCTTAGTTTTTGAGCAAATATTCTTTTTCGAAGCGAATTCTCAAGTGCCACGTACCTATTGTCAACGTGGCCTTAGTGAGTCAAATGCATTTTTTCCTGCATTGGGAATTTTCAACACGCTGATGCATGTCAAACATCATAAATAATAAACAATAAAAGCTGATAATATAATTCTTCTTGCAGCTTGCAACCCATGATTTGCTTTACAGAATGGACTAGAATAGTTAATGTGTCACTAGAAGTTTCAGTTAAACAGACTGAAATGTCCAGAATATGCTTGTAAACAATTATTTTTCTGAAATAATCAAATCCTGATCTTTTAGTGTTGATAGTACCTTTACCATTCTAGTTCGTTCTTTAGAACAAACATTTGTGATTAATTTACAAAAACAAATATCAAAATACATCAACTTGTTGAGCAGATAGTCTGTCTGAAAAAAAACTCTGCAGTTTGGCCAAATTATAAACAAATAGAGACTTAAAAAAAATTTGATCTCAAATAGCATATAGAAACCAAACGTACCAGGAAAAATAGAAACAATATACTGGGATAGTTTATTATCACAATGTGATTATTAAAAGGACACATGAGTAAATTCCGTGGGAGGGCCAAAATACAATAGTAAATCAAGTTGACCAATCAGAAAATTGGACAGAGTACGATAATCGAATGAGAGAGTCGGCGGAAGCAAAAAGGGACGTTTTCTCCCTCAAATATTGTTATTGTTTCAAGATAATAGTGAAGAATTATAGAGAAAGAGTAAAAGAGAGGGAGGAAAACGATACTGCGGTCATAATACTTGATAATATTATTTCCACAGGTAGGCAGCTACCTTAACAACTACAGGCAAGTAACATTGGTTGCGAAATGATGAAGATAGCAGAATACATTACTAACCAAACCCTTCATTCCAGACGAGACACATTCGACGAAATATAAAAGAAACAGAGAAGGCATATCACTTGAACCTCGATCCTGTGTTGTTTCGGCAATGGAAAATTCCTCGGAAACACGTTAGTGGTACTGTAAAATCCGATAGTGCTCACATGTACGATATTCCAAAAGTATACTATACTGGAATATATTTTGAAGCATATGTCTTGGTTTTAAACACACTGAATCGAAGATTTGAAAGCTCTACATTAACTGTACTGCAAGGCATCGAACAGCTGTTAATTAGTAGTGCTAATGGAAAATATGCTTATCTCCAGCTTTGACTGAAACATACTCAAAGGACATACAGTTCAGTGCTTTAAACTCAGATACAGACGTTTCCTTTACTCTTAAAAACTGAAAATGATTCTGCTAAAGAAATAAAAATTATTCCAAATTTTATTGATGTGTTAAAGTGTGAAGCAGAAGATAATGCTTCTGCTTTATTCTCTGGAGTAAATACGTTAATACGTGACTGAGTAAATGACATCAGTGACAGCAGAAGGATCGTTTTCGGCTGTACGATAATGAAGTCGTACCTTCTGGGGTACCATGACGCAACAACGGCTTAACCACTTGATGGTTCTTCAATGTCACAAAGACTTTTTGAAGTTATGAAATCACCTAATGTAAAGGCCGACAAGTTCATTTTAGTAAATGAGAGAAGAATGGCGTATTATAGTTCTTACAGAGCAGATTTCTAAGCAGGAAGCCTGGTGTCTACCTCGGGTAAATGTGATTACACACTTTTCAAGGTAAAATTCCGTCCGGGCAAAGATTTCCACCTTGTGTCGTCTATGCGTGTCACTTTAACAATAAGCCATTGGATATTGGACATCACTGTTACAACGTACAGTTCTATTGTGTGTACATCAACTCATTACTGAACTTTTCTAAAGTAAGCTTATTCATTTGGAATGTGATTCGTGCGTATGTAGTATGTAAACCAAACTTGATCAGAAGAACTGATATTAATGACACTAATGATCTGAGCGACAATGAAATTAGTTACAGTAATGTTCAGTTGAGGTAAAGAAATGTAACTGGAGGCAGTACTGTTGTGACTTCTGTTTTGTGCGGATGAATTATATCCACAAGACAATGAGTCCGGAGTGTAAAATATCGACGTCAGTAGTGTAGGAAGTGAATCCAAATTTTTCAGTGATTAAACATACCATATCGTTTGAATTGAATCTCAAAGTATTAAAACCATATTACTGTAGTATTCTTGCCTTGAAATGTAATTTATTAAGCAAATAGTGGAATTTTAGCATGCTTTGAAGTGGGCAATATTTGTCCACCGTTGGTTTTACTCAGGGCAGAAAATATCTTGGTAATGAATTTTCCCTCACCTCCACTAGCCAGCCAATCACCTTCACTTTTTGTTAACTGAGAGGGCATAACCCACCTGCATGAGGTTTTCTTCCTCCAATGTTTCGGAAGGCGTAAACATTTTTGACACGTTTTCTTTCTTAAGTAATGCAAATAACTAACGTAAGTAACCCTAGCACCAGTCCAGAGAAAACTTTGAACAGGTGAATATGGGAGAATCTTCGGAATTGTATACGCTAAGTCAGTGGAATTAAGAAAATGCTCGTGATAGGAGGTTTCAAGTTTTTTTCCCACAAATATTTCTTGTTTCCACAAACTTTTTCTTGTTTTGTGGTTAGGTGTGTCAAGGTGCGATTGTATGAAGTGATATATTGTGATAAACTACATCTTTCCTTATTCCTGCCTTTCTATTTTTATTCTCTGTGTTCCTCATGGTTAATTAATACTAAATCAAGATCACAGCCAAAACGCACGCACAGAAATACCACCATTGAAAATACTCGGACGGCGCAATTCACTTGTTTCCCGGTGGCCTCCTTAACGGCGGCTTGTGGCAATTCATGCAGAAAGCCTGAAGTCTGGCTTATAGAACGTGTATGCGCGACGTTTTGGTTTTTATTCTTTCAGTTTGAGATCTTGACGTTTCTATACAGAAACTGTACGAGAATTTGCACAAAAACTGTACTGATCGGCCTTCACACTAAGGAAGAAAATGGAACACGGTGCAGTCGGGCTATGCTTTTTTGGTGAGGGAGGTAAACGGCTTAGGAAACGTTGACCATGGGATGCTGTCGGTATAGACCCGAAAATGCATTTTTTTAACAAAGATTCATGGAGACTTGGCATCGTTCACAAAATGAGAAATAGAATTATGTTGATTCATGGATGAGAACGGTAAAACTAGATTCCATGCAAGATATTCTAAACAAGATATTCTAAGGACGATATTCTAACGATATAAAGCATTTTCCAAACCAAATCTCTTTCAAGAGTCAAGTCTGTTTGGAGGTTTGGAAGTGAACTGATCTGTGTAGAAACATGTGCATGTGAGTCAATGGTCTCCGTCTTCATCAGGTTTTCCGATCTGTTTCCCTTATTTAAGCAAATGTTGAGATGGCCCATTAGTTTGCTTCTGGACATAAATGTAGCTTTACTATCTGTGTACATTTTTCTGAGCTCTTTCGGAAATGTAAATATTGGAATACGCTCGTTTCTATATGTATTTATAATTCAACTTGTACGTATATGCAGCGCTTGATTTACAAATATTTTAGGACCCGTAACGCACCACAAATTATTTATTAATTTACAAAAAATATTTATTAATTTACAATTTTTTTATTATTATTATTTATTTTTATTTATTATTATTTTATTTATTAATTTACAAGAATTTTAGGTCCCGAAACGCACCACAAATTATTTATTAATTTAATAGAAATAGTTATATATTTATAATGTAATTTAATAATTATTCCCGAGGTACCAGAACGCCATTCCGTCGCGTTCCACCAGAAATCAAGCCCTGTGTATATGTGTTTATGAGTATACGAACATTTGTAGGGCATTTAAAAAGCACTTTCTTCATCATAGTCGTTTTGTGGCTTCCAAACAGCAGAAACTGATGATGATGGCTAAGCCGTCAAAAGCTGCTGTTGCTGAAATAAATAATACTGTTGGCAATGACAACTCCTATAATTATTTCACTTTCTACACCAACAATACGAATTCATTAGCGACGTTTTATTCTTTACGTACTACTTCTGAGACTCATGTAACGTATGAGCTAAATAAGACGGAATGTTTCATATTGCTGTACATCATTTTCAAGTTGTTACGACTCAACATCACGTATAGTGCATGGCCAGTAACCAAGACTAGCACTTTATCGTCATCAATGTCATTCGGCCGTATTTTGGTGCAAACATCGATAAAAATGCACGACAGAACTGGCGTTTTCTAGTTCATATATTTTTACAAATAGAGGTTTAACAGGACTATGAGTTAAAGGAGAAATCACAATGTTCAACACACCTTTTCCAAACGTCGTTTCATCGAGTACGCACCGGTGAGTCGCCGATAACAGAAATGATTTTCTGGTAGGTTGCATCGCAAATAGGCTTCACATATTTCTTCCTTAAATTGCTTTCGTTTGAAACTGCTCTCCCAGTGTATTTTCCCAGAAATTTCTTCATTGAAGAAAGTTTTGGAAAGGAATGTCACAGTGTATTTAGTTTGTGGAAAGGAATGTCACAGTGTACATGTGTCGATGTTAGCAAATTCATTGCGCCTAGCCTAGATTTCTTCCGCATTTTAAAAAAAGCTGCCAATGAAACACTGACCATTCGATGATTTCATTTATTTTTATTTGTTATGTGTGACGTGCTACGAAGAGAAGTGAATTCAGCGCTGTGAGCGAGAATGATGAGTTCAGCGCTTTGTTCTTCGCATGTTTTCCTTGTTGCAAATGCTGCAGAACACGTGAGGTAAGATGTTTTCATCCACTGATATTTCAAAGCCACAAACATCACACCTAAGCACACAACTGTCCGATAGAATGCCATCTTCTGCGTACTGCTTATCTATTTCTTTCAGCTTATGGCTTTTTACCTTACAACAGAAAACGAGACCAATAATGTAGGTTGACAGACGTTTTTCGAGACATCGTTCCAGTAACTTATCAGGAATGAACATTGCCAACAGTGCAGTCTGCCTGATTATGACGTGAGCAGGGGCGGATTAACATATTGGCAGAACGGGATTTAGTCCGGGACGGCACGTTTTGAGGGGCGGCAAAATTTCTAAAAATTATGTTTTGAATTTTAATGTGATGTTCATTTGAAACTAAAAGTGAAATTAACCCATATTCCATCTTTTTCTTTCTGAGATAAATTTCATCCATGAAAGAGTGAGAAATAAGTTTCGGTATTAGATTTTGCTTCTAAAGAAACCTCATTAGCCACGATGTACATCTTTTAATATGTAAAAAATATGTAGAAAATATGTATCCCAATCAGTAAACGGGTAATAAGCCGGCCCCGTGGCCTAGATCGCTAAGATAGTGTCGTGGCGATCTCGGACAGCAGAGTCGTGGATTCGAGTCCCGCCTCGGGCATGGATGAATTTCTGTATGTCTGTGTGTGTGTGTGTGTACCGTCCTTCACCCCTCATTATCAACATCATTCATGTACCAACCCCCAGGGCTAACAACCTTGGAGAGTAAAAGTAGGATCCAGCGTATTTCTGATCCCCCCCTAATGGATGCCCGGGTGGTCCGAAGTGGCCTGTTCGGAAAAAAAACTATTTTATAATAACACAAATTCTCAAGTGCAGCAAAATTAATGGAGCCTAGGGCAGCGACGTGCATAAATACGTGCATAAATAAGATTTGTTTGAAAGATGACTTTATCGTAGGGCTATAGTAAACCGAGCTCTTAGTTGACGCATTGGTTCAAGAAACATCAGATTTGCCATCAAAAGTGAGTAAATGTTAGATGTAAAATAGCAAATACTACATCAGAATTCAACGGTTTTCATTTCGAAGTATCTTTGCCATCGGTAAAATATCCGGTAAAAGAAAAGACACCTTTGTCGCGATAACTGGCAATGAACGACAATGGGTCTCCTTCGCTTTTGTTCTTCTGAGGTTAAAATAGAGGCAGGTTAATTTAGAGCGAGGTGTAGAAATGCAAAGTGCATGACTTGCACTAACATGGTCTGATTTAATTTTAAACCGTGTATGTTCATGTAATATGCACATTCAAAATAAGTGTTTGTGAGTGTGGTCAAAGATTGGGAAAAGGGGGAGAAATAGGGGCAGAGGCTTGCAGTGAGGTGATTTAGGTGTAAATTAGGTGCATGGCAATTCTGTGAAATGCTTTCAAATGGGTTACATTACATGTTTGAAATAAAAAATGAAAACCCCCAATGCGCTTTGTCTGTGGGTGCATCACCTAAAAATGCGGTCTTTAGTAATTTCTTCAGCAATATCTTGTATATCATATTCTTTTGGTTTGCGTTTTTCCATCATTAAATATTTTATTTAAATAACCAATGATTATAAAAACAGTGTGTTCTTGAAGTCCGGTAACTTTTGTTAATTTATTGCATGCAAACTATAAACGACACAGTGTTCATATGTATGTCATATATACGAGGAACTCAAATGGTTTAGTTACAGCAAATGCTTGTAGTACCCAGATTCGCCATAGAGGGCGTTTTTGTGAAGATGGCGATTTCAGACGAACTGTGTTTTCTGTGTGAGAGAACTTCACAAAATAAGAGCACAATAGTTGTGCAACGGAAGTTCAGAACTAAGTATGAAATCTGGAGGAGAATTCCAGCGGCCGGCTCGTCTGATCGGTAGTTTTCCGTAGTTTCTCCCATCAATACCAGGACAATGCCGGAGCAGTAGCCAAACAAACGGGACACGGACCGCACGCCCTATTTCCTTCCGTGTCTTATCCTCAATCTTACATACAATACACACTTACATGCACTACACTACGACACATGGCGTGTGACCAGACGGAAGCTTACAGCTTGTTCCAGCTGGTGCAGTAGTTGGCTGGTGGGAGACACTGATTGGAGAAAACGCAGCAAACCGACGTGTAGGTCGGGTCCGGATCTCACCATCCATCGGAAAATCGCCAACTCCCGTGAAAATCATTACATTTACGGGACTAATGGCCATAGCAGTCAACGCGCCCGGAAACACGAAATAATAAATAAATATTAGAAATTATCAAGAAAATTAAGAAAGCAATAGAAATCTGTAAAACAACCAAATATTGAGTTATCATGGCAGCTTCCAGCTGAAAATACAAAGGAGTCGACACACAAATACAAAGGATGGAGCCGACTGTGGGTGGAGCAGACTGTGGTTGTTTATGACAAGTTAAGCACTTAAATATCGAAACGCTTTGAGTAGTGTAGAAAAGTATAGACCGAGTGGCGTTAAGTGCGCGGTGTCATGGAGGCGCGAAGGCCTAAAGGCCCGGAGACTGGAGGCCCGGAGACGTGGAGACCTCGAAGCGTGGAGGCGAGGAGACCTGGAGGCCTGGAGGCGTCGAGACCCAGAGATGTGAAGGCCTGGAGGCGTGGAGGACTGGATTTTTCGTGGAGGACTGGATACTGCGATTTTTCTAACTCTGCCTCTGAAGGCCCGTCTTCACAATGGAATATGTCACGGTATTTCTCGTCTTTCTCAGTTGCGCCGCTAGGTGTCGCATGGTCGCGGCTGTCTCAAGTAATGCTTACGATCATGCCACTCGTAGCGACAAGTCCGAGAAAGACTCGTAATGCCGTGTGATTTTCCATCGTGGATATAGGGGCTGGAGAGGCAGAGTTAGAAAAATCGCACTATAAAGGCGTGAAGGCCTGGAGGCGTGGAGGCCTGGAGGCGCGAAGGTCTGGAAGCGTGGAGGGGTGGAGGCGCGAAGGCCTGGAAGCGTGGAGGCCTGGAGGCGTGGAGGACTGGAGGCCTAGAGGCGTGGAGACCTGGAGGCGTGGAGGCCTGGAGGCGTGGAGGCCTGGAGGCGTGGAGACCTAGAGGCCTGGAGGCGTGGAGACCTGGAGACGTGGAGACCTGGAGGCGTGGAGGCCTGGATGGTGGAGACGCGGCGGCGCGACGTGGAGGCCTGGATGCGTGGAGGCGCGGCGGCCCGGCGTGGATGCGTGGAGGCGCGGCGGCGTCGAGTCCTGGAGGCGTGGAGTGCCGCCCGGCGGACGCCACGCCCCCTGGAATGAACGCTCTGCGCTCCCGCCCGCCGCCCCCTCGCGCCGCTTGTGATGCCACCAATTAATCGATATGCCCCGGGGCCGCGCCTTGACGTCTGCGTTGACAAAGGCGTGACGCTCTTCGCGGAGGGGGGCGGGAGGGCGAGGCGAGACGCGCCTCCGGCTGAGTGAGCTCGGAGCCACACACTCCGGAATGCATGGTGACTTTCAGAAAAGGCGTTGTGAGTTTGTGTGTGTCGCAACCCGGATAAAATACCAATGTCAAGGAAACACTGTGTAGAACATCAATGCGTGATATTCGGGGATTTTTCCTGGCATTGCATGTTCGATACACCTCAAATGCTTATCATCCGTAGAGACCGGACAAATATGTAGTATTAAACGTCAAAAATGTACATAAATATGTAATGAAAACGGTAAGAATATGTAATAAATACGTAAAATCGGATAAAATATGTAATACAAAAATTGTATAATTAAAAATCCATCAACATAATACGAAATTACATTTATAAAAAGTCCTAAATAAATTTTAAAATTAATACAAACTTTTTAAAAACCATTTGGAGAGCACAAGTTAATCCACTCTTTGCATCATACAACTTTCCAGTCAGTAGTAAAAGCTTGATCTCTTGGTATCCAGGACCGTGGTTGAGCAGCCAGACTACACACAATGGAAGCCATCGTACACGCTCGTGATATACAGCGTGACCAGCAATCACTGCAGCAAGCATCATTCTCATCGATATTTTACACGACGGCGATCGCACATTTTTCTCAGAAATGAAGGATAGACGTCGCAGAACGCGGCGTCAATGATAATTTTCACACCTAGATTTAACGAATAATGTAGGGGGAAATGCTGTTTTCTTGAATACTTTTCATAAAAAATGTAGTAAAATTGAAGGAAACTGATAGAAGGAAAATAATATTTTGTGAAAATAGCAAAATATGTAAAATATGTAATATAGTTCTAAATATTTAAAAATGGTACCGAAAAAATTGGATATTGTGTTAGGAGAGCGACTATTTGCGTAAATTACAATTTTGAGAACGGTAAGTAGAAAGACAAAAAATATTACCGTAATTACTGTAAGTAATAAAAATCCGGTCTCTAATCATCGGCAGTTCTGCTTTTACAAGGGCATCATCAGTTTGAACATTGTGCATTGATAAAATCCATAGATGTTTCCAGGCACGTCAAGTGATACGTCATAATTCCCAAAAGTTTAGTGAATATTTCATGGCGTTTGATGGCAGTGTATCCTCCCCCGTTGCGCGGTGAGATCCGACGCGGACCTATACGTTTGCTTGCAAGTCATTCTCCCTTCTTGCACTTAATTCTCCCATTTAAATAGTGCCGAACGTTCTCCCTTCATATTTGGTAGTATATGTATGTAGCATGCAAGAATAATTGTGTGATAGTAATTGGAGAAGAGAGGACAAGAAGAAAATGTGCTTGCAGTTGATAATCTTTCTTATACAGAAACGTCACTCTTGATGACTATGTATCAGATCACTAAATCAATTGAGGTGTTATTTTGTGTCTGCGAGTGCTCCAGCGATGGTCATTCGTTCTTAAAGAAAGCAGAATCTATCTGTGGCTTGGTGCAAGAAGGGCCAATTTAGTTTCTAGTTATTTTCGATGGCCAATATGTGGTTTAAAGGCCCTTCCATCAAGGCCAGAAAGATCAAAGTCAAAAGTTGATCCTATCTTTTAATTAAACATTAATTTACATGGGCGTACGATTGTTTTGTCATTTCGATAGTATAAGAAAACAGTCCAATCTGTAAAACTTGAAAATTGAGATTGGCTCGTCTTGTAGCAAGCCGCAGATATAAAAATTTTTTTTGTATTCCAGCATTATAAACGACCTTTTGTGTTACAAGAAAACGTTCATAATCAGTCGTTTTTATGGCACAAATGATGACGTATGAGATTTTACGGCAGGAATGATTGCATCATCACATATTCAGCCAATCGCAACGAGAGAATAAGGGGGAGGTAGAGGTAAACAGAACAGCTGAACACAGTTTTCTCGCACAGATGTAAAATACCCGAGACCACAGGAAAGTTCTTCGCAAAATTAAGTTTCATTCTCTAATAAATTTATAATGCTGTCATACAAAAAAATGGCATATGCAACTCGTTTATAATGTTGCTTTATTGCATTCGTACAAATCTGAAAACTCGCTCCTAACGTCACTCGTTTTCAAAACGTGTACTCCTGCAATAAAGCTTAACATTATAAACTAATTGCATAAACTACTATTGAGAACCTGAAGTGATGGACACGTTCCACGAAATGTTTCAATGAAGAAAAGTTACTAACACCTGGACTTTGGCTTCCTGCTGTCGTCGTTCTAGGACTGGTACCCTCGGTCATTTCTAACCAAATTGTATTATTGTTATTATTCGAATACGCCAACGTGGACCACGTTCATTTTAACTGGTTCTTCCTTCCTTCTTTCTTTGCAATTTCTTCTTCCTCCAAAATTCTTTCATCCTCTCCCGCTGTTCTTTTCCTTTTCCTCTTCTGTCCAGGTGGCTCCAGTCTCCTTTTCTGGTTTCTCCAGAAAACCTTTTGACTTGACTAATTTGTGTCTCAGAGGTGAACGATTCTGAATGTAGTGTTATATCTAGTTCTAGAATGTCTTTTTCTGTTTCTTTGTCCCAAGTATTATCCATTTATAATTTTTTAATGTAGTACCTCAATTTTTATATATGCGAATTATCAAGGACCTTCAGGAACAACTTTCAATGGCAAAACATAATAATTAAGTTTTTCCATTTCAACCGACTTTGAAACTCCAATTTTTTTACAATTGTCCCAAGCATTCGGCACTCGGACGATGCATGCGAGACCCTCGAACGGTTCCCCCAGTTGGAACGTCCTAGCTGTTAATGGAGACAACTCCCACAGGTCGTTAAAGATTTCTTGAAACAACCGCAGAGTTAGAGGAAAAGCAAATGGCTCGCAGCGGAACTCGGGTCCTCGATCCACTCGCACGCCGCGCTCCTCGCCCGCCGCCCCGCCCCGCCCCGCGCCGCGCCGCGCCGTCACCTTCGCTCCCAGTCTGACGTCACTTGTGGCGGCCGCGAAAAGGTTATGCAGTCGACGCGCACGCCTGCCAACCGCGGGAAGCATAGAATCGCTAAAGCCAAAGCGCGGTATAATATTGTAATTTAAAGAAATGGGCGATATAATTCTTTTCTTATTACTTTCTCGCCATATTTCGCTAGTAGTAAAGATAAAGTATTGTAATTGACGGCGGAAATCGGTAACTTTTCGATAGAAAAATTCTTGACTGGCTCTAGTAACAAACAAGTGGATAAATCTTTTTTTTTTTGTTATATAAGGTTGCATCAACATCTAGGTCATTAGTGACCACTATTGGATTTTAACGTTGTGGTATCTATGAGGATGAAACGATTTTGTGATGATAGCGGGTGAAAGGACGAACACATAAACCATGTCCGAGGCGGGTCTCGAACTCGCGGCCCTTTGGTCCGAGATCGTTAGTGCATTACAGATTTAGCGATCTCGGCCATCAGGCCGGCTGGATATTTCTTGTTTACATATGTAGTACAATGTTTTTCTCTAGCACGTGGTGCAGTCAAATTCCATGCCTCCCTGTCCAAACCCTCAGTTCTTGATGTCGAAAAATCGTTTAGCAGCAGTTTCTTTGTCCGTCTGTCTCAGATCAACGCTAGCGCCGAATCCGTTCAGGCGATTTTCTCCAAAATCGATGTTTTCCGACACCTCTGAACGAACACGAGACCTTGGGAGTTTGTAACAAATATTTTGTTTTTGGGGGTTCTTTAAATGAAGCTACAACATTTTCAATTTTTTTGAAGAATGACTATAAATTCTTTTATTAAGCTTGGTCCTAGGATTTTATAAAGAATGCTTGAAAGAAAGGGGTAAGTTTCATTTTCGTTGAAACTGTAGATATTTCCAAAATTGCAAAAATTACTAACTTTTGTCGGCGTCTTACTAGAACTACAATATATTTTCTCAATGAAATCCACTGTTCAAAGACTGATCTTGAAATAAGGTCATATACAATTTTTCGAAAATATGAGAATATTTTGTGTGAAATATAGACGATTTTAAAACAATTATTTTCTACAAAACTGTTCATTTTTTCTTTAATTTTTCTCTTCGTATGTGTCAAAGGCCGGTAAAAATCGTGCTGGTCCCATTTTCGGCGAAATCTCTGTATTTTCAATAATTGCAAAAAATGAGAAAGTGCAATATAGAAAACAGACTTTTCTTAGATGAAATCGATTTTTAAAAATTATATCTTTAATGATCATATACAATTTTTTTTCAAAAACATGTAGTTTTCGCACAATGATTTTATTTGAAGAATTTATATATTTTTTCAAAACTATTTTCTTGAAATTGAGCAAATGCAGCTACCAACAGCGTAATTTCCATTTTCCCAGAATTCTCCGCATTTTCGAAAATTGAAAACATGAAATTAACATTGTAAAACTGTCACTTGGATTATAGATATTTTTAATTTCTCGCGCTTAAGAAGGAACTTCTTAAGAAGAGAAAGTTATGTAAAGATGCGCCAAAAAATGGGGAATTTTCGGTCCAAAAACTTATTACAGGGTCCTGGTAACAAAAAAGGGGATAAATCCAAATTTTGCAAAATTTAGAAAAAAATTCCCTAAGACCTGGTGCAGTTAGAATCCATGTTTTTCGTTTCCTTGATACCGAAAAATCGATTGACGGCAAAACGTCTGTATGTCTGTCTGTGAACAACACAAGAGGCTAAACCGTTCAGACGATTTTCTCCAAAACTTTCCCCGATCGATCTGGCTGATGTCGTGGCCCCTTGAATTTGAAACTGATATTTTAATTTGCGGTGGGGGGTACTTTACATGAAGCCCCTAAGACATTTTAAAATTTTCAAACAATAGCGCCAACAAGTTTGATGAAATTTTGTTGTTAGATTGTCTAAACGACGTTTAAGAAAATGGTGCAGGTCTCATGTTGGTTGAAATGCCTGATTTTTCGAAAATTGAAAAAAATCAAAACTTTTTCGGTGTCTTCCTATGTCTACAATTATGAAGATATAATTTTTTTCTTAATGAAATCTGTTTATCAAAAACAGATCTTGAAGTAAAGTCATGTTCAATTTTTCAAAAATATGAGTATTTTTTTGCGAAAGTTTGTGTGAAACATAGGCAATGTTTATTTTCTTTAAAGCATTTTTTCATAAAAACTGCACAATTTTTTATTAAATTGGGATGTTAGATAGCATAAAGGACGCTTAAGAGAATGATACAGGTCTCATGTTTGTTGAAATGCCTGATTTTGCGAAAATATTTTTTAAAAAATCAAATTTTCGGCGTCTTTTTGCAACTACAATTGTGAAGATACAACTTTTTTCTTAAAGGAAATGTGTCATCAAACATAGATCTTCAAATAATGGCGTGTTGAATTTTTCGAAAATATGAGTATCTGTGGAGTAATTGGGCGTCAAAATTAATCGCCCGCTCTCAAAATCCTTGGCTTCCTGATCTAATTTCAGAGGTGTTTTGAATAAGGTGGATCCTATGTATGTTACAATGAGTATATTATTTCATATTTCTTTGTTCATTTCTTACATTGGAGCTTTCGTTATACGTTTACAAATTAACCTTTTAGAAATTATTTTAAACCAAATTGAATTAAACATGAAATAAAGATTGTTAACTTTCAGTCACCCGTTCCCAAATTACGCAGTTGGATGCTGCGTAAGGTAGGATTCGTATATTATTTCTTATTTCATTTTATTATTGTTTATTATATTTATATTATATTTCTGTTATTTCATTTTAAATTGCGTCCTTTACTTGTGTTAAATGTGAAAACGAATAGATGAGCGGTCATTGTCGGTTGTTGTAATCCACTGTTGTAACTCCGCACTGATAAGGCGACCATGACGGCTGTGTTTTGTTCGCCACAATATACAGTAATATTTTGATACAATTGTAAAATATTACAATACCATAGTGTTTAATAATGACTAGTATATGTTACTACTGTAAGTCCGTGAATACACTGCATACCTTATACAATGAATTCAATGCCAGAAATTTATTTTTTTACTCTCTCGCGCATTTTCATTTAAAGTTTTGAATAAAAAATCTATTAATTGAAACTATTTCATTTTTCGCACCAAATGTTCTACAATTTCAAATGAGTTATACAAAAAATGATGACGGAGATGTCTTAATACGGAGAGAAATTGTGGTATAAAAAGTATTGCGTACTAACATTTTGTTCGACCACACATTTCTACATTCTTTAAGATTTAGTAATCCCGCCTATAAACCTAGAATCTAAAAACCTCCGAAAAAGTCCTAAAGAAATACGTAATGTAATATTTTTTTAGTTAAATTCAAATAACTTTTAATATGCACATACAGAGAGGGAATGAAAATAGAGAAATACAACTTTTGACGAGAGAGTCCCATACGGTGATGGCATCAAGCTGTGCACATTTGGCTCGTTATCATTGCACAAAATATTATACCATCTTGCGTTCCGATTTTAAAATATATTATTTTGTTGTTTCTTACTTCCTCTTCGTATTACATACATAGTAAAAAGGTAGTATTGTTATTAACATAGAAAATATCCTTTGGCTCTTCATTCGACGATCAGATTCTTGAATAAAATACTGCAGTTAACCATTTATTATCATTTCAATAATACGACGTTTCGAGGCTAAATTTGCCTCATCTTCAGGCTTGTTATAAATTATACCAAATTCAAACTATAAAATAAATTTTTTAAATGTTTTTGTTTCGAAAAATTGTATACGTTGCAAGAAATCAAAGGTCCCAACCGCCGTTGCGGACAAATTTCTTGCAACTTGTACAGCTTTTGGAAACTGCCAAAAAAAATTAATTTTTCACTCAAGATCTCTGATTACCAGTTCTGAACAGATAATGCTAAGACATTCTATTGATACATCTTTCTGCTTGTATAATTTACTACTGAATATTTTTTTCTCAAAATAAATTTTGTAATATTTAACATTTCGTAGTTGAGAATATTTCAGTTAGCCTGTTTCAAGGCAAACATTTTTCCATCGATTTATAAATGACAATATGGAGAACTGATGCAAACGTATGTAAAAGTTTGTTTTACAAATTAATATTTTTTAAATCTGTCTAAAAACTTGAGGTGCATCTTTATAGACAACTAGAAAAGACATACTCATATTAACCAAAATATAGTTTCAAACTCGCGTAGACTAAAGTTGGTTCAGATCAGTGGAGGATTATCAATTTTTGAGAAAATCGTCTGAATGGTATATACCTGTATTGAGAAACAGCATTTATCCCTTTATCGATATAAGAATTTTTCGTAGGAAAAATCATTTGCGCTGCAACACAACAATATTTCTCTTTACTATGTACGTACATAGTAAACTATGTGGTCGTTAATTTAAAGCGGTGTGCGGATAAATGCTCATAGCACTGTTTGCTTCTTTCGCCCAGAACGCTTCAATAATTTATTACTGTTACTGTTGTAATATAACAAATGGGTACTTGTATTTCTTGCACTACATGATGGGATAACCTAGATCTTTATCTCTGGATACGCCACTGGTATTTCGATGGGAAAAAATTGAAAATATCAACGTATATTTATATTCTATGATCGAGTACAGACTGCCGTCTCTTGCTGAAGGGTTCATTTACAATGCCAAAGAAAGAGATGCTTCGTCTTCTTTCCTTTTCTTAAACCCGTTTTACACGTTTTTTTCATAATTTTTCTGTACAGAAAATGGGTGGAAAACTGACGTTCGCTTCTACCCTGTACGGTTTACGAAGTGAAAGTGGATCTACGAGATGGAGCGTTTCACGGTCATTTCGTTCTGTGCTCGGAAAAGCCATGAAAATATTTTCTCGCCGCCGCAAAAAGCTCTGAACATCTACCAATTGAAAATCGGTGGTATCTATGGTAATGAATCAAGTAAAGTTATTTGAGGACAGCACAGCACGACACAAACACCAGAGCCACAGTGCATGTTTTATTTTCTCACCACACTAATCACTTCACATCATGGGTCAGAATGCATCGATGAAGAAATGGTCTTAACGAAGCATCATCCTCATATTTGTAGTTCACCATCATACCAGCTAATCCTAACAAGTATTGTGGAGGAAAATGTTGCAAACACAATCTTTGCTGCAAAGCAAAGCACACGATTTGCAGCATAACATAATCTTTGCTGCAAAGCTCCCGACATGTGTGGTAGTGCGGTACATGTAAGTGTATGGGTGTATGTAAGGAGCGACAATAGGACAAGGAAGCGGAAGACAAGGTCGCGCGCAATACGTGGACCCTTTGTTAGGATACTGCTCCCAGCATTCGCCTGGTGTTGATCGAAGAAACCACGGAGAACTTCCGATTAGTGCAGCAGCAGCCGAATTCTCCTCTGGACAGCGGCTGAACTCAACCTAAACTTCGGTTTTTCTTTCTTGGCGCTCGGGGGGGTGTCAATAAAATGGAATATCTCACGGTATTTCGCGTCATTCTCCGTTGTGCTGCCAGGAGTCGCATGATCGCCAGCACTGCTCGGTAGTCGAGATCATGCGAGTTCTAGCGGCACAACCGAGAACGACGCAAAATACCGTGAGATATTCCATTTTATTGACACACACCCCGTGCGCCAAGAAAGAAAAATCGAAGCATAGCTACTTAGTGTCGAAAATCCTGCCACCATCGTCGAGACTCTAACCCTAAGACCTCACCGCCAGAGGCACAGAGTCACTGCAATGACCTAAGCGGATGCCTTTAGCCACCAGAGCCGGTCCATCTCGATCAGGTTTGTCGTCTCATTTTCCTGAGCCGTTGAGAAAATACTGAGATTGATCCTACTTTGTTTTTATTCTGAACAAAAATGTAGCTTCACTGTGTACGTTTTTTTAATATCTTCTTGTGCTAGTTGCGGTAGGCATAGAACTATAGAACCAGGTTAATATTTTGTTAGCAATACTATAATATGAAATATGTAGTTCGTTTACCAATGCAAAGAGTTTCCTATAACCCGGAAGCGAATATGTTTAGTTTTTCAATAGTGAATATGACGTGAGGATATTATGTATATAAGGGAATAAAGAAATGGGTGTGTCAGGAAAAGGGATGCAACTGTGTTGCATTAAGAAATGTACGATTAAGTTCAATAGCACGTATTTTGAATATCAATCTAGTGGAAATGCGGGGCATACCTACAGTTTTACTGTTTCGTAAAATCGAGGGATAAATTGCATTGGGAAAGAAATATCTGACTTTAATTTTGCATGGTAGAAGTGGTTCTAAAATAATTCCAACTTATGGTCCGATTAAAATAAGTTGGTGATTGACATTTGTGCTCCTGAAGCTGCAGCTTCATGCAATATTAGATTAGATTTATTTAAACTGCAATTGGGCATAACCCGGGTGGCAGCTAATTACAAAAACATAAATATACACAGCCTTTCCGTAATATAGGAACTCTAAAACCACTAATAATAATAATAATAATAATAATAATAATAATAATAACAACAACAACAACAATAATAATAATAAGAAGAAGAAGAAGCAAATTTTATACTAAATTGTAGTAATAATAATGGTAAAATAATGATAATAATATAAAAACTGACTGATTAATAAAACATTAAATTACATTAAGAGAGAAAACACACACACACACTGCATTAGTATCACACTGCACTTCACTTCACTAAGACCTGAAAACATTTCCTTCTTTATTCTCTGCTATACACTGCACTACACCTCACTTCACAATAGAACACTTATGCATCGCTATATAACCCACTATTCTCCCTCATTTACTTAATAATACCCTAAATTAATTTCCTAAACTGTTGGACACTTTGAGGAAAGGGTTCAAAGGTTTTTGCAGGCAATCTATTCCATTCCGTAATCGTTCGATTTGTAAAAGAAAAATTTCCCGACATCCGTTCTCTGCTGTCTTTAAATTTATTTTGTGCCTGGTGATCCACTCTACTGATGTATGTAGGAATACATAGCCGCCGATTAATTTCTTTCCAAGATGGATTGACCATTATAAGCTTCATACAAGGCGCAGAGGTCTTGCTACTGAATCGCCTGTTTTGAGTGAATCCCACCCAATATGCGTATATGATTTGGTTACTTTAATAAGTATTTGTTTTAAGTGTTTATTTTCGTGTCCCGGGAACACGTGCTCAATGGTACGCAACCTGTCAACGTCGCTCCCTCCATTCGCAACTGGCAATCACCAAATTCTTCTTATCGGACCATAGGTAGATTTATAAATTAAATATTTGCTATTTTAAATTTTTAAAAATTGCATCCATTTCCAGAAACATTTAAAAATATTACGGAAGCTTCGTGTAAAGTATCCTCCAAAAGAATCTTAATAATCACCGGAACGGCAAAACTAAATGTTACTCCAGACCTGTTTACACCAGTTTCAGCTCAAAGCTTCTAGTCGAGTTATATGTGACACACACCCACCCACCCATCCAGTCGAGCAGACAGACCTCGAATTTTCTGATACAAATCTGTGTGTACAAAGGCGACTCCCTGGCACCTTCAAGAATCTTAACCATTCTTGGCACAGCGCCAATAGACCTCAATTCATGGCACGTGTCCGAAGTTACAGTTCGCAAGACAGTTAAACACTGATTGTACGAACGAAAATTCGATTGATTGCTTGATTGATTGTTAGTGATTCTGGGCGCATGAACTACTGAGGTCATTTGTCCCGTAAGTATAGTGCTGTGTAGTAGTCGGGAGATGGCGTTGAACTTCTCCCGCTAGATGGCGATATCGGCGCCGGCCTACCGTCGACTAGAAGGGTTTTCTCCAACCAGATATCTCCTACCAGCGGGGCACCGCCCCAACCGGACAAGCTCCACGACCCCGAGCGGTCTACCGGCATGTGTGGCAGTGTAGTGCATGTTAGGGTTAGTGTGAGTGTAAGGGATGAGGATAGAACAAGGAAGAGGAAGGAAAGATCGTACTGCTCGGGCATGTCGCCTGGTGTTTATCGGGGAAACCACGGAAAACTGCCGATTACAACAGGCAGCCGCTAGAATTCTCCTCCAGACTGCGACTGAATTGGACCCAGCCCACACGCTAGTGTCGAAAAAACCTGCCGCCGCTGGCAGGCATTTCGACTCTAGGAACTCGAAGGTGACTCGAACCTAGGACCTCCCGGCCAGAGGGCTGCAGTGACATGAGCTGACCGCCCTGAGCCATCTATTGATTGATTGATGTTTCCGGACGCGTCAACTAACTTTGGTTATTAGTCCCGTCAGTGTAGTGCGTGTTTTTCCTCGGGAGGTGGCGATGAACTTTTCCCCGCTGGATGGCGAGATCTGGCGTCGACCTACCGTCGACTAGCGGGGTTTCCCTCAACCAAGTATCTCCCACCAGCGGGGCACCGTCCCAGCCGGAACAAGCTGTAAGGTGCCGACCGGTCTCCCGGCATGTGTGGTAGTGTAGTGCATTTTAGTGTAAGTGTGTGTGTAAGAGGAGAGGAGAGGACAGGACAGGACAAGGAAGAGGAAGGAAAGATCGTGCGCGGTCCGTGGCCCGTTTATTAGGGTACTGCTCCGGCATTCGCCTGGTGTTGATCGGAGAAACCACGGTAAACTACCGATCAGAGCAGCCGACCGCTAGAATTCTCCTCCAGACTGAATTCGATCTGGCTGACAAGCTAGTGTCGAAAATCCTGCCGCCGTCGGGACTCGAACCTAGGACTTCACGGTCAGAGGGACTGTAGTGACATCAGGTTGATACACTGAGCCATCTCTTCCGGTTTGAACCATCTAAGTCCGAACATTCAAGATGGTGTTGTTCAGGTGATTCCGATACACCCGTCATGCTACTGCACAGCGAATAAAAACAAACGTCTTGCGGGCGGGGGGGGGACGGAAGGCGTGACAGCTTCCGGGACCGCAGCTGCGGTCGGCGTGACGCAACGCTCGCTGAGCACAAATCGCAAAACGTTCAGCTGCACGCTCCACAATGCAGCCGCAAGTAATTGGTTACACAAGTCACATAATCATCGCAACCTCGTAAGCCATTCGCTAGCGCACGCCCTGAGACCGCGGACGTACACTTGCTCACCGCAACCGGGATCTGGCTTTCAAAAACACTCTCCTATGGCAATCTTTCCTTCATCGAGCATTCACGTCATGAGTTCGTGAACCGAGGCATGTTAAACTAATAAACACGTCCTACTATCCGGAAAATATGTTCGAAGTGACTGCAAAATGTCTAACCTCACCTAACCATGTCGATCGCATCTGAAAGATCCGATTCCGCATTAAGAGATCGTCCCAAATCATGTAAATCTTGATTTACATGAATTGGGATGATTTCATGTAGACTTTTATCTATCCATACCATCGTAAACCACGAGATACAGTTTGTAACGTTCTTGTTTCTACAGTCCATAATTTGCTCGAAAATCGTTAATTGTAAGTGGAAAATGAGACTAATGCAAAATATATTACAAGATAATTGAATAATTTCAGTTAAATAAAATGTAACTTTGTACACCTAGACGAAATGGCCTTGAATTTGAAATTCACCAGCCAGTTTAGTTGCGCGGGAACCTTCCTAGAGGCTGGTTCTCGAGCGATTAAATGCGCGATCGCCGTAGTGTTCATGAGTTTCTGATTCTAATATACTTTTCCCGGCTTTTGACGCCTTTCCCAGCAGTATGGTATGTGTGTGAGCCGCGCTGTAGAACTTTAAAATGTTTAAGAAAATTGTGTCGCCCGCCGATGTTCCAATATGTCGTGCAGCGTGTTCCGGACGCTGGTCGCGCCAAGTGCGAGGCCGCCGTAGGAGAGAGCCCAAATGCAGCGGCAGAGGGCGGCGCGCGGGGCGAGGAGGTTTTTTGCGTCACTTTCACTGAGCGCTAGGAGGCACACGTGATCAGGGCGTGCCCGTCATTACAGGACACAGCATGACTGGGGCTTAACGATCGAAATCAGTGCAGGAAACGAGGTCCCCTTGGAGAAGGGCCAGAACGCACCGATGAAGAAATACCCATGAAGCATCATTATTACACTCACTATCATACCAGCTAATCCTGAAAAGTATCGTGCGGGAAAATGTTCCTCGGAACATAACCAAAAATTGATTTTAATTGATACGGAATGATTGTTAATCCTGTGAATGAAGAATATCAGATGATATTCTTGCTTGCTATAATGCCAAATAGAGCTCCGATTCATAGTACATAATGGAAATATTTCCCTCTTCATAAATCGTGTATATCTGACCATGAGCAGATCGAACACCATGATAAGATGACCTTAACCATATCTATTTATTTCATTGTTATTTAACATGAAAGAAATTGAAGATGGTGTTGGGAACAGAACTCACATCTCAACAAGCAAAAGAGGTGGCACCATTTCAGCATTTGCTCTAAGGATCAAGACAAAGAGAAAAACGTCTTCCAAATCTATCACAAATGGACATAACAAGGATGAATTAGAAAAGCACTTTTAAAATGTATCTCAAACAAAAAGCATGTCCATTTAATGTCATTCTTGGAACGAGACAAATGACCTTCACTTTTAGTAACAACAAATGACACGAAACGGTAATTAAGTAGGTAAAATGGTAACAGCGTCAAGTGACAAGGGCCACGCCATCCGGCCTTGTGCAGTCTCGATTAGTGTTCGTGCCTCGTGGCGATCAGAAATATTTTTTTGTACACAAACACATTTTTATCCAAAAGATTTATTTTAATAATCGGTTATTTTGACAATTCATAAACACCGGTTAAACCGTAGTTTAACTAGTGGTGCTACAACAGCACATACTTTCTCGCATATTTGTAACTGTTCCACAATAGTGGAACAGTTACATCGACCTGCAAAAGTGTTTTTAATCAGCAGCATTTTTTCGCAGCGAGACGGGAACTCAGATCCTCTGAGTCTACACGCCGTACAACTTATCTCTACTCCAGACAGCAATGACGCACGAACTAGATGCGAAACGTAAAAATCTAATTGTCCCAAGCCGATATTTCCAGCAAGAAATTTTGAAAAATTCAGAGAAATCAACCAAAATTAGACTTCCACCATTCTTGAAGCACCCCTTGTTTTATACGTACATGGAAAAATGAAAAAAATAATTGAATCACTTTTAAGAAAAAAATGTTTTTATAATTTGCATTAACATCGCCCAGAAAACTATGGCCTTTTTTAAAGAGCTGATTTTTTACAACAGCTTTTGTTTTAGGAAAAAATATTTACCTTCAATTTTGTAGTTTTGAAATGTTAAATTTTTGCAATTTTCGAAAACATTTCGTGGAAAATAGTAGAAAACACCGTTGGTTGATATATACGAAAAATTTAAATGAAAATCTTGGAGACGTTTTTGAGAAAAATGTTTTAAAATTGTCTTTATTTTAAGCGGCGACAGCTCTATATTTAGGCAGAGAGGGGCAGGATTTTTGACACTAGCCAAATAACTAGGTTGCATTCAGACGCTGTTTGGAGGAGAATTCCAGAAGCCGGCAGCTCTGAGCGGTAGTTTTCCGTGGTTTCTCCGATCAACGCCAGGCGAATGCCGAAGATGTACCCTAACAAACGGGCCACGGACCACTCGCGACCTTTTCTTCGTCTTCCCTGTCCTTTCCTCACCGCATATTTACACACACAGACACTGCAATGCAGTACACTACCACACATGTCGGAAGCTTAGAGCTTGTCGCGGCTGGAGCGGTCCCAAGCTGGTGGTTGATACCTGGAAAATACCCGCAAGCTGACATAGGTCGTCGCCGGATTTCGCCAGCAAGGGTGGAGGTTACCGCCACTTCCCACGATAAAAACACGTACTCCACATACGGGACTAATGGTCTTTGCAGTTGACGCGCCTGAAATCAGCATTAATCCCGAAAACACGAGTTTCTATAAATCGATTGAGGAATATCGTTTTTCGAGAAAATCGGCAGAACTGTTTTGGTGCTAGTTGACCAGACAGACGGACTGACTGATTGACTGACGGACGGACAGAGAGACAGACAGTTATTTTGACGTAAGTCGATTTGTCGATTTGCGGTACCAAGGGCTCAGAAAACATGAATTCTTACTGCACAACGTGGTAGAGAAAGTAATATACTGCATTTAGAAACCAGATACATCCACTTTTTCGTTATCAAGGGCCGGAAGTAAAGAGTTTTGCTGTCAAAAATTTCCTGTTTTTTTTCACAATTACAACTCTTTTTTTACGAAATAAATATGATAAAGTAAAAATTAATATACATATTTGTTCCGGCGTAAGTTCAGGAAGTGTATTTCCACCAAAGGCAAAAATATGTTTAAGCGATTGAGAACAAATGCAGGATTCGCGAATTAAATATAAGCACCAATTTACGTTTTAAGCAACATTTTAATGCAATCCACAATCCATTTCGGTATTGAAAGTATGCACGGCAGCTGGTGGGGAGGGGTGTATAGAGATGGCTGGGAGGCGCAGGCCTGGCAGAGGTGGGGGTGGTGAGACTGAGGGGTGGTGGGGAAATAAAGACGATTATTTCCGTTGCACCCTCTAGAGATAACTTCTTCCTTGGCCTAAGAGATGATTATCCATTGAACAATGTACGTGGCGCGGGGCGGCGCGGGGCGGCGCGGGGCGGCGCGGGGCGGCGCGGGGCGGCGCGGGGCGGCGCGGGGCGGCGCGGGGCGGCGCGGGGCGGCGCGGGCGGCGCGCAGCTGACTGTCGACGCGCGCCAGAGCGGTCGTGTGCCCGCGTGGGGGAGGGGAGGCGCCGGCCTTGCCCCCTCTTGGCCAGCTGTGCGCCATTGCGGGTCAGGGCCCGCGCGGTGCGCCGCCGCCGCCGCCGCCGCCGCCGCCGCTGTCGCGTCGCGGCCAAAGGTGCCGGCTTCCAGTGGCACCGGCGTATACACTCAAGGCACGTCATAATGGCGCAGTAATAAACGAACGTTGATGTATTTCACCGAGCGAAGTGGCTCTGTGCGTACCGCTCTGAGGGAGGTCCGGGTCCCATCCCCGGGCCGGCCATCGTGATCAGGCTTTTTCGTGGTTTCCCTTGGTCATAAGGCGACAGGATATTTGAGGTGCAATTCTCACACAAAGATCCAAATTTTTTTTCCGTTGGGTTCCACACGCAATAGTGTCATGACTGTTTAGTGGATGATTTTCGAGTTATTTTCTAAACCAATCGAAAAATGTCGGGTTTTTAACACTTTTAGCGAAAAAACGCGTTTCTAGACAAAATTTTTGTTGGCAAACCTGATATTCGTGTTCAGCGACCCCAAAATCATACAGGACCCCAAAATCGAAACTACATGAAAACTTTCTCCTATTTTCCACCATTTGAATGGACTGGAGAACGTATTTCACGTTCATCAGCCAACTATGACCGCAAGAGGGAGCAAGAGGGGAGCCGGTGAGAACCTCTGTTCCCGCTCTGACGAAAGCGCCTGATAGGTTTACTGAGATTCCCGGCGGTCCCCACGAAGTTCCTGGCGAAGGGTGCACAGTTGTAGTGGGGAAGCGGGCGGAGCTCCGGGCAAAAGTCGTGTACTGAGTCGCCCCGATCAGTACACGTCCTGCCCCCCTCCGCAGTGCGACCACCCCGAACCCAGTGGGTGGTGTATGATACAATTATCATCCTTTAATTCTTTACCTAATGAATTTTTAATTTAAAATCGAAAAAATCAATATTTGTTTAAATAATCATTTTCTCCATAGTGATACCACAGAATGATATCAAAGAATCTCTACCGATTCCACTGACTTCCAGAAATGAATTGAGCTAGAGTAAATTAATTTATTTTTAAGACTCTCGATTAATATATTTATTCGTGCAAATCAGAAAGAAAATTACTGCTGGCAGGGTAAATATAAGAGCTAAAATACAGTTCGAAAGCAAAACTAGCAACTAAAGCAGCACACATTCATTGGGTCAAGGGAGCAGGATCGAGCACCCGGCTGAGATAATGCCACTGACCCAGAACTATTTACGTTTTCATATAAATGAATTACGTCATTAAACAAATGTTTACAAAAAACGGTAATTAGCTGCGTAAATATAATGATAAACATATTTATTACATATAAGCCACGATTTAAACGTCATAAGTACTTGTTACTTTAATTAAAGCTCATTAACACTAGGTTTGGCAATAAATACAGCGTTCCATCATGTTTAAACTTTTTAGATTTCATCGGTGTCTTTGGTGGCCAATTTGAATTAACACATCTAAATATCTCAAAATAGTTATCGCATCATACGAAAAATTTTTCAAATAAGAAAATGAATACACGTCTGTGTTGCGAAATGCTCGCGCCGCCGGCCGGATGGCGTGGTCGAGAGGCAACAATGAAATCTTGATAGCTTAGACACCAACGGTATTCGTTTAGAAAGAAGTTCGATCTTTGATTCAACCTAACTTCATAAATTTAAGGTCTCTAGATGTTTCATCACTTGCTTTTATTAATCGATTTTATAGTGGAAACACTAAATTTTAGTAGTCTTAAAATTAATAGAATAATCGCTTATGTTCCGTCATTTGTTCATTATTCCATATTGGGGGTAGTAATCGATCTATTGCGAACAATCAACATTTCATATTCTTACTTTCAAGAATGTTACTGTGAGGTTTTAATTAGTGAAGCGAAAAGAGCGAGTGATGGTTCGATGATGTTCCCCAAAACGCCAACTGCGATGGTCATTATGTTATATAGGAGCTCGAGTGGAAAATCCGCCATTCTCGGGACTCCAACCCTATTACCTGTCAGAGACGGTGCAGAGACAGCGAAGATGCGATTCTGTCCTAAATCAGCGAGTTCAAACATCATTTCTAAACATCATAATGTATCACCCGGTTCCCACGTATACTTTCGAAAACAAAAGAATTTTAAGAAAAGCAATAGTTCAGGCACAAATAATGAAAAATAGGATATTATGAACGCTAGTAACAAAACTAAAGCAATGTAAGATATCGTAAAAAATACAACCACATCATCTCGATACTTTGTAGAGAAAGTTGTTTTAAAGGATAATGATAGAGAAGCGAGTAATCCGGAAAAAGTTGCCAATCTCTTCAACAAACACTTTTCTATAATTGCGTCTGATCTCACGAAGGGACTAAAACCACAAAATTCAACATCTTACGCTT
This sequence comes from Acheta domesticus, assembly GCA_031308135.1. Taxonomy (NCBI): domain Eukaryota; kingdom Metazoa; phylum Arthropoda; class Insecta; order Orthoptera; family Gryllidae; genus Acheta; species Acheta domesticus. Next base: position 18,022,139 of record JAHLJT010008446.1, read on the forward strand.
CCCAAAAAATTTCCGATACGATGTTTATTTCCGAAACTTCTCCCAACGAAATCCTCAGAATAGTCAGTAAACTAAAAAATAAATATTCATTTGGTTTAGATGAATTTCCGGATTGTTTATTAAAACCTTGTGCACCTGCCTTTATACATCCGTTAACTCACATTTTCAATGCTTCTTTATGTACAGGAATATTTCCAGATATTTTCAAAACAGCAAAAATTAAGCCACTTTTTAAAAAGGGAACAAAAATGAAATTCAAAATTACCGGCCAATTTCTCTTTTGTCAGTTTTCTCAAAATATTAGCGAGGCTTTTCTACACACGAATGGAAACTTTTCTCAGGAAAAACGAAGCGTTTTCAGACTCACAACACGGTTTTAGAAAATCAAAATCTACGGAAACTGCCATTTTTTCTTTTCTTAAAGATGTTGCTTCATCAATAGACCAAAATGAAGTACCCATTGGAATATTCTTAGATCTTTCGAAAGCTTTTGACGTTATTGACCATAACATCTTGCTCTCAAAATTACCTTCGTATGGAATTCGTGGTATTGCCCTAGATTGGATAACTTCGTACCTTAAACATCGGACTCAAAGAGTAGAAATACCATACTGGCACGAAAGGACATTACATACTTATTTTCCAATTCTTTGCCAATTGAGCATGGGGTCCCGCAAGGTTCGATCTTAGGTCCTATTCTCTTTCTGTTATATGTAAACGATATGCCCTCGTCTATTAAAAATGGAAGAACGGTTCTGTTTGCTGATGACACGAATGTTCTTTGCAAAAAAGAAGCAGTAAATAGTACAATTTCAGAAGTTTCAAATTGGTTTAATAATAACAAATTAATTGTTAACGAAAGAAAAACTGTTTCAATGCATTTTTGCATCTCAAATCGGAAATCGCATGTTCCATTGAAAATGAACAATATGCAATTAGCTGATGTTGAGGCAACAAAATTTTTAGGTCTTTCAATTCAATCAAACCTCAAATGGAATGTACATATAACAGAATTAAACACTAAATTAAGTTCATTATGCTACGCATTCAGAATTCTTTCAAATTCTGTCAGCCTTCATGCAGCTCGTTGCGTTTATTTTGCAAATGTGCATTCCCGCCTGAGATATGGCATAATATTCTGGGGAAGCTCATCCTGTAGTATTCAGACCTTCAGATTGCAAAAGAAAATTATTCGAATAATGAAAAAATGCCTTCCACGTGATTCCTGCAAGCCTCTTTTCATTGAGCTGGGAATCTTACCATTGCCTTGTCTATTTATTTACGAATCTGTAATATTTGTCAAAAATGACCTACTTAACGGAGGGAACATATTTTCATGCAATATTGATATTTATAATTACAACACACGCCGTAGAAATCACGTGCATCAAGTGTCAGTATCAACAGCTCAGTACAAGAAATCAACATACAATACATGTACGTTACTTTACAACGCATTGCCAGATGACATTAAACAATTAAAGTCGGTACACAAATTTAAGTTAAAAGTAAAATCTTTTCTGCTGCAAAACTGTTTCTATACAATTAGAGACTATACTGATCGTGAAAAAGAAAAATAATGTTTATTTTAACAAAACAAAGATATATAATGAATTAGTTTACATTTGCATTGTATACATTTAAAAAAAAGATTTAATACGCCTGTAACAAGTAATGTACTTCAGCTTCCGGGTCAATGACCCCCATCTCGATCAGGTTTTTGTCCAGTTTCCCTGATCCATTGAGCAAATGCTGAGATGGCCCCTTGTTTTGCTTCTGGACGTAAATGTAGCTTCACTGTGCGCACGTTTTGTTGAGCACTCCTTTGCTTTTCGTGGTAGGAGTAGAGCTGAGGATGAGTTACTATTTTGTTAGCAATGCAGAAAAATTGCATCTGCATTTCGTTTACGTTGCAAGTATGTTTTCTATAACTCGGGAAAGAAATATCTAGTTTTTCAAAAGTTACTAATCTCGCGCTTTTTTAAATTTGATTGTATCTTTTTTATATTTATTCGTCTTTCAAACATCATATTTATAGTTAAAATGTTGGGAAAGGATTGTGGAACTTAAGAAAACGTGCGCATATAATTTCTCCCCCACACGTCATATACAGTTTTCACTGTTTTTTGAGAAAATAAATCAAATCAAATCAATTAAATCAAATCAAATCAAGGACTTGTTTTTAAATCCTGAGATTAGTGGATGTATATAACGCAAAGTCCAACAATCGTCTGAGACACGCGTCTTGTCACAAACAATTTTTAGTGGTTATCATAATATAAACGGTCAAAAATATAAAACAATATGATTGTCACTAATAACATTAATAACTGAATACTCTGGTATTATTTCTTTCTTTTTAGGACAACCAATATATGTTCTTAAAAATAATTATTTTTCGTATACAAATACATCAGGTGTGAACAAAAATTAACATAATAATGTCTGAAAATTTAAATGAAAACCAAATTTGATGTTATTGTGTATTTTAAAATATTAAGAATAAATTAAACAATAATCAGATATGAAGTAGTGGAAAAACATAAGTATAAGTAAAAACTATGTAGTAAGTACAAAATATGGATGGAAGAGAAAAATTGAAGGAAATGGGAGGAAAAAATGGATGGAAGAGAATTTACGAAAACATGTTAAGATTAATAAAAATAAATAAAATATTTTACTTTTGTACGTACAGTACTGCACCGCTAAGTACCTGCTTAGTGTTTGAGGATGTTAGGTATTCCTCTCTTTCAGCCTTTCCCCGTT
>JAHLJT010008446.1:18033259-18153956 GCA_031308135.1 Acheta domesticus
TCGGCTGAATATAAAATCTACTCCAGGTTGCAACCAGCTACCTAAGGAGCAGATCCGGTGACTATCAGTGCCTCTACAATACTTTACGCAAAATGTGGGCTGTTCCAAATAAAGCTATTTCTTGCACTTCCCAGTCTTTTGAATTACCTGGGAGTTTAGACAAGTTCTTACTCAAATTTTGCGGAACAAATCCCAGAGCTCCGATAACTATCGGGACGACCTGTGCTTTTACGCCCCACATTCGGCTGATCTCGATTTTCCAAACTCTTGTATTTAAGACGTTTCTCTGCCTCCTTGGTAACGACGTTTTGATCGCAAGGTACAGCAACATCGATAAGTAAACACGATTTTTTCGACAAATCCCGGATAACTATATCCGGTTTGTTTGCCGCTATCGTGCGATCAGTTTGAATTTGTTGGTCGTACAATATCGTACACATTCCAACAGACGTCACCGGTTTTGGTGAGTGTTCGTACCACTTGGGGCATGTGTTTGGAACTTCGAGGGCGGTACAGATCTGCCAGTGGAGGTAGTTACACACCCTGTCATGTCTTTTCAGGTATTCCGTCTTTGCTAGAATTGGACAAGCTGAGACAATATGATCAATGGTTTCTACTTGCTCCAGGCAAATGCGGCATTTATCATCTTGGGAAATTTTGAGAACCGCTTTATCATAATGTCGTGTTCTCAAGGCCTGATCTTGGGCAGCTATTACAAGTGCTTCCGATTCTGGCTTCATTCTTCCCCTTTTAAGCCACATAAATGATTGATCTTTATTGATCTGCACCTTGTCCATTCTTTTTAGGTATTGTCCGTGGAGTGGTTTGTCTCTCCACGATTTCTTTAACATTTTTTGTGTTTCACACTTCATGTTTAGCAGCATCAGAAGTTCAGTGTCTGTGTTATTCGACGTGTCTTGCCTAGTTTTCTTCGCAATGCTTCTAGCTACACTAACAATGCCTCTGTTTCCCATTCTTCGGTCAGATTTAATGACCTGCCTCATTAGAGGGTCATCTTGATGGCTGACTACATACTTTCCCATCCCGGCTATTGCGTTGTGCCAGGAGGCCTCAATTTGTCTGAGGCCTCTTCCTCCTTCCTTACGTGACACATAAAGTCTATGTATATCAGCTCGAGGGTGGGCAACATGATGCATTGTTAGCAGTTTTCTGGTTTTTCGATCCATGGTGCGAATTTCCTGCTCAGTCCAGTCCAATAGTCCAAAACTGTATTCGGCTACAGGTACCGCCAAACTACCTATTGCAGAAATTTTATTCCTGGAATTCAGAGCGGACTGCAGGACCAGTCTCACTCTCCTATAATACTCCCTACGAATTCTCTCTTTCATTCTGTCATTCGAGATGGTTTCACATTCTTCAATGCCCAGATATTTGTAAGTTTTACCTGGCTCAAGATCTTGAATCACAGTGTGCGTATCAATTTCAATGTTCTCAGACGTTGTGAGTTTCCCTCTTTTTAAATTGATTTTTGCACACTTGTCAAGACCAAACTTCATGCAGATGTCATTGCTAAAGTCATTCACGACAGACAGCATTTGGGAGAGAATCGCTTCATTCTTAGCAAACAGTTTAAGATCATCCATGTAAAACAAATGTGACACTGGCCTTTCATCACCATGGAGTTTAAAACCAAAGTTAGCTTGCGACAACTGTCTCGATAGTGGGATCAAACTAATGCAAACAGCAGAGGGGATAGTGAATCTCCTTGAAAAATACCCCTGTTAATCTGAATACTTCTGGTTTCTACTGCTTCCTTTCCGTTGTGGATTAGTAACCTGGTACTCCACGACTTCATACTAGCCTTGCAAAATTCAATAAGTCTAGGATGAAATCGATAGATCTCCAGGGTCTTCAAAATCCAGTCGTGTGGTACACTATCAAAGGCCTTTTGGTAGTCAATCCAAGCCATGCTCAAATTACGTTTGCGTTTCTTTACATCATTCAAGATGACTTTATTCAGGAGCAAGATTTCCTTACAGCCATAAGAGCCTTTACGACATCCTTTTTGTTCAGCTGGCATTAGATGATTCTTATCTAGATGTCTGTACATTTTGTCAGCTATGGCTGAAGTTATAACTTTGTACAGTACTGGCAGACAAGTAATTGGCCTGTAGTTCTTCGCCTAAGAGCTGTCTCCCGCTTTGGGTAGCAAATACGTGATGCCGCGTGTGAGCCATTCCGGGATTTCCTTTGGGTTTTCAAAAATTTTATTAACAGCCTTTGCTAGATGAGAATGTATTGCTGTTAATTTCTTAATCCAATAAATCTGGATCTTATCAATCCCGGGGGACTTCCAGTTTCCCATGTTCTTAATTGCTTGGAAGAGGTCCTCTTCCGAGAATTGGTGAACATCTTCCACTGTTTCTACAAGTTCATTGGCAGCATCAACTTCAGATTGAAGCCAAGATGCGTCTTTGTTGTAGGATCTGCTCTCCTCCCAGATTCCTGCCCAAAACGCTTCGACGTCTTCTTTTGAAGGTGTGACAGCTTTGCCATTCGGTTTTTGAGTCAGATTGCGATAGAATCTCTTCGCGTCTGTTTCAAACAACCGGTTCTGTACACGGAAATCTATTCTACGTTTGTAACGTCTAATTCTTTGAGCCCATGCTTGAATTTTCTCCTTTAGCTTTTCAACTACCATTAGCCTGCTGGTGTCATTTTCAATTTGGTATTTTTGTTCAACATTGAATATTTTCGTTGAACTTTAGAGGTGTGCGTTGATTTAGAAGATGCCTCAGCTAAGAGTGATATTTCGCGCCGGGTGTCGGCTATCCGTTTCGTAATTCTGTTCAACCATGGGGGTACAGAGCTGTTTACTCTGTTTTGCTGTCGGCCGTCGGTGTTCTTGGCTGGCCCCAACATTATCTGAGATACTAGATATCCAGTTGCATATATGATGTGATTGATTTCAGTAATATCTAGATCTCTGCCTGGGGTCTCCACCACCTCATTTAAGACAGAATTCACTGTTTCTATCACTCTTTTAGCTTTGGCAGTTTCGTATATTCTCCTCAACGGTTCGCGAGATTCAAACGGAAGTTGACTAACTCTTTCTATCTCGCGCCGAAGGAGATTTCGCATCATGTCCTTATCGTGTAATTCATTGCCAGATGAGTTGTCACCACTGACGTGTGTTTCACTGGAAAGAGATGAACCTTCCACGGGATCATCATTTTCAAGTTCTACATGTTCGTCATGTGGGTTGTTCGAGCGAAGTACATACTCCGCATTTCTCTCAATGTCAGCAAGTTGTTCTGCTGTGAATTTTCCACTGCTGAGTATGTATCGTCGTTGACTGGCAAACTTCTTTGAGTCTAGGGTAGGTCTGATATCTGGGTTCCGCTCTCTCCATACCTTGAAAACTTCTATTTCAGAGCCCCCATTTTTCGCTTTTGCATAGTAAAAGCACCACATCACCTCCTTTAATTCATCCCGGGTCCATCTCTGACGATGGCTTCGAGCTACTGCCGGCTCTGAGTCCCTGGGACTAACATCCGTGGGATGGCCAGACGTCGACAAGGTGACATTAGCTCGGTTTCTGAGCAGGTATGGGACATTGGTAGAACAAGGCACGTTAAGGTTCATTACATTGCTTGTTCTATCCATTTTGCTCATTGGTTTGAATTGAAGATTCGCAGGATGCAAGTTCGAGTTCACAGATCACACTTAACCTTCGGGTTGTTTCCTGCCATCCGTTACTGCGACCCACAGTGGCCTCGGGGCATCCCCCCGCAGGGTCCAGCAAGGGGTCCCTCCGATCGCCAGTCGGCATTACTAAACCCTACGGGATTTTCACTGACTGCTGAAGGCAGCCTCCTTCGCTGGCTAATGCAAGGTTCGGGCCTCCACTCTAATCAGTGGCCTGGTGTGCCAACCCAGTTTCTCTCCTGTACCCTCTATGGGCCGACAACAGGAAGTCCAAAGGTTCATGACCCTTCCCTCTCTACTTACTTCCCACTCTCCTCAAAATGGAGTACTTCTTCGTCTGACCCCTCACCTTCAACCTATTCAGCAAGGGAGGCCCTACCGGTAGCTAGGCTACCACTGACATAGCTTTAAGGCTCATGGGGGTACTCAAGCCCCACCACCAACTGCAAGGTCGTGTACTCCCTAGGTGGAGTTATTATTATTATTATTATTATTATTATTATTATTATTATTATTATTATTATCATTATTAGTATTCCGTTGAAAATAGATTTAAACCTGTTTTAACCTTCAGCGGGGGCAGGCGCGCGTAAATTTGTCACACCAGCAGGCGCGTGTCGTAAATTTTACGACATTCAATGACTCTTGAAAGAATCAAAGAAATTGTAGAATAATGTAATTGTATGTCGCATTATAATATCTAAGAATGATATTTACTACTGAAAAAACATATCCGTTGATAAACGTTCGTATTTAGTATCAAAAATCCAATTCATGATCTTCTTCCGATCAGACAGATCTTGAAGAATATTCTGGTTTTCGTTCACATGAATTCTTTATCTGGACATTTTACAGAAAATTTCGATTAGGCCAAATTATTACACAATATTTTAGCACAACAGCCGGCGCACAGCGTAAAGTTTACGTCACTATGCACTTATCCCGAATAGAGCGTTACAAAAACTGAATATAGCGTGCAAACTAAACAGTGGCTGCAGGAATGCGTCACTAAGGATACCTGCAAGGAATACCAAGAACGCAGAAGTCTTTGACAACAATGAGTTGACAACAAAACAAAAAATGTGCTGTTGTCGTAAAATTTACGACAGCGCGCCCGCTGGAAGGTTAAACTGTCGTTAATGGTTCCTAGAAAAATAGGCCTTTAATTGGTAAACTAATTTTAAGTACCTTAAAGATCAGAATACAACTTAAACAATAGACTGGACGGGAATTATTAGATACAAAGAAGTCTGCTGCGTTGATTCTACTAAAATTTTATTTTAAAAAATCATTGCGGAGTTGTTTGTGTAGGTGAGTTAACGACTTTTTAGCTATATATGTTTAACAATTCTCGAAAGGTTTTGTAGCTGAAACTTTCTGGTTTTCTAGGATCACACGTCTTCTCTCAGCAAGTGTCAAACGTCCTGGGTCTTTTATAATTCTTTTCGTCCCCACCGAATCGAACACAGTAGTACTCTAGGCTTCACAATGCGATTCTGTGACCGCTTATTAGAGGTTTATTTACAAAATTTGGCTGGCTGCGTAGGTTAGATCGTAGAAAGGAGGGAATTTTCACTCGTGTTTGGAAAATTCAATGCGTTCCATGAAAAATTAGCGTTAAGCGAGACGACCACTTAAGGTGGCCGTTTACAATGGTTTCACTGTTAGAAGAAAACGTATGTGCTGTTCTAGAACCACTAGTAAAATGAGAGAGAAAAATTAAACCGCTTTCAGAATTGTTGTATAAATATTCCAACAATAGCATCTTCGTAACTACATTATTTCGACACTCTATTCATAGGCTTTAATTTGATTGGACTTAACGAGATGTATTTCGTTGCAAAAAAGAGGTGAATGGAATGGGGGTGAAATAGGTACTCATGATATTGATATTGATATATGTTTTGTGTTTGAGGGAGTAACTGTTGGCCTGGAATGGTTGATAAGGTGAAGTGGATCATCAGCTGTGTTGTGTGTGTGTGTGTGTGTGTGTGTGTGTGTGTGTGTATATATATATATATATATATATATATATATATATATATATAACATACATACTTAGCGCACATATATAGTGTAAATAGTTTTCAAAATGAGTATTTGATTCGCAAGTCGCATTGCTTAATGTGCTGAATTGAGTATTACGTCTTATGTATTAGGAACGGGACATTCCGTCCCTTGGACACCTTGCATCACGAGGATGGGAGATCCGAGAACTCAGTGCTACGTGAATCTTATCTCGCGGAACCTATCTGAACTTTGTATACCTCTTCACGCTTTCCTCTCGGTTTTACATCTAGTAATATCTTTCCATTCTTATTACTTTCAGAACAGAGGATAGAGAACTTTGTTCTCCGTTCTGACATGATTCTCGTCATAATGCTTATAGTATGGATGATTATAGTGCGTCAAGTAGATGCGGTATGTAGCAATGACTGAAACATCCGCTTCTCGCTATCCAAATGTTTTAATGAACCTCAAAAATGTTTCAGTGAACTAGTGGGCAATTTTTTTTTTTTTGCACATAAATTACTGAATTGCGAAATGATGTGCGAAATGGCCATTGCACTCATCGTGTTGGATTCCGCGATTGACATGCAGTTTTACCAGCTTGTTCAGCTCCGTGCAAAATGAACACAAGTGATTTGTAAGTGCTGTGAAGCTGTGTGAGTAGTTTTCGCGACAATTAGTGCGGCGCCTTCCGTGAGCTCAGAGGCGTATCTAGGTATTCAAGCGCCCACGGCTAGCATAGAATTTGCGCTCCTGTCGGGATACTTCAAATTAGGGGTGTTGTTATTTGTTTTAACGGTTATACTCTAAATAGCGCCCCCTGTGTGTGGCGCCCATGGCACGTGCCACGTCTGCCGTACCGTAGATACGCCACTGCGTGAGCTCACGGCCTGTCGCTGCCAGCGCGCCGCCGCAGGCCGTGCCGCCGTTGCATCGCCGAGCCGGCGCACGGTGTAACCAGATGGCAAAATCGTGGCCAAAACCTCAAAAATTAAAAAGGTATTTTGGGAACTTCTGACCATCTACTGGAAAGAGGAATGTTTCGTACATCTGTTGTGAAAGTACGAAGCCTAATCTCTGTCCATGCTGTGGCGCTGTGGAAGCTTGAAGTTGGAATACGCAGTCATCACTGTTCTGGTGTGAGAGAAGATCGTAGGCTCGGGTTTCTAATATTTATAAAATAGTGCTCTAAAATATTTTTATTATATTTTTCAATCGATGACCCTATTGGTGATAAGTAAAACAGACATTATGGTAATTTAATGTAGATTACAATAATGTGTGTTCAATGTAATAGAGTATAAAATATAACTAGCATAAAATTATATATATATATATATATATATATATATATAACAGAATATAACACCTGAAAAGTTATAGCGGAATTTTAGCTTATTTAATATTCATACAATTAAGGAGAAATTCGTCTGCGTGTCGCTGCCGATTTATGTTTTAGGACAGTATTCTTATGAAAATGTATATTTCGTAACGGCAACCTGCATTACTGAAATGGAACAATCATTCTGTCCGGGATTTTGTATTAATATATACATATATATTTGCACAAAACGGGATATGTATTAGCATTAGCAACCTCGAAATTATCTTCCCCAAAACTCCTAAGTAGAACTTGGTAATCAAACTCGATGTCGTTGGAGGTTTTGGCCACATTTTCGCCATCTGGCCATAGCGTGCGGCGGCGCCATAAACCTGCCTACTGTCAGCGTCTCAATTACCTTCGAGGGTAAGGAGGGTGGCAACAACGGTTGTTTAGGAACGCCGGGATGGTCCATCATACACCTCAACGACTCAAATCCAATGAATGTAAAGGTACTCGTTCCTTGAAAATATTCTCCAAAGGTAATGAGATTGATGTAATGTATTAATTATAAGATTAATATAATATAATAAAATTATTATATAATCGTAAACTAATGTGCTCTCAAGGTTAAGGTGTGGTTTATATGATCGGAATAAAATAAATATGCGAGGAAATAAATATAATATTAAATAAACTTAAAATAAAATATATCAATTTTACATTTGCGACGGAAAATTTTTTTACGATCATTGTATCTAACAAAATAGCATGTAATTGTGTCACAGTGAGAAGACGCAAAGTGCATTGTATGTAAGTAATATTTTCAGTCCAAACCAACATTGAGTTAGGAGATCCTTAAAACAGATTAGTAGGATTATAAAGGACGTGTCGCTGTGCACTTCCAACAAGGAAGGAACCCGCGAATATGATCTTCGCCTGTTGACGCGAAAGAACGAACGCGCTGCAAAATCCGACACCGGTTGATGTGCGTATCGTAGCGATCCGATACTACGGCTCGCCCGTGGAAGGCGCCGCCCTGACGCAAATCGTCTGGAAAGTCTGTTTCTAATCTTCCACAGCGCTTCATTTGCATATACAGGGGGTGCATGGTGTTTTACCAGCGAATGGAATTCCATGTGAAGGCACGTATGATATTAAACAATTAAAGTCAGGACACAAATTTAAGTTAAAAGTAAAATCTTTTCTGCTGCGAAACTGTTTCTATACAATTAGAGACTACACTGATCGTCAAAAAGAAAAATAATTTTTATTGTAACAAAACAATGATATATAATGAATTAGTATACGTTTGTATTGTATACATTTAAAAAATATATTTAATACGCCTCTAACAAGTAATGTACTTCGGCTTCCGGGTCAATGACCCCCATATCGATGAGGTTTTTGTCCAGTTTCCCTGATCCATTGAGCAAATGCTGAGATGGCCCCTTGTTTTGCTTCTGGACGTAAATGTAGCTTCACTGTGCGCACGTTTTGTTGAGCACTCCTTTTGTTTGTAGTTCATTTACCGTTGAAATTGATTTTCTATAACTCGGGAACAAACATTTTTTCAAATATTTTTATTTTTCTAAAATAATTATTTTCTAAATTCATTTTTTCATTTTCTATTTTCGTAGTTTCCATGTCTTTTTATCCTAGGCCTCAAGAAAATGTGCGCAGATAAATCTCTTTCCCCACACGTCGTATACAGTTTTTACTGTTTTTGACAAATAAATAAATAAATAAATAAAAATAAATATCCAGAATACTGAGTAGTGCTCTGTGTGGGTTCCATGAGGCCGAATGCGCGGGAGCGGGCGCCCTGAGCCTCCCGGAGCCAGACATCTCGCGTTGCTCATGCCTTTCTTTAAGGCCCGTTCACAATGCAAACGTAAACATATGCATAACGCTTAGACATACACTTTAACATAAGTGACAGGCTGAAGTATTCACAACGTCCAACATAAGTGTTAGCAAAATAAGATTTTCTATTGTCTGTGGGATCGTTCTAGTTACTATTGGTTGGATGTGAGAATCGATGTTACCTATTAGCCTACCAAAAGATCGTACGCCACAAACAACACAGAAAACCGTCGAATCAACCACGTAATCTGGAAAACTAGTCTTTTGTTGGATCTATCGACTTCGATCCTATTCCGATTCCTGGTTTTGAGTTAACGTATTATGATTGGTTCATTTTTATTTCTTACATAAGCATAAGCACAGAAGCTTGAAGCTTTCAAGCTATTAAGTTAACGACATACGTTTTATACTTATGCGAAGGCATTGCGAATGAGTCCACTCATGGACGTAGCCCTAACTTTTACGTTAACGCCATGCTTATGTTTATCTTCGCATTGTAAATGGACCTTAAATATGTGCTCGAACCTGGAGATTAAGGCCAGTCAAAAAAGACGCGTTTTTCGATGTTTGTGAAAAGCTCCTTTGATAAAAATTATTTAAATTGTTGTTAATCTGCTAAACAGCAGTAATTTATTTTACGTCCTTATAGTATAACGCAAAACAATCAATTTCACATATTATAAGCAATAATGACGTATGAGTGTACAGGTAAATGGTATGCTACTTAACGCGGTGTGTCGACGTTCACAGCATCAAAACGACCACGCACTGAATACTAAATTTATTTCGTTTCCCACTTTTTCAAAGCCATTTGCTTGATTATTGAATTTTTGCAAAAATGTGTTCTAATCGGGCGAACACAATTCGGTCTACCGAGCGGCGAAGCAAAGCAAAAGCCAGCTGGCTCGCCGGTGGCAGCCTGTTGCAGAGCCGGTCGGCGAGTGCCATGGCGCCCGCTCGCACCTCAGCGCCTGCCTCTGGACCTGAGGCTGGCAGAGAGCAGCACACGGGCGCTTGCGCGTTGACGGCGCCCAGCACCCTCCCCTCCCCCCCCCCCGGCGCCCACGCCCCGCACGCCCCGCCTCGCCCCGGCGGCGGCCGCGACCTACCTGACGTCCATTGCGCGAGACGGCGGCGGCGGCGGCTTCGGCGGCTGGCACAGTCAGCTGCACTCGCTCCACTGGCACGCGGCGGCGGCGGGCGAGGAGCGCGCGCCACACTGGCCGGCCCGCGCGGGGCGGCGGCGGCGGCGGCGGCGGCGGCGGCGGCGGAGGAGAGGAGGAGGAGGAGCAGCGCGCCGCGCTGCACGTGCGTCACCCCTCGCGGAGTCCTCGCCCTTGTCCCCGTCGCTCCCCGCCGCCCCCACAGCGCGCCAGCCCGCGTCCCCACCCCGCGCCCCCGCACCCCGGCACCCTCCCCCGCCCCCCGCCCCCGCCCCGCGCCCCCCGCCACCGCCCCCGTCCCCGCCACCCGCCACTCAGCCGCGCCCCCGCCGCGCGCCCCCGCATCCCCCGGACCCGCCCCGCACCCGCTCCGCGCCCCCCACCCTCCGTCACCCCAATTAGCGGCCGGCCGACCTTCCCTACTTTGTTCACCAATTATTGTCTGAACTACTTTTCGTCACTTAAATCACTCCACGGCATTGGGGGTTGTGTTCCCCTTCCCCAAAAAACTAAAATCGGAAAACTCGTCAGTTTTGTAAAGAGAAATGTCTATATTTTTCAGAATTTAATTTCTTCCTTTGCATTTACTCACTTTAAACAGTTCGTTTATAAATGAAATGAGGCTGCATTCGAATGGTTTAAATAAAAGGTTAATCCACTCGGTGAAGCAATTTTGAGACATTTAAAAAATAATGTTGAGGTTTCTTGTAAAATATCCCCTAAAAAATCAAAGTATCCGCTTCAAATTCGCAGGGCCTTGAGTTCGGCTACATCGATCAGGGAATATCGATTTAAAAACTGAGACAAAAGATAAAGTGTGAATGTTTACTTGTTAGCATTGCCAATAGATCGACGCCAAGAAGCCTAGACGCCAAGTCGCCAAGATGCCAAACGCCAAGACGCCAAGGCGTCAAGACGCAGAAATGCCAAAACGCCGTCTCCCCATTGTACGTCTCACAGTTTTTTGACTGTTTTTATCATTAAAAATATATTAAGAAGACAATAAATACGAACACAACATTCATTTATACAATAAAACTTGTCTCAGACGCCATCTGAATGAGGTGGAAGCTTGTCTTTGCCGAAAAAGCTCAGATGGCGCTACCTGCCTAATGACGAAACGGAAAGGAATTTTTGGTACGGCGATATTAAAACATTTTTGAAAAGACGGAAAACAAATATTGTTTTAAAATTAAACATTGACTTGTAAGTGTAGCACCATCTTATCACGAGACCCTCAGAGCTGTGCTCGTCTATTCGCTGTCTCAGCTACCCTCATTGGAACATCCTCTTTTCCCGTGCTACTCGTGCGAACTCGCGTTATTTGTAATAGCACTGACCTTCACACGTGTGAAGGAGGGAGAGACGGGAAGAGAGAACCTTTCGCAGTTCTAGTATTGTGTACTTTGGGTTCAGGGGAACTAAACGTTTACTTTTGTTCAGAGCAACGAATTGCAGGTGTTGTGTTAATCAAATGTCTATACTAGGGCTGTCCAACTTGGAAGGGCTTACGGGTCACATATCAAATTCTAGTTAAGCCGCGGGCTGCACCGTAATTTAAGATGCTTTTCCCCTAACTAATGGTATTATATTGAAATATATATATGTATATATGTCTATATATACAAATATACATATATGTATATAAGAATATATATAGTATATATATATATACACGACTTAATGATTAATGTACATACAACGAGAAAATTAATATATCCTTAAATAAATATAAGATGAATTGTGCAATTGTATTTGGTCGGTATAATGTTTTTTGAAAGCAGTCGCGGGCCGCATCCGGCGGGCCGCCAGTTGGGAAGCCCTGGTCTACACTATCAGGTGGCAAATTGAAAACGTTAACTGTTGGTAAGAAAATTAGACTATTTGAAGAACACGAACAAAGAATCACTTCTGTCAAGGTTTTGGTTACGACATTTGAAGTTGAGACAATTGAAGTGTATGACACCTTAAAAACAATGAGAAAATCAAGAATGTGTGGTTAAAAGAAATTCCGGGAAACAAAATGCGGCTTAGTAGATCTTTCTACAAGGAAATGTAACTTTCTACAATGTAAGTTCTGTAATGTTAACTTAGTGTATTCTGCCACCAAGTTCTTAAACTTAATTGCAGAATTAGTAATAAATCTAAATCTATAAATTGTAGGGATCATTTGGGAATGATTTCTAAGTGCTAGAGCAAAGGGATGCCAATTTCTGGTCGATGATTCTAGCAGAAGCTATTGAAGTGACTCGGAAATTGGGAAAAACAGAATTTAAAGCATCCAATGGCTTACGAGTATCAGATTGCGTCAGAATATTGTTTTGAATCAAGTTTGTGGGGGTAAAGATGTTGATGTAAAACGTTTTGAAGAATGAAAAGAGAAAATTACAAAAATCATTGAAGGATACGAAGCAAAACACATTTTCAGTGGAGGCGAAACTGGACTTCTTTACAGAATGTTACCCACTAAATAGCTTGTTGAAAAGAACGATAAATGTGCAGGAGGGAAATTGCCGACTGACTGTTTTTGTGTGTGCCAAAATGGAAGGAGAAACCGAAACTCCCGTTGCCATAGGCAAATTGGCTCGTCCGAGACCAGGGGTGGCAACCTTTTTGTAACTCGGGCCATGTTGTCAAACCCTCAATAGCTTGAGAGCTGCATATACCTCCAACTTACTTTTAATCCAACAAATTAAAAATATTAAGTTACAATTCAACAATTTTTTGTACAATGTTAAAACGATCTTGGGATCCAGGTACAATAATTCAGCAAAGAAACCCTTGAAGGGTTCCATAACAATTTTATTTATAAAGAGAATAAATACGAATACAAGAACAGTTCAGAAAAGGCCACCCAGTGCGATGTTTGGTCTTGTATCGTCCACGCCAGATTCACTACATTAACTTTGGGATCGGTTGTGCACGCTCTTAAAAGTTCATGCAATGTTTATCAGTAAGTCTCGAGCGCATCGTAGCCTTAATTCTTTTCATACGGAAATTGGTTTTCTCACATGTAAGTGCTCCCGTAGACAGTCTCCCTGCCAGACGCAAATCTTCCACGCTCGGGAAAGCATTCAGAAGATGCGAAAAACCATTATTTTATTATTAGGGAGCGGACGTCTATGATTTTGCATATTTTTGTCCGTTGCTTCAGGGCATAGCTAAGTGACATTTCTTGACATTTAGTTAGACTTGGATGCTATGCATAATATGTTAGTGCATATTTGGCCGATTTGTCCTATTGGAGCATATTCATATAGTTATAGGGGTATAGTCTGCAAATTTCGTTAAAATAGTGACCTATCTCTAAAACGTTTCATGTTATCGTAGAATTTATTTTTTTGTGAGCGTTCATTGATTAGAAAGAGCTTGTCACAATTTTCTTCTTTTCTATAGATGATAAAATGTTTGGGCAAATGTAGAATATTTCTCAATATCATATTTCTTAAGCCAGGGAGAAAAAATGAAATATGACATACAATGTACTTCACTAAGGTGAACATTTATTATTTCTCCTTCGTATTAAGATAGGTTATATTATGTTTGCACAAATATATATCTTTTCATTACAAGCATGCTTCTCCAGAATTTTAATGTCATAAATACATATTTTAAAAAGCATATTTCAAGATTATTTAGGGCATAAAATCCTCTCCCTATGCATTATTCTTGAAAGAGATTTTCATTAGTCATTTGTAGCTCAATCACCACACAGCTGATCTCAAGTGTTCGCTCCATCTCTCGGTAAGTTGTAAAAAGTTACAATTTCGCTGAGAGGTCTGTGCGTTCCACAGTCTTATTGTCCTTGTGAATAGGAGAAAAAACTACATATCGTGATATGGCTGATAGATAAGATGTTGTCACCTCCTTTGTCACGCCAAAGAGGCTTAAACTTACCTCTCTTTGTTCACGTAACAAGAACTGCAGAGGAATGTCCGGTTTTTTCTTAAGTAATTCTCAACAACAACAACAACAAAAAAATAATAAAATGAAAAAAGGAACATTCTGCCGGGCGATATTTTAATTTTTATTCGTTTGTCAAAAATCAGTTTTGCCATGCTTATGCAAGAAAATTATGGTGTAGCGGACGGAAAATAACCATGGAATAATGTGATTATGATGCATAGATCTATTTAGGTAGCGTTGGTTTAATTCACGTCATACTCACAGACATCGTAGATCCAAAACACGAAAAAACACGTTTTTGACAATTTCTTGGAATCTAATGGCCGGATTCAAAAACCAATTATCAGTTCCCCAACAGGGGACGGAAACACGTTCAATGGTACCTCGTATGTCTCGATTGGTGCACAGGTATTGGCCTAGCCGTGAGACACGGAAATCCCCACACACGCACGGTATAGGAGTTTACTCAAATACTGTATAGGGATGAGTCCCGAAGACAGTTGTGGCCAAGGCACCACGTTTGCGCTCCTACCACATCGAAATGCACAGGAACATTAACGCTGGCGTCGTCAGAAAGGGCAATACAGAGAAACAGATATGTCAATGGCATTTTTCACAGTGCTCTCTGAATAGAAACGTTGTCAGAAGAGATTACATGGAACCCGCATCATTGGTAGCGCGCCGAGTTTTCGGAAAATAAAAAGAGCAAATAATTTCGGGTCAGATTTACCCTACGCCTGTAGTAAAGGATTAAACTCACTTTCAATGAGCTCTATTGCCTACGCACATTTTCCAACAGGAAAATCATGGTCTTTAAGTTCCATAAATACATGCTTACAACATAAAAAAAAGAACCAAGATTTTTATACTTGACTTGATCCTTAAACATTTTCAATTTGCCTTCAATCACCTTTACATTTGAGTACGAATCATTATTAAATTCACCCTTTCCCTCTTGTTCTAAATTCAAGTCGTTCAAGTGACGAGTCATATCTACTGAAAATTCCAAAACTCATTTCCAGCCTAAGTCTGAAAGTTCTTCAACGGTCTACCTTTCATCAGCAAAAACGATTCTATTTACGAACGCAAGTTAAAAAATCTTTCAAGAACCTTTCCGCTGCTAAGCCAGTGCACCGGAGAATGATTAATTACATCTTTATTTTCACTAGCAAGCTATGCCAAAAACTGCTGAAATTTGCCAATGATTAAGTCTATGAGTTCTTATAAAGTTCACAGATTTTGCAACAAAATTAACCACGTGATCCCATTTTAAAATTTTACTGCTGAGGAAGTGGGTGGAAGATACGTAGAATGAATGGACGTAAGTTCTAAACTTATCGGCTTATACTTATATCCTTTAAAGAATTATTTTGATATCGATTGTTCATTAAAAATCCTGCCCTTACGTCTTCTTACAAGGTTTTGACATTGTTATTAAGGAAGGTTACAAGGTTTTGACATTGTTATTAAGGAAGTCGAAATGTCCCATCGATAGCAACTAAAAGAAATTAAGAAGGATTCACTACCCCAGCGCATTTATTGGAAGTCAAAACTGATACGAGTCACATAAAGAACAACGCACACATCTATACTGCGAGAACTTCGAATTGTGTCAGTCCGATGGTGTCTCCACGTAACTATTACGACGGCAGGTGCTGGGAGTCCATTGGATGAGTTATCATAGCCCTCGTTGACTTGCGTTGTCAATGAAACAAACATTGGATGATATGAATAAGAATTAGCTATTACTTATTTCTTGAGTTTTCAAAGCAATTGCTTCAAACAGTATGAATAAAAGACGTGAATAATTGCTCTTATTTTGAACAATTTCTTCATTGGTGAGTAACTACTCGGCCGAGATGCAATTGCATTCTTTTTGTATGAATAAATCTAGTACGAAGCTTTTACTTAGCATTTTCGGAGCAACCTCTGTAGGTGACTAATCGTATTGAATGGATACAAGAGAGGTTATACACGACTGTTGTGAACTGGTTGTGAGGTTATAGGTAGTGAATAAATGAATGATGGAAGATTTCCTACGATTTCGCTAACAAAGCACGTCAACTGTACCACTTAACCTAACGTGGTCGACACCAACGGGAACAAGCATGCGATGAGCGGTAACGTGGGCAAATAAAACAGACGAAAATCGACCAATCGCAACAGATCAGTTAGTGAACAATTACCCTTAGAGGGAAGTAAATGCTCCGAGTTTGACGAAACTTGTTATTCAGATAAAAAGAAGCAATTGCTTATGAGAAGTAGTATTCCTACTTGCACTTGTGAGCAATTGCTCTGGAATAATTACTTATTTTTACTTTCCTGTAAACGTACGTATATACGGAATATACGTAGTATAGGGAAAGTTATGTAATGCTGCGCAAAAAAATGGCGAATTTTCGGCAGAAGAAAATTCATTGGCGGGCCTTGATAACGAAAAACTGGATAAAACCAGTTACCAAATTAATAAAAATAAATCCCATAACATGTGGTGTAACCGAATCCCTGTTTTGTAACTCCTTGGTACCAAAAAAACCGATTGAAAGCAAAACGTCCGTCCGTCCGCCTGTCTGCCTGTCTGTTTGTCTGTGTCTGTGTGTCAGTCTGTCCGTCCGTCCGTCCGGTGTATGTGAACAACACTAGCACCTAAACTATGTGTACGATGTTTTCCAAATTGAAGAAATCCCTATCCATCTGGCCTGAGTCGCAGCTCTGAGATTTTGATAAACATTCATTAATTTTTGGGGGTACTTTACATGAAGCCCCCCGGACATTCTTAAAATTTTCTGAAAAACGGCTCCAATTTTTTTCTTTACATATGTTTTAAGAATATAGTAAAACACACTTATTAAGGTGACATAGGTCCGATTTTCACGGTTAATTCTGAATTTTGGAAAATTGCGATAGTTTAATTTTTTATTCGGCGTTTTCCTCCGACTACAAAGTTGCCGATAGAGATTTTTCCTTCCAATAATATTTGTTCTTCATAATGAGTTCTTTCTTTAAGGCCATCTACATTTTTTTAAAAATGTTATTACTTTTCGCGCACTATTGCGTGCAACATGTGCAATTTAAAAAATATAAAAACACGATCTTCTCAAAAACGGCTACAATTTTTTTTCTTTAACGTTTGGTGATAATAGTGCTAAATGTACTCTATTAGATGACAAAAACACTACACTGCTCTATTCTTTTGTTTTTTTATTGCAAAAATGTAATTTTTTGACATGTCTCTCACGTCATTAATATTTGTAATAGTGGCGATTTGTTCACATTATGATATTTACGAGTACCCTTTCTTTAAATAATGTCAAATAAAGTTTCTCGAAAACTCAACCGTTTTCTGTGGAAACTACCTCAAAATTCCAAATTTTCAGAAACTATCAAACGCCATTTTCTCAAATATGGCTCCACATTTTTTATTCAAATGTTTGGATTGTTTCGAATGTTTGGAACGGATAATAATAATTGCAGTCTTTAATTTGACGTAAAGTTTATTTTGAAGTATATATTTGTTTTTAAAAAATAAACAAATATATATATATATATATATATATATATATATATATTTGAATGATGTTTGTTTGTATGATGAATGTTTGTATATATATATATATATAAACAAATAAAAGATATATATATATATATATATATATATATATATATATATATATATATATATCTTTTTAATCTCGCACGTCTTTAATATGTACATTACCTGCAATTTGTAAACATTATTATATTTGTGAGTGTAAGTGCTTCAAATGACTTCAAATTAAATTTCTTGAAAAGTCAACATTTTCTGTGAAAAATAGCTTTAAATTTCGCAGTTTTAGTAGTGCTTAAATGCCATTTTCTTGAAAACTGCTACACAGTTTAAAAAGAAAATTACCATTGAGGACGCGTTTTTTGTGTTCTTTAATATCCTAAAATTAAAATTTCCGTTCTACAACTAGGAAAAATGAAGAAAATATCAAAAAAATGTATTTTTGGGCGGCGATATATGGCAGCTGACAAGAGTGTGTGACTATTCTGAATAGCTATCCCAGACCCAAGGAAATAGAAAACTAACACAGGAATGTCTGTGCCATTCTTAGCACCACTATTTATTCATATCACCCATTATTGCGTGCTCCACCGAAGCCGCGATTGGCTTGCAGGCGTGGGCAAGTGGATAGGTCGCCGTATTCAGTGTCGGAGGACTCGGAATAAAACAAGCACTTGAAATATCATCTTGTTCTAACAAGCCGTTCATCACTTGACCTGTACTTGATCGGCTTATCATAAACGTTGATTAAGGTTTCCGATGAAGGTATCTGACCGACAGGAAACTCTTTCAGCGACGAGACCTTGTGAGTCGCGTAACACTGCAGCATGAGCTCATTACCGGGATATAATTCTATCGAATGTTACCAAAACGCGCAAGGTCGATTCAGAGAAGAGGGGTAGTGAAAAGAAAGGTGCAAAGAGGGGGTTGGGGCAACTGCCACGAAAGTAGAGGCTATTGCATGCTTACAGATAACTAGGGAGCGGATTTCTATGATTTGACGACGTATTTTTGTCTGTTGCTTCAGGGCATAGCTAAGTGAAATTTCTTGACTTGTGGGTAGGATCGAATGTTATGTAGATTAATGTTGGTGCATACTTATGCATGTTTGGCTGATTTTCCCTGTTGGAGCATATTCGTGTAATTATAGGCACATATTTTGCATATTTCGTTAAAATATGGACTTATATTTAAATCGTTTCCCTTTTTCATAGAATCTGTTTATTTGTGAGCGTTCATTGATGACAAACAGCCTGGTACAGTTCGAGTTTTTTCTTTCCTACAAACGATAAAATACTTGGGTAAATAAAGTATATTTATTGGTATATTTTTATTTAAATCAGCCAGAACAAACGCACAAAGGCTTCACTGTACTTCACTAAGGTGAATATTTACTTTAATTATTTCTCTCGCGACGTAAGGATTTTATTATGTTTTCACGAAAATATATCTTTTGATTCCAAGCATGCTTCTCCTGAATTTTATCAAGAAAGGATTATATTGGAAATGAAATATTGTTAATTTTAATGACATATTAAAGTGCATATTTAAAAATTTTTAGGTCATAAATGCATATTTTTAAAAGCTTATTTCAAGATTTTTATGGTATAAAAATCCTCTCCCTACTGATAACACTGAAGTAGGCAACTGCTTTAGAATTACCTGTTCGTGTATTCAACTGTTTTTTTTAAATATGTTTGTTGTGGGCTACGTGAAATGCGAAATAAACTAGTAAATGTGTATTTTTCAGTAAACCAAGATACAGGGTTGGGCAAAATACTTTAAATTTAGTATTTAAATACTTGGCCAAAATACATTAAATTTAGTATTTAAATACTTGGCCAAAATACTTTGTAAATAAGTATTTAAATACATACTCAAAATACATTCGGTTTCGAATTGATAAATACATACGTATTTAAAATACTTCAAATACTCAAAATACAGTAAATACTATAATTTGGCATTATAATTTTATTGCAACAATATATTGTAATTATCAATTACCATAAATTACTAATTCTCAGTAATAAATTTCTGAACAAGAACTAAAAACTTTCAAATATAAAAGACTTTCACTTATACTTTCACATCAAATATAAAATATCAAAAATATGACTAACTCAAATAACCGAATTTTCGTTTAAAACGACTAGTTTTTCAAACAAATCCGACAATAAACCCTACTTGGTGAATATATAAAATCTGCACAGGAAAACAGTTATTGACTGGCGCTGATGAACATAAACTAGTGTTATAAGGAATAAATGTTGTATTATTGTCGGATAATTGTCCAGCATTTTTAATAATTTAGATATATCATTTAAAAACGAAGTGAACTTAATACTTTTAAATACAGATGAAAAGAGCTTTTTTTTCAATTAGGTCCATTCACGAATAAAACAAAAAGAAAGTATCCTCATTATATTATTCATCTGTATTTTAAGTATTTCGTTTTTTAACTACACCTATTTATGTATTTCAATACATCTCTAAAGTACAAGTTCAAAAACCTAAAAAATACAGTTCTTGAAATATAAAATATATTAAAAAAAGTTTTTCAAATACAAGTACAGTAATCCCTCGCTATCTGCGAATTCGTCATTCGCGAATTCCGTACATTCGCGATTAGAGAAATGCTACCGGTTTCAACATTCGCGAGTGCGCCTTTTGGTCGTACTACATTTCTCTTTGAAAGTGAGTACATTTCATTTCTTTTTTCAGCGTCATCTGGTAAACGAACTCGGCAGAAACCGGAGCTCAAAGTATCGCTTTCTGCAAAAATTCCAAAAATGAAATGTGAATTCACATTTATACATTAACACTATTGTAAAATAATTCAATTCAGCTGCGCCAAATTGGAGGTAAAGGTTTTGGCCAAATGAACAGAAAAGTAATTCAGGATCGTGCAACTCTTGTAGAGGAGCTTCGGGAAATCATCAGTGAAGAAAACTTCTTCGATGATAATGATGAAGTAAGGGAAGCAAAACTTCGTCCTGGAGACACTTCAATGTCAAAACTGTTAATGGCGTTCTAAAATCAACAAGTTCTGATGGAACTGGTATTCGAATGGGAACCAAACATGAAATAACTTCGAAATTTAAGAGAGTATAGAAAGCAGCAACTCTTCCATATTTGGATATTAGAACAACGAGGAGAGTGATAAAACAAAAAATCTACCAAATCCTTTAACCAATCACTTCAACTTTGAAATACGTTTCAAATATTACTTTATTTTTTCACTTGGGTTGTTAATTGTGAATATTCTGTTTGTACTAGCGCTTACTCAGTTCTACTATAATGATTGTCAGTTATTTTTAGTTTCCCGTATACGCACGGATATACGGAGTAATATACGTAGTATAGGGAAAGTTATGTAATACTGCGCGAAAAAATGGCTAATTTTCGGCGGAAAAAAAATTCATTGCCGGGTGCTGATAACGAAAAAGTGGATAAAACCAGTTGGTAAATTAAGAAAAAATCCTCTAACACGTGGTGTAGCCAGAATCCCTCTTTTGTGGGTCATTGATATCGAAAAACCAATTGAAAGGAAAACCTCTGTCCGTCTGTCAACACTACTAGCACGTAAACAATTGGTACTATTTCTTCCAAAATGGATATTCCTCGGTCGATCTGGTTTGAGTCAAAGCTTTAAGATTTTCAAAAAGATTCTTCAAAATTTGGGGGTACTTTATATGTAGTCCTCCGGACATTTTCAAAATTTTCTCAAAAACGGCTCCAACGTTTTTCTTTAAATTTCTTATATGGATAGACTAAGATACACTTACTAAGATGGAATATGTCCGATCTTCACGGATAACTCTGAATTTTCGAAAATGGTGGAAGTTTGATTTTTTTTTCGGCGTCTTTCTCCAACTATAAAATTGAAGATAGAGAATTTTGCTTCAAATAAAATGTGTTCTCCAAAGTGAGTTCTTTGTTTAAGGTCAGGTACATTGTTTTGAGAATTTAGTAGTTTTCGCTGAATATTGCGTGCAATATGTGCAATCTTAAAAAATTACAAAATATAGATTTTCTCAAAAACGGCTCTAAATTTTTTCTTTAAACTTTTGTTAAGGATAGTGGTAAGTGTGCTCTATCAGGTGACATAAAAGCCATATTGCAGTATTCTTTGTTTTTTCAAAAATTGCAAAAATGTAATTTTTTTGACCTGTCTCTTTTTTGACTTGACTAATTTTTATTTTTTTTCAAACATTAGCGGCACTTTGTTCACTTTACTATATTATGAGTACATCTACTTTAATAATCTCAAGTAAACTTTCTCGAAAACACAACAGTTTTCTGTGAAAATTAGCCCCAATTTCCGCATTTTCAGAAACGCTCAAACGCCATTATCTCATAAATGGGTAAA
Organism: Acheta domesticus; assembly: GCA_031308135.1. NCBI lineage: Eukaryota > Metazoa > Arthropoda > Insecta > Orthoptera > Gryllidae > Acheta > Acheta domesticus. The sequence continues at coordinate 18,055,114 of JAHLJT010008446.1, forward strand.
AAAATTTCTTCAAACTTTTCGATCGGATAGTGCTAGTTGCACTCTTTGATAAGCTGTAAAGTTTATTTTGAGATATTTTTTTTTATTTTTTTCAAAAATTAATTTTTTTGAAAGATCGCTCACATCTTTAATATGCACATCAGCAGCAATTTATAAACATTATTATATTTGTGAGTATAAGTGCTTCAAATGACCTTCAAATGAAGTATTTTGAAAACTCAAAACTTTTCTGTGAAAAAGAGCTTCAAATTTCGCATTTTTAGTAGCACTAAAACGTCATTTTCTTTAAAATGGCCAAAAATTTTTAAGAGGAAATTGCCATTTAGGTCTAGGTTTTTGTGTTCTTTAATATTCTAAAAGAAATATTTCCGTTCTACCATTAGGAACCGAAAAATTAAGAATATGTCAAAAAATGTAGTTTGTGCGGCGATAGATGACAACCGGCAAAAGTATGTGGCAATTCCGAATAGCTAGCTCAGAACCATCGAAATAGAAACTAATACGGGAAAGTCTGTGCCATTCTTTAACACCACTAGTTTTCTTTCTTTTTAAAGTTTTTCGATATCCAGGAACCTAACCCACCTTTTTTCATTAAAAGGTAGACTCAACATTCGCGGATTAACCTTCGCGAGTTTTTTGAGAACCTAGCTCTCGCGAATGTTGAGGGATTACTGTTTTTTAAATACTACCCAACCCTGCCAAGAGAGGCCCATCGGGCCGCAAGAAGTGGTTTCGCGGTCCGCGGGTTGCCGATCCATGGATTAGGCGCCAGCGTTCACCACAGACTCAGAGAGACGTTTTGCGGCAATCGGTTTCGGTATCAAGGCCCACAGAACATGGATTCTGACTACACAATTTTCTATATGCTATATTAAATAACATACACTTCCGACTTAAAGTCGTGGTAACTAAGTAATTCCTAGGCATTTTAGGATCCCTTGGGTTCCCTAGACTTCCCCACAGAACCAAGACGTTCCTTTTCTGCATTTACTGCCAGCAAAGCTAAATTGCTCCATCATAGTTTACAAATTGTGTGTAGAGCTTAATAGAGCTTCTGGGAGCAATTAACGAGATAGTCAGTAGATCGCCTCGAGACGTGATCCCCAACGACTTGAGGGCCCTGACTGTAGATCTTGGCATAGCCCCTGAGGTACCAACCACTACTGGCAGGATTATGGCGATGGGCACTCCATGAAGTTGGGCTGTCAGGGGAATGACTGGTTGGTATTTTACCACCTTTTCCTCTGCTGCTTTTAGAAGGCTAGACCCATCCTCGTGGCGGACAGTCACATCGAACACGTGGACCCCCTTCCCGGCTTTTTATTACCAGGTCAGGTTTGAGTCTAACCCCTTCGGCAACAGTGTAAGTGGCTTCCGTGGACACCACAGTGTCCGATTTCCGAGCATTTTCCCCTCTATGAAATTTTTAATCTCGTCATGGCGCTTTATTCTTGCTGGCTTAATGCTTCCTGATAGAGGATGTAATTTACTACGAATAGCAGCGGATTACCCAAATTTTTCGTTACTGAACAGGCAAGAAGAGCGTTTCTGTTGAAAACTCAGTTTTCCGACAAATGATTAGAATACTTTCTCTCCTTACGAAGTGAAGCGAGAAGTTAAAAACCAAGATGAAAAGGTGCCATAAGAGAGTTAATAAATGAAGACCTCGGGGCAATAACATGCTCTGCCACTCTACGTACGTTTTGAGAAAAAGGCAAGTAAAAGTTTAGACATTGCATTCTACATATTGGGATAAAGAACATTCATTTATGAGTTACTCTGCCATCTTAAGGCGAATCTTTCAAATAAAAACCCATATCTAGATACATCTAAGGACGTCGAAATACACTAATATCTCAATTTCATCAGAAATGTGGCATAGCATGTTATTGCCGAAGGTCTCCAAATCATCGTGGGGGGAGCGGTGCGGGGTCGAGCTAGCGGAAGGGGCAGCCAGAGGCAGACCGTGAGGCGATACCAAGTGCCTAACGTTTACAGTGACTTGGTTATGAAGTTGGTTTTATTAGCGGAACACAATGCGCTAGAATGGAACATTAAATTTTCTGTCCCTTCATTTGTTGTCTACGTTAACGCCTAAACCGTTATTTTCTCCGAAATATTCCCCGATCGATCTAAACGTACTCGGTGCTCTGCGTGTTCGAAACGGACATTTTGATTTTTAGGAGTACTTTTAATGAATCATCAACATTTTCAAAATTTTCTAAAAAAACCTCTACATTTTCAAAATTTTCTAAAAATTCCTCTACATTTTCAAAATTTTCTAAAAAATTCCTCTACATTTTTTCATTAAACTTTGTCATCGGATAACGTGATGGACCCTAAAAAATTGGGGGGGGGGTCTTATTCTTGTGAAATAGCCGATTTTTCGAATTGAAAATGTTCACTGTGTGTGTGTGTGGGAGGTGTCTTCCAACAACTACAATTTTGAAGATAGAAATGTATTTCTTTAGTTAACTCTATTTTTGAAATACATATCTTGAAATTTCGTCATATTCAAGTTTTTTATGAGTAGTTTTCACATAATTTTGTTTGAATTATAAGCAATTTTTAAACTATATTTTTCAAAACCGGCTCCAAATTTTTTCGTTAACTTTTTTCCTCCTATGTATCAAACAACAATAAAAAATAATGCTAATCCGATTTCCAGAGAAATCGGATTAGTACCATACTTTCAAATATTGCGAAGATTTCGAGATTTTCGTCTTAAGTTAAATGTGTACTAAAGAAATAGCTTTTTTAAGAAGATCAGTACATATTTTAAAAACGAGTAGTTTTGGCGTAATTTCTGCTTGAAGTCAATGCAATTCTTAAACTTTTTCTAGAAAACCACTTGAACTTTTTTCTGTAATTTATTTCACGGACAGAGGAAAGGATGGTTAAACAATGGAACAGGTCTGATTTTCGTTGAACTATGTAATTTTTCAGAAATTGCCAAAGTTACAAATAATGCGAGAAAGTATGTGCTGTTGGAGCAATGCTAGTTTGGGGTGGGTGCGTCAATAGCTGCTTTCCATGGGTGTGTTACTGGTAATATGTGAATGATGTACAAATTTGTGTGTCATGTACGAAAGTTTGTGGGTAAATATACTTCAATTTTGTTGTCGAGTACTGGATCATTCTTCTGAGCGCTTCCTATTACTGGTTGCCCGAAACGTCAGCCTGGCGATAGTTCGTTCTTTCCTCGCCAGAGGGCATTACGTACCAATTCCGACGCCTGGCGAGGTTGTTGATCGCGCCACCAGAGCGTGTGCGTTCCGTGGTGGGTGGGCATCGAGAGCCATGATATTTGTATTAGTAATTCACCTTTGCGATATGCGGACCTGGATGGCCGAGGAGGCGAGCGGGTGTGTACAGACTCACCGCTTTGGTCCAAAGAGTCGCGGGTTCGAGGCCCGCCTAGGTCATGGTTGTCTGTCCCTTGCCTCTCATGTACGCGTTTTCGCGGAGGGCCTCGCGTTGTGCTGACCGCAGATGAGAGGAGCCCGCAAGCGTGTTGCTGTCCTGTGTATAGTCGAAAATGCGTCCCATCCGGACGTAATGTCTGACCGGCTATCGGCTGGATTAAAGATCTAGGAAAAACACATTACAATATAAGTAAATTACTAAGGTCTACCCGCTTTTTCTACAGTTCTTGTATTCTGTATGATTGTATTTTAGTTCTTGCGTACCTGTTTACATTTGTTTATATTACATTTTCATTTTTTAAAATATTTGTGTTATCATGGAAAATAGTAGGACTTACTTACAAAGTAATACATAAATGGCAGACCGAACTTGGTGCAGTCATGCCACGAAACGTGTGAAATTTTTATAAATTCTTTGACTGTCAAATTTTGCACTGGTAAATGTTAAATTATACCTCTGCTTTGGGCAAGAAAGAGCTTTTTTTATCTATTCCATTATATTGATATTTACATTTGCAATCGAAGTAGATAAATTCTCGAATACAAAATGAAGAATAAAATCTACAAAATAACACTTATATGAAAACTCTATTTTCTGACAATTGTAGTTGATCTCTAAGAAATTCCCCTATTACATCACATGTATCCTTGTTACAGATCCAGTACAAATTAAGTCACTAATTCATTCTAGTTTTGCTGACTTTCCGGAATATCTAATTCCATCTTCAGAAATAATATAACCAGAACATCACTGTTAATATATAAATCCAACTTACAAATATAATTATAGCCTACATAGAATCTGAAGACTGTACGTACAGGAAGGTTGTAATTAAAATTTCCCTACAGAACACGTTATAACAAGGGAGAGCATAAGAGTTGACAGGACATTTTTTTTAAAACTTACGAAATTTTCTTTCTTAAATCTGGACATCAAAAAAGAGGCACATATTTTTTTATTTGCCTGAAAATAGATTATTTGTGTAGTTATGCCTATATTAAATTTTGGAATTTACAGGTACTTCACAAAATATGATCAGTGGTTGCTCCGAAAGAACTAAATATAAAAATTTTTGGTGTATTTCATTTAATATTTTGAAATGTATACTTTATTCCTCTGTAAATACATTTTTCAAGAAATATTTTTTTTCATTTTAGAAAATGTATTTTACTCAAAAAAAGTAAACTTTCTATATACACCCGATGAGATAAAAATTTGAAAAAATATCGCGTGTTTCCTTGTTCAATTTTCTGTAAAATACAACAAGAAAAAAAGTGGGCACTGTACACATACAGTTCTAAAAAAATCAATTGTAAGTATGAGGACGCGCTCTGCCCACTCATGCAGTAACGAATTGTGTTCGATCAGTCTTTGATGCAAGTGCTGAAGAACTAATAAAAGAATGACCGTCTTCCTGATTCCTTTCAAGAGTTATTAGTATTTCAGATGATCATTCTGCCCCCAGAATGTATGACATTGTGTCATACATGGTTTTGTGGGTAACATCGTGGGTGACTTGTGGGTCATCTCTGTTCTTATGGGTGAGAGCGAAACGAATTGAAATACGAGCCATCCCACGTCAAATCGCACAAGAATTGACACGACTATTGTTTAAATGTATGTAATTAAAAAAAATGACACGGATATATGGCATTCATTCTGGACATAAAAAAAGAGGCACGAAAATTATTTGTGTAGTTAGGCCTGTATTAAATTTTGGAATTTACGAGTACGTTGCAATACTGTATATGATTGATTGATGCTCGAAATGAACTTAACATAAAAATTCCTGGTTTGTGTCGTTTAATATTTTGATATATGTTCTTTATTCATCTGTAAATTACTTTCTCAAAAAATAAATATTTCATTAACAAATTGTAATTATTTAAAAAATTAAAATGTCTATATGAACTCGCTCACATAAAAATTTGAAAAAAACATAGGCATATTTCTTGTTCAGTTTTCTACAAAACAGAACAAGAAAAAAAGTAAACACTGAACACGAACAGATCAAAAAATCTATTGTGTAGTTTCTGCCCCTGGCCCAACCAATTTTGTTCGATCAGTCTTTGATGCAAGTGCTTAAGAACAATAAAAAGAATGACCGTCTGCTTGATTAGTGTTTCAAGAAATATTAGTAACTCATATGTTCACTCTGTCCCCAGAAGTGATAGGTGACAGCAAAACGAATTCTACTACTGCTTTTCCTCGTGTCAGCTAAAGGAATTTTACTGCTGAGTCCCTATGCGTTCTAGGGGTGGGGTGCCCTCCCGACCTTGCTCGTGAAATACAATCAACCACTTGTCAAGGGACATGAGTAAAATTTTCTGAACGTCTGTCTCAATACGCACCTTATGAAGAGAAGAGTGCTAGTGTTTGTTCTGTGAATCGTGTATACACTGTGCCACATGAGTGGCGATCCCCCATATGAGATACGACAGATGTTTCAATCCATCTAATCTTTCTGATCACATTTTAAGAAAAGAATACCTCCAAGACGTGTAAACCACGATTTACAGGTGAATATACACGAATCATTAGAATGGCGAATTTGTGATTCATTTCGGAAGAAAGGGAGTCGGCTTCCAAAAAGGCTTTTTGTTAGTGAAGAGAGCGAAGAGATCAATGGCTCTCATGGCATTAACGAAAGTAGCGGAACGTCCAGTAAATACAGTGAAAAGAGTGGAAATCAAGGAAATGTCAATTTAAGCTCTTCAGATAGTTCGCCAATTCGCTGCGAAATGAATAAAGAGAAGATAAACAAGAGTTTAATTGCAATAGGAGAAACCCCCGCCAAGAAAAGAAAATTTGAACAAAAACGGTATCCCCATGAGAAATTTCAGAAAGTACAAAGTGCCAACACATAATTTTTTTCACATTGAAGATCTTTCGACGTCCATCGAAAAATCAGACGAAGATACTATTTAGAAACTTAGATATTCCTTCGACTCAACAGATGACATGACGTTGAAAATTTAAATTTTGACAATTTTTGAAAGTAGGACATACAATAAAATTAAACATCATTTTACAGCAACCGAACGCATGATAAGTGTCTAAAAAGTTGGCTGAAGAAAATGGAATTTTGTCCATACCTGAAGTAAATTCGGTGAGGCATTAAAACTGTGCATTGGGACGAAAGTTCAGGAAGTCTATGGTAAGCGAGTACGTGTATTTAAAGTGAGTTGTGAGGGACCAGAAAATTTCAAAATGTCAGTCAAAACATAAGTCAAGAATCTGTCATTTAATTATTTATAAATATGTATTAATATTATTTATATATATTAATATACATGTATATTATTATTTATAAATTCAATCGTGAAGTTTCACTACCTCAAGAAGTTCTTAAATTACTGCTTCATCCAAAGAAACCGACGGCCAGTAATGCAAGAAACGCGTCTATTGCAGCAATATATTACACACTGGTTAGTAAATATTTCACGACTTGTTTATTTAAATAATGTTACTTTTTTCAACATTAACGTAGAATTTTTGTGTTTTGGGATTCTCTCTTACTAACACCTTTTCAGTTGTTTTCCTAAGTTGAAAAATTTTAATATGTACCCGATCTTCTTGCAGACTCTTTCAGCGCACAATGCGTCACTGCGATTTTTCTAGCTCTGCCTCTCAAGCCCCTATGGCCACGATGGAGTATCAGACGGCATCTTTCCCGATCTGCCGCTAGAAGTCGCATGATCGCAAGCGCTGCTTGATACAGTCGCGACCATGCGATATCTAGCGGCACGACTGAGAAAGATGCGAAATACCGTGGCATATTTCATAGTGAAGACGGGCCTTGAGAGGCAAAGTTAGAAAAATTGCGGTATAGGTCTATCTGACACCCACGAATGGCTTTGAGTAATTCGGCTCTGGTCAAGGGGTTACTATTGCCAACGCGAGGCAGGGAGACGCGTAAATTGAAGCCGTGCCCTTACACCTACCCACGCTTAGGGAGTCGGGAGAGAGGGAATTCCCCGACGGCCTACGCCATGAGAGACAGATGACCTCAAGGTCGAATTCTACGATAACAGCTGGAGCCCATTTTCTTCACTGTGCGGCCACGTGTGAAACACATAACATGGACAGAGATATTAAAACAGACTTGCAGATAAATTCATTCTAATAGAGTATATCCCGTCTCTCTGCGAACTGTATTAAGTTAACAGAAATTCCGTTTTATGAAGGTTTTTCGCCTTGCAGGACATGAAAAACCGTTCCCTTTCCGCGTTGGACAGATTCCATTTTATTCCGTGTAAAAATGCCATTTAACTTCACGGACCGGAGAAATTTTCCGATTAAGGCAGGTTTCCGGCTTGTACTGGTTCTGCTTTAGAAAGATTTTTCTGTATATGCAACAAGTCAATTCTATTGTTTGTTACTAACGTTAACATAAAACCTACTGAGGTATTCCACGTCTGTGTTTGTGTTACAGATTTCATTTCTATTAATATGAATCATTTCTTTAAACGGCATTTTTTTAAAAATTGTATTCCATATCAAATATACAAGTGTCTGTGAAATTGAATTGATATTTGGTTTGTTGTTTGTGTTTAAAAAATCAATTAATGATTATTGTTCAATGCAGTATTTTTCAGATTACTAGCAGTAAGAGCACCTATAGTTGACAGGGCACGTATAGTCGACATATTTTTTAAATGCTTATTATTACGTTATATAATGATCCAAGAAGGCCATGAGAACATCTGGCAACACTACCGAGCCTTGTTTACTGGTTGAAACAATCAAGTACTGCATGGATTGCATCGTATTGTATCAGTCACGGGAAGACTGCCGGATGGAAGAAATTGGGACTAAATTTGAAACAGAGCAGGACTTGGTGTTTGTGCAAATACAATATACAAGTGGAACAAAGTCACATCTCCCGGTTGCGAGTATGGTGCGTAGTTCCAAACAATTACTCACATCGCTCACATTACTCAAGAATGTGAACTAACGGTATACGTGTGATGGATCAGATGTGTATTTTCTTTCTTCCTCGGCGATCGAGTGGATTGAGAGGCTACCTATTAGATTGTAAGGGTCGACATTTAAACTGGACTTATGGGTGCTTGAAGTTTCTTTTCTCATCATCATCATCATCATCATCATCATTATTATTATTATTATTATTATTATTATTATTATTATTATATTATCATTATTTTGAAATTGTGCTGGCCAGTCGATGTAGTTTTCGAAATGCTTTCGGATGATTTTTGAAATTGTTTATTTTCCTAACACTTGTTTTGTAGTTCGAAAGTTCCCTTGTTATTTAACGAGAATATAAAATTCTGTTTCGCGTTCACGTTGTTACTTGTTCCTTCTTCTACGGACTTATTTACTAAAACATTATTTTCCAAAACAAAAATATTTATTTTTGACAGTTCATTGGACTGGGGCCCTGCGTATAGTTACGCGAGTAATGTACTTCATCTTCTGGGTCAATAATCCCCACCTCGATCAGGGTTTTGTCCAGTTTTCCCTGGTCGTTTGAGCAAATGCTGATACGGCGCCTTATTTTGCGTTTGGTCATGAATGTTGCTTCACTATGTGCATATTTCGTTATGCTCTCCCTTTGCTAGTTGTGGTAGGAGAAGAGCCGGGGACGGTTTTAAACCCAAATAATAGTATTGATGTTCACCAATAAAAATATTTTTTCTGTATGTTTCATAATTTGTTAGTATCTTCCTTTTGAAATTCGAGAGATCTTTTAGCAGGACCTGTATAAGAAACGCACACGATACATAAGTTATCGCTTCTGTTGTAAATATGAAATCATTCGGAGAATGGATCTGAGATCTCCCTAAAAAGTTCGAGACTTGTTTTAATAAAAAATTATAATGTAAACTTGTATAATTTTTATTCCTAATGTCTCTTGACATTGGTAATAGTGTCGAATTTGTATCACATGTAGCGTAAAAACAGAAGAACTTGCCACTGTTATGAACATTTTGGTAGTTTTCTCAAACTTCTTGTGCTGCATTACTACACTCGTGTGAAACAATGGGCGATTAGCGTATCTATCTGGGTAAATATCTTCCCTAATGTTTAAAAAAAAATTCGTTATCTTTTTTTATTAATGCATTTCTAATTATGATTTTGTTCCAGAAAATTTAAAAATTTCGGTAGTGTTCAGATACTCGACACAGTTATGGTCAAACGATAATTCTATCTCTTCAATGTGTTTGAGACGAAAACATTCCACAAAAGTGCCTATTCATGTTAGTTAATGCAGTGCTAATATTAAGATGTTTTCAGCTTATTATTTAAATATAAAGCTACAGAAACGAAATAAATTAACTTTCTTCTAATGCTTCCCACTAGAAGGCATATACTCCACGTTCTCCAAATTTGAGGGCAGTGGGAAGCCTTCAATTCTTATTTTTCAATATTTTCTGTTTAAATTTACTGAGGCAGTGACCGCTTGGAGCACAACCTTTAATCGGAATGGAACGTATTGTCTAAAGGCGGCTCCACACATTCGGCATTCGCCGAGCAGCGATCTACTACTCACCCAATCCCAATCAGCTGATTGTTCGACAAATTTCGCTTCCTTTGATGTGCCCAAAAGACCGACACTCGCTGGGTAAGGCGAGTGCCGAATGTTCGTCTCTCGGTAAATAACAAGCAACTTAAAAAAGTATTGAAATCTTTCAAATTCTCGAAGCTGTGCCTCCAATATTTTCAATGAACACTGTATTTTTGTTAAGGATTAAATTTTCAAAATAATTTTGTATCACATGTAGCGTAAAAACATAAGAACCTGCCACTGTTATGAACATTTTGGTCCACACTACTTGGGATTCGACGAGCGGTGGCTCGTTGTTCGCCGAATAGCGAATGTGTGGCGCACGGTCCGCGCAAGCGATTCTGGGACCATTTCATTCTCTGGCCGCTCTCGACCCTTGGAATCACGGAGATCTCCGTTTCTCACCCAGAAGTTCACACTGGAAATGGAAATCGGGACGATGGACAGAGAATGAATGACTATACTGCGATTTTTCTAAGAGCGACCCTCAAGGCCACTCAAATTCCATCTTCGCGATGGAATATGTCACGGCATTTCGCGTCTTTTCTCGGTCTTGCCGGTAGAAGTCGCATGATCGCAAGCACTGCTTCTTACGGTCGCGATCGTGCGAAATCTAGCGGAACGTCTGAGAAAGACGCGAAATGCCGTGACATATTCCATCGCGAAGATGGGATTTGAGTGGCCTTGAGGGTCGCTCTTAGAATAATCCCAGTATACACAAGAAATCCAATACAGATTTAACAAGTTACAAAACATTTATTTACGTTAACATATATTAATAAATACAAGGTTCAACACCATTCTTTATAGGTACTTACATGAGTAAATAAAAATTAATGTTTGAGCGCAGTGTAAAATGGCATTTAGGAATGTGAGAATAGAACACACGAGAATCGTTATAGATTGCAGAAGTCAGATTCTTGACCACCAAAACGAGCGTATATTATACTTCACCCCATAAAGGTTGATGTCATGTAAGGTTTTTACTGCTTTTTGACGAAAAAAAAATATCAAATGAATTGCCGTTGAGCAGCAACAAATCGGAAGCTTGGCCTCACTGGCTTAACTTTATTAATCAAAAGGGAGGAATAGAAATATTTAATCGCTCGTAGCAGACATATTCCACATTCTCCATTCCAGGAGGCAAACGAAGCGGCTGTACCTTCAATGGAGGCGTGTCGAAGTCTTTGAAGATCAAACGAAGCGCTTGCTGTCATCTTGGATTGCATTACTGAACAAAAATGTTTTCAGTATTAGATGTGTTTTTTCAATTTGCCTAGTTTAAATGGTCGCTCATAAACTCACGAAGGGACGTACTTGAAACGCAGCATCTTATTCTTATCTAAAATGCATCTAGAACTTATCCCGTACATATTAAACCACAAAACGCGAGATGATTTTGATTCTGTTGGAAAATGATTGCAAATGGAATGACCTATTTTAAATATTAAACGCCTGAGTATGAGTTGTATCGGAGACGAAGATGGAAAGAAAACCGAAAAAACGAAGAACACGAGAACAAAATGTCAATTTATTTAAGGAAGGAAGGTATTAATGAAGATGTCAGGTACAGAAGAGGTAAATTAACATTTGTAGAATTCACGACATGATGTAGAATTAGGGAATGTCGATTTACTAAAGAAACGCAGATAATACATCCTTTCAATATCCGGGAAAAATGATGTTGAGACCATGTAACTATCATGTTTCTTTATTAAGGCCTGAGGAAAGAATAAAAATATTCCAACACTTCGGCAAACTAAGTAATGTTTTAATATTTTTAATTCACTTCACTCAAATCCCGTGATCTACATTTCCTAAGAGGACTATTATCAAGACACAGAAAATAAATGGAAAATAGAAAAAAGTAGATGACATTTCTTAGAAATGAAATATTTGATAAGGAGTCTTGGAAGCAAAAGTAATGAAAGCAGTATAATTTGATCTGAGGAGTAAAGCGAGGAGTCAGCGGGGGGTGTGCAGTTTTCGGTTGGTTTCAAGCAACTGCAATGTTTGGTCACTTCAAGCAGATTCTGACAGATGCCACCCTCGACGCTGCTCCGTATGGTATGGAGGGAAGAGTCAAAATAGGGAAGAAATAACGAGTCCAGCAGCGAACGAAGACGTCTGACTGACGAGGCCGGTTCTTCTGGGAAACATTTTCTAACGCAAAGTCTGCACAAGTTGAATAGCATCTTTTTCATTGTTTACTACAATACGAGTAAACTACAAAGAAATGTCTGATGACGCCCTGTTGTTTCAATGTAATTTCTATTCTTTTTACTTCTTGCCTTCATCTTATTTCAGTGCTCTCTGTCGTCACATGAAAGAAAGAAACCCCGGTTCCTCGTGTTTTGTGCCATCACCATAGCATTTTGATTCTAGAACAGCATTTGTCAACTGGAGTGTAAATGACATCAGAGCCGAATTGCCCTCCGTGACAGATGCTTGGAAAAGCAGTGCGAGCAAAGGGTGGGAGGGAGGGGCAGACGGCGGTCGCCAGTAACGAAAACCTTGGCAATGGACATTTGCCGGTGTTTCAGGCAAGATGAGAGGGAAACCATCTACACCCGTCTATTTGCTTTATATTTGAGAAGAAAGGATTCGTTTTTTAGATGCTGGAACAATAGCGAAATGTTTAGTGTGTTCGAAAAAAGTAGTATAGTATGTTAAAAAGGCGCATTATGTAGCTCTGCGACCCAGAGACGTCTGTGAGATAAAAATAAATTCTAGAAATTGACATAGCTCGCAATTATGTGATGAGTAAAGGAATTTGCAGATTGAAGATTATGGAAAAGATACTGAAAATCACGAGGATTTACCACATTCTCAAATCAAACTGTACATAAAAAATAATCAAGTCCGAGGTCCAAATTCTCTCACGTGGCGCCTAGTGGGTATCTGTTTGTTATCTATTTGTTAACATTAATTATTGTTTGAGAACGAACTAATTCGTTATATTACATACCATTGTATGAAATATTATTGTCATAAAATGTTTAAACTTCTTTTCCGAAAACCGTTATCTAATAGAAGAATGGAAGTGGAATTACAGTACTGGTTATGTTAAAGAGTCGGATATTGCTTTGAATTATTTAATAATGAGTGTTCTATAATATAATTTTCCATATTATTATTGAATCATAAACACTCGAAATAATAACTACCATTTAAAAACGTCGTTATGGAGTGAAACTTTTCCCCCCACTTCCGTACCATCATTGGAACAATGTGCGCCCGAGGCCACGTCGGACACTTCCTTTACCCCACGGCTCGGTTCGGAGCAGGAAAGTAGGTTTCTGTGACGTCCCAGAGAATTGAGTTGGCAAGCACTGTTTTAGAAGGAGCGGGTCAAGACGGACCTTGAGCGATAGCGATACTAGGCGCGCATACCTCCTGTACACCGCTGCATCAGTGCTTTATAACTCTCCATCAAAACCAGAAACAAATCTTGAGGGTTCTTCTGTAGGAGGCGCTAGTGTCACCCGGTACAGATGCAGATTAGGCTCGCCAACATCCGCACATAAAATTGGCTAATTTGTGAGAAATACGAAAAGTGTCTTCTAAATGCTCAGTTATTCGTAATATATACATATAAGAAACCGCTGAAGAAATCGCGAACATCGACGCTAATTTCTGTAACATGACGCGCCTGCTTGCTTCTCGCAAACCTACGCAGCAGCCACGCACGTTTGAAGTATCGTTGGCAGCAGTTCGTATTTTAGTTCCTGTGAGAAGGTGCTACAGGAGAGCGCGTCACTGTAATGGTCTCCACCACGTTATATGGGAGTTGAAAGGCCCTGGTCTGCACGCAGTTGACCGGGCGGACGCGGCAGCGGCTATCCTAATTTCTCGCCGTGTTCGAGGTCGTGTTTCTGTTCGTGTTCGTGGGCGGGGGCGGTCGCGCGCGGTCGGGCGAACGATTCCTCGATCTCCTTGGCGGTGCGCCGGTGCGTCTCGGGCAGCCACAGCAGCACGAAGACGACGCTGAGCGCGGAGGTGGCGGCGAAGAGGTAGAAGACGCCCTCGACGCCGCCGCGGGCGCTACTGCGCTCCAGCGCGCCCTCCAGCGGCAGGTAGGCCTGCAGCATGGCGAAGTTGTAGAGGTAGGCGGGGCACGTCGTCAGCCCGGCCGCCACGCCGCGCACGCGCGCCGGGTACACCTGCAACACGCACCAACACCACCATCACCATCATCACCATCATCATCACTACCACTGTTACAATTACTTTCACCATCACCACCATCATGATAACCATCACCACCATCATCACCATCACCACCACCACCATCATCACCATCACCATCATCGCCATCACCATCATCTTCACCATCATCATAATGATAATAATGATAATGATTATAATAAAGTCTGGATTTATTCTTGAGTTTTGGCCAGTGAAATATCAATGCAAATTGCAACGTTTCATATTTTATTAAGCCTTCATTAGGGCTACAAACAAACGGAGTTTTTAATTCACAACATACAAAAAATTGCTTAATCATCTAATACCGACTAGCGTATAACACAATTTTGACTAAAATGTATAAATATTGTAGGGTTACGTACTATTTTCCGGATCTCTCGGACCTATCAACATTTCTCGCACCTCATTCTACCCATATATTCATTCTTACTCTTCTTGTAATGGTGCGTAGTTGAAGGAATACATGTGAAATTGAATCCAAGAATTGTAAGAATGAATATGTTGGTAGCGTGAGTTGCGAGGATCGTGGATGGGTCCGAGAGATCCGGAAAATGGTATGTAAGTATACAATGTTTATGCATATTAGTCAAAATTGCGTAATAGGCTAGTACGCATTACATAATTAAGCAATGTTTTGTACTTAGTGAATTAAAAATCAATTTGTAGCCCTTATGAAGGCATAATAAAAGCCAAAACGTTGGCAATTTGAAATGTTTCACTGACCTAAACACAAGAATAAGTCCATACTATGAATCAACAGGTTTTATACTGACTGTTTATATACTATGGCACAGGTTTTATACTGACCAAAAAAATAAAAAAAGAGTATATTGGAATATGATATGATCAGTGAACGTTTTGCTAGGATACGCTTGAAGGGAAGGTATAGAAATATTACAATGATAACAGTGTATGCGCCATCTGAAGATAAAGATGAAGACAAAGAGAAATTTTATGAGAGAACTTGAACAAATATGTAACCAAGTACCAAAGTATGACATGATCATTGTTTTAGGTGATTTCAATGCTAAGATAGGGAAAGAAGATATTATGAAAGATTATGCAGGCAAGCACACGTTACATGAAGTGAGTAACGAAAATGGCAATATGCTAGGGCAATTTGCAGTAAGAAATAACATGAAAATTAAAAGCACATGTTCCCTACATAAAAGAATACATGTGGGAACGTGGAGATCGCCAGACACAGAAACAGTTAATCAAATTGACCATGTACTAGTCAATGGAAGATATTCATCATCCATTATTGATGTTCGAAGTTATAGAAGCCAAATTGTGACTCTGATCATTACCTAGTGAAAGCAGTAGTAGAGAAAAAACTATTGAAAATTAAAGACCAGGAAAAGATTATTACAAACAATTGGAAATAAACGAATCTCAGAAAGAAGAGGTAAGGTGAGGTATCAACAAAGAGATAAAGGAACATCTGGAGCAACAAACCGAAAAAGATGATATAGAGGAGGAATGGAGAAGAATAGAAGAGATAATAAAAACAGCTGCAAATAGCCAATTAAAAGAGAAAAAATGGAAGAGGAACAACTGGTTTGATGAAGATTGCAGAAAGGCTATAGAAATTAAAAATGAAACCCGGAAGATGATGTTGCAGAGACTTACAAGAAATAATAAAGAAGAATATAAGAACGCAAGAAGGAAGGCTAATATCATATGCAAGACGAAAAAGAAAAATATGCTAAGAAAACAATTCCAAGAAATAGAAGAGTTAAATAAAGGAAGTGAGATTAGAAAATTCTATGCTGCCATGAATAATATGAGAAAAGGCTTTCAAATACAGGACAGAAGATGCAAAGATGAGAATGTAAATATACTTAGTAATGAAAAAGAAGTAGTAGATAGATGGGCACGGTATTTTGAAGATCTGTTAAACAGAAAATAAAATATGTAGGTATAGCAGAAGGTAAAATCGTAACAAGAGAAATAAGAAGTGAAGAAAATAAACCTGAACAAAGGAAGTGGCGCAAATGATACAAAAGAATAAAAAACAATAAGGCACCTGGCGAAGATCAAATACAAGGGGAATTAATTGAAAATGGAGGTATTACTTTGGAAAGGCTATATGTAGATTAATAGGCAAAATATGGATGAAGAAAAGATGCCAGAGAAATGGGGAAGTGGAATGATATGTCCAATATTCAAGAAAGGAGATAGATTGGCTTGTGAAAATTATAGGGGAATTACTCTACTGAATGTTGTTTACAAAGTATTATCAGGAATAATAAATCAGAGACTTCAAAAGAATTCAGAGAAAATTATTGGAGAATACCAATGCGGATTTCGTCCTTATAAAGGTACAATGGATTAAATATTTGTAGTAAGACAAATTATTGAAAAATTTCAGCAACATGATATAGATATTCACCTATTGTTTGTTGATTATAAACAAGCATTTGATTGTATAAATAGGAAGATCCTTTATGAAACACTCTATGACATAGGAATACCAGAAAAATTGATAAATCTGATTAAGATGACAATGAAAAATACAAAAGCAGTAATTAAATGTGGTAACAAAAAGAGCAAACCTGTTACAATAGAGATAGGAGTAAAGCAAGGAGACAGTTTATCAGCTACTCTCTTTATTATAGCACTACATAGTATAATAAATAATGTAACACATAACAGTACGATATTTTATAAATCAGTACAAATATGTGCATATGCAGATGATATTTGCATAATAGCTAGAAACAAAAGAAGTTTAATAACATGCTACGAATAAATGGAAAGAAAAGCGGAAACAGTAGGCCTAATAGTAAATGAGAAGAAAACAAAGTATATGGTACTTTCCACATCAGACACAAGAAGGAGCCCCCAAAATATTAAAATATTGAATAAAACCTTTGAAGAAGTTACCAACTTCAAGTATTTAGGAACCCTTATTAGTAATCAGAATGACATGAGGGAGAGCATCAAAGAACGAATAAAGGTAGGGAATAAAGCATATTATATAAATATGCAAATACTAATAAATAAATTAATAAGACGTAACACGAAAATGAAAATATATAAAACCTTAATACGTCCTGTGGTAACATATGGGGCAGAGGCCTGGACGTTAACAACAAATGATAGAAATGAGTTAAGGCGATTTGAACGCAAAATAATACGGAAAATATATGAACCTATCAAAGATCAAGAGATGAATGATGAGATCAATTTAATATTGGAAGAAAAAGACATTGTCCGATTTATCAAAGCGCAAAGGATTAGATGGTTGGGACTTATAGAAAGAATGGAAAAATCAAGAATACCCAAAAAGCTATTAGAAGGTGGTCTCTTCTCAAAACAAAGGAGAGGCCGTCCCAAAAAAAGATGGAAGGATGATGTGCTAAAAGACCTAAACATCATGAAAATAAAGAACTGGAAAAAGATGGCAGAAGACCGAAAAGGCTGGAATGCTGTTGTACGTGAAGCCGAGGCCCACAAAGGGCTGTAGAGCTAGGGAAGAAGCAGATGATTCAACAGAGGTCAAGAAAGCAAGCACGAATAATAATAATAATAATAATAATAATAATAATAATAATAAACTTGACTGAACAGGAAATTCGCATCATGGATCGAAAAACCAGAAAATTGCTTACAATGTCATGTTGCCCACCCCCGAGCTGATGTACATAGACTTTATGTGTCACGTAAGGAAGGAGGAAGAGGCCTCAGACAAATTGAAGCCTCCTGGCACAATGCAATAACCGGGATGGGAAAGTATGTAGTCAGCCAACAAGATGACCCACTAATGAGGCAGGTCATGAAATCTGACCGAATAATGGGAAACAGAGGCATTGTAAGTGTAGCAAGAAGCATTGCGAACAAGAGTATGCAAGACAACCAGAATGACAGAGACACTGAACTTCTGATGCTACTTAACATGAAATTTGAGACACAGAAAATGTTAAAGAAATCGTGGAGAGACAAACCACTCCACGGACAATATCTAAAAAGAATGGACAAGGTGCAGATCAATAAATATCAATCATTTATGTGGCTTAAAAGGGGAAGAATGAAGCCAGAATCGGAAGCACTTGTAATAGCTGCCCAAGATCAGGCGTTGAGAACACGACATTATGATAAAGCGGTTCTCAAAATTTCCCAAGATCATAAATGCCGCATTTGCCTGGAGCAAGTAGAAACCATTGATCATATTGTCTCAGCTTGTCCAATCCTAGCAAAGACGGAATACCTGAAAAGACATGACAGGGTGTGTAGCTACCTCCACTGGCAGATCTGTACCGCCCTCGAAGTTCCGAACACATGCCCCAAGTGGTACGAACACTCACCGAAACCGGTGACGTCTGTTGGACTGTGTACGATATTGTACGACCAACAAATTCAAACTGATTGCACGATAGCAGCAAACAAACCAGATACAGTCATCCGGAATTTGGAGAACAAATCGTGTTTACTTGTGGATGTTGCTGTACCTTGCGATCAAAACGTCGTTACCAAGGAGGCAGAGAAACGTCTTAAATACAAGAGTTTGGAAATCGAGATCAGCCGAATGTGGGGCGTAAAAGCACAGGTCGTACCGATAGTTATCGGAGCTCTGGGATTTGTTCCGCAAAATTTGTGTAAGAACTTGTCTAAACTCCCAGGAAATCCAAAAGACTGGGAAGTGCAAGAAATAGCTTTATTTGGAACAGCCCACATTTTGCGCAAAGTATTGTAAGGGCACCGACAGTCCCTAGATCTGCTCCTTAGGTAGCTGGTTGCAACCTGGAGTAGATTTTATATTCAGCCGACACATAACATCTTAAGTCGTGATTTAGAGGAATAATAATAAAAACAATAATTCCACGTAGGGAGTACATGACCTTGCAGTTGGTGGTGTAGCTTGAGTACCCCCATGAGCCTTAAAGCTATGTCAGTGGTAGCCTAGCTGTTGATAGGGCTTCCCATGCTGAATAGGTTGAAGGTGAGGGGTGAGACGAAGTCCTCCGGAGGAGAGTGGGAAGTAAATAGAGAGGGAAAGGTCATGAACCTTTTTACTTCCTATTATCGGCGTATGGAAGGTAGAGGAGAGAGATTGGATTGCCACACCAGGCCACTGATTAGAGTGGAGACCCGAACCTTGCATTAGCCAGCAAAGGAGGCTGCCTTCAGCCGTCAGTAAAAATCCCATAGGGTTTTGTAATGCCGACTGGCGATCGGAGGG
This sequence comes from Acheta domesticus, assembly GCA_031308135.1. NCBI lineage: Eukaryota > Metazoa > Arthropoda > Insecta > Orthoptera > Gryllidae > Acheta > Acheta domesticus. The sequence continues at coordinate 18,074,466 of JAHLJT010008446.1, forward strand.
ACCCTTGCTGGTCCCTGCGTGGGATGTCTCGAGGCAACTGTGGGTCGCAGTAACGGATGGCCGGAAATAACTCATGGGTTAAGTGTGATCTGTGAACACGAACTTGCTTCCTGCGAATCTTCACTTAAAACCCATGAGCAAAATGGATAGAGCAAGAAATGTAATGAATCTTAACGTGCCTTGTTCTACCAATGCCCCATACCTGCTCAGAAACCAAACTAATGACATCTTGTCAACGTCTGGCCATCCCACGGATGCTAGCCTCAGGGACGAAGAGACGGCAGTACTTCAATGTCATCGTCAGAGATGGACATGGGATGAATTGAAGGAGGTGATGTGGTGCTTTTACTATGCAAAAACGAAAAATGGGGGCTCAGAAATAGTTTTCAAACTAATAGAGAGAGATAGCGGAACCCAGATATGAAACATACCCTAAATTCAAAGAAGTCATTCTGAGAAATGCGGAGTATGTTCTTCGATCGAACTACCCACATGAGGAATATGTAGAACTTGAAAACGATGGTTCTGTTGAAGATTTATCTCTTTCCAATAAAACATACGTCAATGGTGAAAATTCATCTGCCAATGAATTACACGATAAGGACATGATGCAAAATCTCCTTCAACGCGAAATAGAAAGAGTTCATCAACATCCATTCGAATCGTGTGCACCGTTGAGAATATGCGAATATGCCAAAGCTACGAGAGTGATAGCAACAGCGATTTCTGTTTTAAATGAGGTGGTAGAGACCTAGATATTAGTGAAATCAATCACATCGTGTATGCAACTGGATAGCTGGTATCTCAGATAATTTTTGGGCCAGCCAATAATACCGACGGCTAACAGCAAAACAGCAAACAGCCCTCTACCCTCATAGACGAAAATAATTATGAAACGGATAGCCAACATTCGGCGTGAAATATAACTCTTGGCCGAGACATCATCTAAATCAACGCACACCTCTAAAGTTCAACAAAAAATATTCCATGTTGAAGCAAAGTACCAAATTGAAAATGACACAACGAGGCTAATGGTAGTTGAGAAGCTAAATGAGAAGTAGGCGTTACAAACGTCAAATAGATTTCCCTATGCAAAATCGCAATCTGACTCAAAAACCGAATGACAGTGCTGTCATTCCTTCAAAAGATGAGGTCGAAGCATTTCGGGTAGGAATCTGAGAGGAAGGCAGATTCCACAATAAAGATCTTAGCTACAATCTCAAGTTTATACTGCCGTATCGTGGAAACAGTGGAACATATTCATGAATTCTCGGAAGAGGACCTATGCCAAATAATTGAGAACATGGAAAACTGGAAATTCCCCGGGATTTATAAGATCCGGAATTATTCGATTAAGAAATTAACAGCATTACACTCTCATCTAGCAAAGGCTGTTAATAAAATTTTAGAAAACCCAAAGGAACTCCCGGAATTGCTCACTCACGGCATCATTTATTTGCTACCCAAAGCGGGAGACAGGTCTTTGCCAAAGTACTGCAAGCCAATTACTTGTCTGCCAGTACTGTACAAAATTATAACTACAGCCATTGCTAACAAAATGTACAGACACCTAGAGAATAATCACCTGTTGCCAGTTGAACAGAAAGGACGTCGTAAAAGTTCCTATGGCTGTAAGGATATCTTGCTACTAAATAAAGTCATCTTGAATGATGTAAGGAAACGAAAACGTAATTTCAGCAGGGCTTGGATTGACTACCAGAAGGCCTTTGACAGTGTACCATACGATTGGATTTTGAAGACTTTGGAAGTCTATCGATTTTATCCTTGGCGTATTGAGTTTTTGCAGGGATAGTAATACACAGCGGAAAGGAAGTAGTGGAAACCAGAATTATTCCGATTAACAGGGGAATTTTCCAAGGAGATTCGCTATCCCCTTTGCTGTTTTGCATTAGTTTGATTCCACTATCTAGGCAGGTGTCGCGACATTTTCTGGCGATACCGAACATCAATGATATTCTGTGAATATTCGAATGACGCTGAAACGTCGATGGACGTCGAAACGTCCGTGTCTCTCTCTGTGTACAATATTGTGCCTAAACCATTGAAACGATTTTATTCAAAACTGATATTTCCAGATCGAACTGGACGAACTTGAGACCCTGTGAGTTTGAAACAGATATTTCGATTTGAGTGTGCTTAATACGAAGCCTCATCATTTTCCAAAATCTCGGAAATGACTGCAATTTTTATTTTTCCGTATACACACGTATATACGGAGTATTATACGTAGTATTGGGAAAGTTATGTAATACTGCGCGAAAAAAACAGTAAATTTTTCGCAGAAAAATTTTCATTGCCGGGCCCTGATAACGAAAAAGTGTATAAATCCAGTTGCTAAATTAAGGAAAAAATTCTCTAACACGTGGTGTAGCCAGAATCCCTGTTTTGTGGGTCCTTGATACCGAAAAACCGATTGACGGCAAAACATGTCTGTCTGTCCGGTGTACGTGAACAACACTACCACCTATACCATGCGTAGGATTTTTTCCAAATTGAAGGAACTCCTGTCCGTCTGGTTCGAGTTGAAGCTCGGCGTTTTTGAAAAATGTTCATCAATTTTTGTGGGTACTTTATATAAAGTCCCCCGGACACAACATTTTCTCAAAAACGGCTCCAAAATTTTTCTTGAAGTTTCAGATAAGTATAGTGTAAAATACACGTATAAATGTGGCATAGATCGGATTTCCACGCTTAACTCTGATTTTTCGATCATTGCAAAATTTTGCATTTTTTACAACTTTAAAATTGAAGATAAGAGATTTTCTCTTCAAAAACAATTTTTCCATAGTGAGTTCCTTTACTGTCACGTACATTTTTTTTATAATTTTAGTAGTTTTCGCGCTGCGCGCAATATGTGCAATTTAAAAAAAATGACAAAAACAAGACTCTCAAAAACGTCTCCAAGTTTTTCTTTAAACGTTTGGTAGGGATAGTGCTAAATATACTCTATGAGATGACATAAACATGCTTACTCTATTCCTATGTTATTTCAAAACTCAGAAAAAAGTAATTTTTTTATTTCTCACGTCGTTAGTATTTACATTAGCAGCAATTTGTTTATATCTTTGCATTGATGAGTACATGAGCTTTAATGTTATATAAAGTTTATAAAATATAGATACTTAAGTTGTAGTTTCAGTACGTAACCCAATATCGCCAAAAGTTGACTTAATAACTTTTACCCCGTGACCACAAAATTCGAGAATACAGGATTTCTTGATTATGTTCTCTGTGGTTGAACATAGCAGTTCAATTCACGTGAGTACATGAGAACTACTGGACGGCGAAGGCTTACCTCGCCCACCATGGCCCAGGGCAGCGTGTGAAGGCCGAAGGCGCCGGCCACCACATACAGCACCAGCATGGTGAGCGGCAGCCAGGAGGCGTTGTCCCCGCCCACGTGCAGGTACACGGCCAAGGCCAGCAGCGGCAGCGTCTGCGCAGGGCCCATGGGAATCAGAACACGACAGGGACGGGAAGACTGCTCATCATTTGTCTTGGCCCGCGAACGGGAAAACCTCTCGGCCAATGAAAGCGCAGCTATACTGCGATTTTTCTAGGAAGGACTCTCAAGATAACTCAAATCCCATCTTCGCGATGGAATATGTCACGGCATTTCGCATCTTTTTCAGTCGTTCTGCTAGATTTCGCACGATCGCGACCGTATGAAACAGTGCTTGCGATCATGCGACTTCTACCGGCAAGACCGAGAAAAGACGCCAAATGCCGTGACATATTCCATCGCGAAGATGGGATTTGAGTTGTCTTGAGAGGCCTTCCTAGAAAAATCGCAGTATAATGGTAAGGAAGCTTCCAGCTGATCGAGCGCACGACACTCGTCCGGAGCGCAGTTGAGAGTAGAGCGATGCGAAAGTTAGAGCGTGAATTTGGGAAGTTAGAGCTTGAGGCGGATTTTGTTAGTCTCTGTGGAGTTGTTTTAGTTATTTTAGTAATTATATTCAATTATTTTCCTTTTTTTATTAATACATAGAATTATTAGTATTAATACATAGAATTATTTTTGTACATATTTCGTTTAAGCACTTTGAAGTTGTTTTTTTAAACAAAATTTTGTTTACTTGTTTTTTTCATACGTTCGTAGTATCTTTTGCATTTTCATTGTTATTATTTTGTTGTTTCTATTTATTATTATTTTGTTCAATCATTTCTTATTGATAGCAGCACACGCCAACAGTAGAGGCAGATGTCCAAATGGACTGATTGTTAATGATTTCGGGCGCGTCAACTAACAGGGTCATTTGTCCCGTAAGTGTAGTACATATTTTAGCTGGGAGGGGGCGGTGGTCTTTCCCTGCTGCATGGCGACAGCAGCGGCGAACCTACCGGAGCCGACCTACCGTCGGCTAGCGGGTTTTTCCTCAACCAGGTATCTCCCAGCGGAGCACCGCAACAGCCGAGTCAAGCTCTAAGCTTCCGACTGGTCTCCCAGCAAAGTGTAGTGCATGTTAGTGTGTGTGCGTGTATGGGGAGAGAATAGGACAAGGAAAAGGTGGGTAAGGGCACGCGCGGTCCGTGGACCGTATGTTAAGGTACTGCTCCGGCATTCGCGTGGTGTTGATCGGAGAAACCGCAGAAAACTACCGATCAGAGCAGCCGGCCGCGCCGCTAGGATTCTTCTCCAGACAGCGACTGTAGTGACAGTTGATGCTCTGAGCCATCTCCCGGTCATATGGGAAGCATCTTGAAATATTGCGTTTTGAATGATATTGGAAATGTTTGTTGTCGATATATGACTGTGTGAAATATGAAACTACAACTAATTACACATATTTGATACGGACACCAAGTATTATAATTGCGTATTGGTATTGGGCGCTTGGGGCGTGCGGGGGCGTTACCTGCGCGACGCAGGCGCCGATGGCGAGCGGCCGCCGCCCCACGCGCGCCAACGAGAAGCTGGCGCACGCGCCCGCCACCACCTGCGCCACGCCCAGCACCACCGTCGCCGTGTAGCTGTCCAGCGTCACGCCCGCCTTGTCCACCACGTGCACGGCGTACGCCACCAGCACGTAGATACCTGCGAACGCACACACAACTCTTTACGGTTTTCCTTTCTTGGCGCACGGGGTTATGTCAATAAAATGGAATATCTCACGATATTTCGCGTCATTCTCGGTTGTGCCGGTAGGAGTCGCATGATCGCCACTGTATCGAGCAGTGCTGGTGATCATGCGATTCCTGGCGGCACAGCGGAGAACGATGCGAAATACCGTGAGATATTCTATTTTATTGACACACCCCCGTGCGCCAAGAAAGATATATCGATGTCAAAAAGGATCAATAAAATGCTCTTAAAGTGTTTTAAAAATGTCAAAAACAAAAAATTAATTAAATTAAAACTAGTTCGGATGAACATCTCAAGCTGTTGGATACATTATTTATGTAATCTAGGCTTTTTCTATTGCTGAACTCAACTTTGAAACTCCTAGTTTGGATTATTCTTTATCAGCATATCTGTGTTTTTACTTATCCCGAAATTGGCCGAACCGACAATGGTGCTGATAGGCGTCACAGGAATTTTAGATTGCATATTGACATTACAATTTCTGAGCAAAGAAGTCGAAGAGGCTACTCATGAATTCTGTGAACATTTGTAGCATCTCGTAAATATTATTTGAAACAGGTACCATTAAAATGATATTAAAATCGATGAAACCAGCAAAAATGTATGAAAAATGACTTATAAAACGAGATCCGGCGCCGACCTACCCGTCGGCTTGCGAGATTTTCCCCAAACAAGTATCCCTCACGACTGCTCTATACTCCCGACTGGTTTCCTGGCATATGCTGTAGTGTAGGGCATGTAATAATACATTTAAGTATATTTTATCAAAATATTTTTGCCTTTTAGATCCTGTGGCTCGAGAAATATTCCTCTGAAGAATCAATTCAGATCTGTGCTATTCATATCGGTGACAACCTTTTCGTCTGATCTACTCGTCTCTCTGTTATTTCTGTAAACAACAATGAGTTTTGGGCGAATAGTTATTGGGGATTTGTATTACTGGACCATTTATGTAGCACATACTTGTTTTGGACATTTTTGTACAGAAATAATTTTATCTTGACGTTTTTAATTGACCCTTTTGACTGTTGAACAGATTATACTAAAACTGTGGACAATCATAAAACAATCACCTATGAATTGCCGGTGAACCCTTACAAATCTTCATGGATTTGTGGTCTAATAACACATTATGCGTATTTCATTGCAGATCCATTGCATGAGACAGTTGAGAAACCCGTCACTAAGCTAAGCAGGCGTTGCCCGGGCTCTCTTCATATCGGATCGTTGTGAAAGAGGGAAAAGATCAATTTTAAATGAACCATGGCGACTAAGATAATTTTTAATCTAATTGATTCAAATTTTAATAAAATACTAGAAGTTGTTGATTTTATTTTACAGTACATTGCATTAGATTAAATAATTATATCTTACGCACTGCCACTGGCCTCTTGGGAATCTATTAGGTACCAGTTCTGCTGCACCGCTACTGGCCTCTGGCGGAATATAATATATTTAATATGGATGTAGAATTCTGCTAACCTCAAAATCTGTGCTTACTTGACCACGTTATCTGAATAATAATGTTGCTTGTTTTGTACCACTGAAGATGCAAAAGTTCCCCGAAACTAGTTTATTAATATGTGTATTGGTGTATAATATTTTAAATATACTATTTGTTCTTTATTCATTGTGGTCTGATTACCTCTATCATACTTCTATAAATTATTTATTTTCCGCACTTGTTTTGTATTAATCTTTACCAAATATTGCAAGGACAGTGCGACAATCCTGAAGAAGACTCTGTAAAAGAATATCGTATCTTTTCATATACCCCTTTTTGTTGTACCGATGTCGGATGTATGTCGTTGAATTATCTATTATTAGTATAGATTAGTTTGCATTAGACATGAAAAAACCAAAAGGGCAGTTAAATATGTTTACTTTACTTCCTTAGCAGTTGTTGTAGATACGGTCTTCATTAGCATAATTAAGATAATTGGGTGAATGCTGGAACTAAGACAGAATTGGAGGAGGAGTGATGAGGAGAAATGGGTGGGCGGTCGTGGACTGCCAGGAGGCTCCTCACAGGAAGGGGACTGATTGTTATTTGTTATTTATCGTTTTGGAGTGTTAGCGGGGAGACTGTCCTTATGCAGTTGTTCCGCATTCGAGGTTTTTGACCTAGGGGATGGACGCGGGTCGCGGGACCTTTATCGAGCAGGTGCTCCTAGCGGTCGGTCCCCTAAAGGCGCCTGGGATTTTACTCTCACTTTCTCCGCCAGTGCAAACCGCGTTCCTGTGGTTCGAACACATAAATAATGGTGCAATCAGTTATTAACTTTTATAAAATTGTGATTATGCGAATTTTTCATCCAGGAACGAAACACTGAAAACGTAAAAACACCGAGCACAAAACATCGATGTTAAAAAATAATCGACTTGAATACATCGATGTTTTAAACATCGATATTTTTATAGAAACATCGATGTTTCGAAAACATGGACATCGATGTTGTGCTCACCTGTGATCTGCTGGAAGAGGAAGAAGCCGTTCATGATGAGCAGGGGCTTCCAGGCCTCGGGGCGGGCGAGGCCGGCGCAGGCGGCGTTGAGGGCGGCGGCGAGGCCGGCGGCGCGCGACGGCGGCGGGGCGCCGGGCGGCGGGGGTGTCGGGGGCGGCGGCGGCGCGGGCAGCGCGGCCAGCTCGGCGGCGAAGGCGGGCGCGAGCGGCGCGGGGCTCGGCGCCACCCCGCGCAGGCGCCGCAGCGGACGCCTCGGCCTCCTCGGCGCGCCCTGCCCAACACACCACACGCACATGTGACGAACTTCTAGGGCGCGGAGAGGGGTCGATTGATTCATTACTAGGGAGCGACCGGGAGAGATGGCTCAGTGATTCGACCTGATGTCACTGCAGTCCCTCTGACCGGGAGGTCCTCTCCCGACGGCGGCAGGATTTTCGACACTAGTTTGTCAGCTATGTCGAATTCAGTCGCTGTCTGGAGGAGAATTCTAGCAGCCGGCTGCTCTGATCGGTAGTTTTCCGTGGTATGTCGTTTTCCGTGGTCTTATGAAAACCAATCATTGGTATGCCTGTAAGACTTTGCTGATAATGTGAAAGTTAGAGACATAATTAATCTACAATTTGTGTTTTTGCTAGGAAAAACATGTTTTCGTGTCGCAATAGGATTGTGTAGTAATTTCGGTCGCGTCAACTGCGAAAGTCATTAGTCCCGGATGTTTAGTGAATGTTTTATGTCGGAAGGTGGCGGTGATCTTCCCCCGCTGGATGGTGAGATCCGGCGCCGACACACCCGTCACCCTGAGGGGTTTTTCCCCAACCACGTATATGTCGCCAGCCGGCAACTACCTCAGCTGGGACAAGCTGTGAGCTCCCGACTAGTCTCTTGGTAGTGTTGTGCATGTGTGTACGAGGGTTAGGATATGAAAAACAAAAGGAAGAAGAAGGAAATATCGCGCGGTCCGTGGCCTTTATGTTCGTTTTGTACTGCTCCGGCATTTGTCAGGAGTTGATAGGAGAAACCACAGAACAGTACCGATCAGAGCAGCCGGCCGCTAGAGTTGTCCTCGAAGCAGCGGCTGAACTCAACCTAGCTATGTAGCTAGTATCAAAAATCGTGCCACCGTCGGGAATGGGGCCTCCCGGTCCGATGCATTGCAGTGAATCAATCGATGCCCTGAACCGTGTAACCGGCGTTAGAGTTAGCCATCGTCTCCTATATTATTTCTATTTTATTTATTTGGTAAAAAAAACAGTAAAAACTGTGTATGAGGGAGGAAATTACCTGCGCACAGTTTCTTGAGTTTTTCAGTAGTATACCTTCTGTTTGCGGCTCTCACACGCAACTAATCTTTATAAATGAGGTGTCTAAATAAAGAGAATTTCACGGAGACGTGACAAATTGCACTTTGACTTTAAACATATGAAAGATTGGTTGGAGGATGGGAAGATCACATATTCATGTAAAATGCAACCCACAACGTACGTCAGGATTTTTGAATATATATCATTCAATGACTCCTAAACGAAGCGTTCTAGGGGATTGAAAACTAAAATAGTGAGGTCAGAAGACTCAAAGAAACGTTCCCCACGACGTCATCTACAGGATAAGATCTTCCTTCTATTACATTTCCATTCTATTACATTTTTGCTGGTTCGACCCTTCTCAATTCTACCCCACCTGCTCAGAGCCTGTAGAATCTGCAACTGTAGGTGAAATGACTAATTACTTGATATACTATGCAACTGAATGCTCTATAATAAAGTGAAATAAGAATAGTTTGTATTGACAAGGGTGTATTATATTGTTTCAATTACAAGGTGACATATAGAACAAGTGACGAAGTATAAAAGGATCTTGAAGAAAAATGTACATTACAGGCTTAATATGGAAATGGAAAACTAAGGAAAAGGGTGGGGTATAGCTTGCGAGAGTTCTCGCACGGGTACGCTAGTATACTGCGATTTTTTTAACTTTGCCCCTCAAGGCCACTCAAATCCCATCATCGCGATGAAATATGTCACGGTATTTCACATTTTTCTCAGCCGTTCTGCTAGATTTCGCACGATCCCAACCGTATCAAGCAGTGCTTGCGATCATGCGACTTCTACCAACAAGACCGAGAAAGACGCGAAATGCCATGACATATTCCGCCGCGAAGATGGGATTTGAGTGGCCAAAGGCCAAGGGCCTTGAGGGCCAAAGTTAGAGAAATCGCAGTATAATGAACGTATTTTTTAGTGATTTTTGGCGTGTTCGTGCGATGCTCACCACGCTGGCTGAGCCAGACGGGGCTCTCGGGCACGAAGAGCAGCAGCAGCGGCACGACGGCGGCGGGCCAGGCGGCGCACGCCCACGCCACCACGCGCCAGTCGTCGCGGCTGGCCGCGCCGGCCACGTACACCACCAGGATGCCCACCGAGATGGCGATGGACGTCCACGTGACGAAGACGCCGCGCACGCGGGCCTGCACCGCCTCGCCCAGGTAGACGGTGGCCGGCACCGACGCCAGCCCCGTCGCCAGCCCCGTCAGGAAGCGGCCCAGCAGCAGCGCGGCCACGTGCGCGCGGCCTGCCGCCGCCAGCAGCAGCCAGCCCAGCAGGAAGGGCACGTTGAGCGCCAGCAGCATGGGCCGCCGCCCCAGCGCGTCCAGCAGCGGCCCGCCCAGCAGGCAGCCCACGGGCGTGCCGATCGACGCCATGCTCGCTGCAACAACCCGGGCCACGTTGCCACATCCACAACAAAACATCCACGCTCAAAGTTCAAACATCGATGTTATAACTAGAGACCGGATTTTTATGTAATTACATATTTTTTGTCTTTCTACTTACCGTTCTCAAAATTGTAATCTTTGCGAATAATAGCCCTCCTAACACAATATCCAATTTTTTCGTTACATATTTTTACATATTTAGCACTGTATTACATATTTTTACATATTTTGCCGTTTTCGCAATATATTTTCTTATTTTATCAATTTTCTTCAAATTAATTCCATATTTTTTATGAAAAGATGTTGATTTTTAAATAAGCATTTTTTCTGCATTCTTGGGGAAATCTAGGTGTCCAAAATATTATTGACACCGCGTTTTGTGCTCAGTAACCTTAATTTCCGAGAAAAATTTGCGATAGCCGAAGTGTAACACTTCGATGAAGATGCTACAGTGTATGTTTGCTGGTCGTAGATCTTGCCAGTTTGTGCGATGGCTTCTGCTGCGATTAGTCTGGCTGCTAAACTACGGTCCTGGATTACAATAGATGAAGCTTTTACTACTGACGAGAAAGTTGTATGATGTAAAGTGAGCAGTTTTTCTAAATGTAATTTCTTGCTATGTAAATGGTTTTTAATTAGAAAATTTTAATATTACATATTATATCGGATTTCACATATTTCTTACAAATTCTTACTGTTTTCATTACATATTTATGTACATATTTTGATGTTTAATACTACATATTTTTCCGGTCTCTAGTTATAACCCAATGGTGTCAAGGTTTTCTGGTGGTGGCTGTGGCTCGCGTCGTTGCACCGTGCCATGTCACGAGCTTCTCTGCACCACTAGCGTCGCGAGAGGAAACTATTAGTAACCCCTGCCGTTTTACAATAGGGATGGCGTTGTGTCTGGTGGCGGGGTGATGAAATGCGTGGAGGGGCGATTTCTTCGTGGCACTTGTGACATGGACTCCCGCATGTTTTTTACGGATAGAGCAAGGAAAGTTTTAAAGAATGGCGCGCGTCTCATTTTCGGTGAACTCTGAGTTTTTGAAAATTGCAAATTTACAAATAAAACAAGAAAATACATACTGTTGTTGCACCACAATTCATGTTTTTATTTAATTCACCTAAAAGCTAGAAAAAATTAGTATTTGAGAGAAGCTGAAAGCTAGAAAATGTATTTGAGTTACGGGAGAAGAACAATCCGTGCCCGTTTGCTGAGCTCCGAAATAAATACAGACATACATGTATTTGAACTTCAATTGGGTATGCCCCGGTGGCAGTTAATTAACAATAATAATAATAACAAAAATAAAAGATATAACACAAAACGATGCAATAATCATACTATCTTCTATATTAAGTGTTATAACAATATATCTATACCAATACACCTATCCTAATCCTTAATTAAACTAAGCTGATTATGATTAAAGACAGGAACGAGCCCTTTTATGGCGAAATTTTGTATCAAGAAATATTTGCTCCCATGTAATATTAATGCTTGCATTCACAAATCAGATATTTTACTTTTAAATTACTTATAAACTATTTAGATGAAGAAGTCTGTGCGTTTTCCATCTACTCCATACCCTTTTTCATTTTGACCTACAGAAAAGATTAGCATACCCCACTAGCTTTGGACACCTTCGCGTTATGGTGCTAATGTGAAAAAGATAGATGTTGCAAATGGCCTTGCCCTTATCTCGTGAAGCGCGTCAACTACCTCCTCTATCAGCGAATCATTTTCAAATCACTCCCGCCTGGGGATAATAATATATTAGTAGTTTAACACAGCAAGACTTTGATTCGCTATACTTTGAACTTAGAGCTGAATTTTCCGCCACACTGGAACGATTTCATCAAAACATCTGATAAGTGCTTGCACGCAGCGTTTGCCCTGTGAGTAATTCGTTTCGAGACTTTTGAGCGATGAGGAGACCTCGATCGCAATCAGCTGAGCGGCGCAGCCGTGTGCAGTAGTGATGCGACTTCGACACGAAAACATCGATGTTGCCAAACATTAGAATAGAATATTTATTTCGCTACTTACGATACATGAAATAATTCCGGTGGTAGAGTTTTGTAATCATTTAATCTACATAAAACAAACATCAAAACACTACATAAATATAACAAATACACAAAATGAACATCAAATAACATTACTGAATACAATTTTATAAAATAAATGAATTAACCCTATGCTAAAGCTAAACTTAATATAAAATAACAAGAATAATACAAAAAAATAATTTTAATGTCAACATATTCTAAAAAAATTACAATTTATTTAATCTAGTTTTAAAAGTTTTAACGTTCTGAGGGAAAGTCTCTAGCACTGCTGCAGGTAATTTGTTCCAATTTTGTATGGTTCTATTAATAAATGAGAATTTACCTACATCTGTTCTCAGTTTTCTTTGCCGAATTTTGAAGCCATGATCTTTCCGCGCGACGTATGTTGGTTTTGATAGTCTTGCCCGAACTTCACCCCACGGACGATCACCCCTTATTGCTTTGAATAACGCACAAAGACGCGATTTCTCTCCGCGTTTTTCCAAGGGTTCCCACGATATAAATTCAGAATCAGAACGTCCCCTCCTTACAAATTTTGCGGCATATTTTTGTACTTTTTCGAGAGATTTTATTTGCCCTAAACGATATGGGATGTGGGTTTAAAATCAAAACATCGATGTTAATAATACGTTGACCAAACATCATCGATGTTTTTAAACATTGGTGTTTTAAGTTGGTTTAGTAACCTCTAGTATTAAATTCGTGCGCAACAAATTTTAATTAGACAATGGGCGCGCTTATTAATTTATAGTTAGAATTTAACCGAAAAGAGTTGTATGCGTCGGCCTCGTGGCCGAGATCGCTATGGCAGTAGTACCGTAGCGATCTACGACCGAGGGGTCGCGGGTTCGAGTCCCGCCTCGGGCATAGTTGTATGTGTTCATCATTTCACCCTTATCATCACCATATCGTTTCATCCGCATACCGTAACGTTAAATCCAATAGTGGTCGCTAATGTCCTAGTAGTTGATGCGACCTTAAATTAAAAAAGAAACGTTGTACGTCCTTCCGTGTGCAAAATGCGGGAAAGTCGAAGGAATACCAAGCCATCAGGATCGTCTCGAGCAAGGGATGTTAGTCTGCTGGATGATGATAGATCAAGGCGCGTTCGTTTCGATCAAATTCAAACGGATATTGGCACCGTCAGTTATTTTTTATTATTTTTACTTTAACGAAATTGTTATGGGTGTCTTTCAGTCATGAACAAAACATTGAAAACTTAAAAACATCGAACCCAAAACATCGATGTTCAAAACACATCGGTTTCAATACATCGATGTTTAAAACATCAATATTTTTATAGTAACATCGATGTTTTGAAAACAGCGACATCGATGTCACATTCCCAGTACGTAGCTGAGACCAGCCGTTTAAGAAGAAATGCTTCAGTTGTGATTGGCCTTATTCTGTAATGATCATTAGAGCCTTTGTAGATGTGTGGCAGTAATAATAGATTTCTGCGAACATTTTCGTTCATACTATTTGTCTACATCTATTTATCTTAGCAGTCAAGTGTGGAAACATGTAAATAACGGATTGGGTATCTTCTAAAAGTGATATATTTTATGCGTATCTGTTTCACAAATAATGAGCACAACATGTCTGATTATCCTGCAAAATAAATGACCTAAGAAAATCAAAAGTGTCTTTACACAATACGGAAGAATATCATTATTATGATTTCCGCCCTTACGTCTGCTACACATTCCTTGGGGGTTGTCCGTAAATTAGGTAACGCTAAGAGGGAGGAGGGGGTTTGAGGCAGCGTTACGCCGCGTTATGTAGCGGTAGGATGGGGTCGTAGTTTAGTGTTACGTAATGCTTATATTTATTTTTAAAATCTTTCAACATTTGCCGAAATACGTCCTTTCATTCACCCTCATAATAAAACATTACCCTGTTAATAAATTAAAGAAGTTAAAATTGTTACAATAATTGAAAATATTTTTCATCACTTATATATTAATTGAATCTATTAGATTACGAAGAAAATATTCAAAACTGATCTATATTATTTTCTAGAATTCAATTAAGTTGGCGCAGCAGACTCAGAGCCTATGCGTTATCCACGACGCGGTGTGCACGGCTTGTTAGAAATATTATCGCCTACGCGTCCTTCTTTCATTAAAAAATTGTCGCCAATATTTTTGGTATCTGAAGTCCACACCACCAACTAATTATCACGTTAATTATCATACATTTTAATATATAACGCAAATACAGTTACTAAAACTAGTTTCTGCTTAATAATTGATGTTTACTTATTGTAATGAGGTGGGCTTGAAGCAAAGCGTTTCGTAATTATTTGTGGCGGGGTTGAAGTGTGCGTTACAGGTGCGTTGCTGGGGGGAGAGGGGTATTCAAAATACTTTAAATTTGCGTTACATAATTTATGGACGGTCCCTTGTTGTGCACGCAAGATATTGATAGATTAGTTTGATTTTCTTCGTGTTTCCGGGCGCATCAAGTGCTATAGTTGCAAGTGTAGTGCATGTTTTTTTCCCACGGAAAGTGGCGGTAATCTTCCCCGGCTGGATGACGAGATCCGGCGCAGACCTACACGCCGACTTGCAGGCTTTTTCCCAACCGGGTATCTCGCACCAGCGAGGCACAACCCTATTGCGCGTCCGAGGTTAGGAATGATCTACAGGTTCTTTTGGGCTTTTCCGGTAAATAAACATCCCCTCATTTTTAAGATTTCAAAACTGTTTTAAATCCTCATTAACTTAATTTTGCATAACAATTACATTAGTAAAATAATAGGTCGAGTACATTATATATTTACCACAAAACGTAGTGAATATCTTTAGAACTTATTAATTTTTGTAGAAAGGAGTACGTTCGTGGCGGCGGCGATGGTGTAGCGGTTAGCGTAACGTACTGCTATACCGTAGCGGACTTCAAACCCGATCGAAGCCGTGGATTTTTAGGGGCGAAAAAATCCTTCGTACGCCTTCCTTTGGAGGGGAAGTAAAGCCGTCTGTCCCATGTTAGTAGATTTACTTGCATGTAAAAGATCCTCAAGCCTAAATGAAGCCTCTGAGCTAAATTCAAATCGCCGGTTTCGTCGCCTCAGTAATACCTTCTTTCCGCTCTATCCGGGGAAAGGAGTGTAGCGAAATTTGCATGGTCAGACGGAAGTGCAGGCCTCATGGCCTGAGTCTCGCCACGTAAAATAAGGCAATTCAATTCAATTCGTCTGTTGAATCAGCCACAGCTGCGGTGCCACGTGTTTCGGTTGCCTTATCATACTTTTCTCAGAAAGTTCGCGTTCCGATTGTTTACTTTTAATTTCTTTTTCTTTGCAAACTTAATTTAGAATGTACGATTTACCAACCGTCAAACGCAAGAATGGTAAAGTGCTCCATACTTGGAAAAATAAAAGGTTATTGATATTTATAACTATTGAACTATAATTATATTTTTGCGCGTTATTCGTACTGAATGCCTATAGGGATATGACTCAGGTCTCGCGGCGCCAAGCAGCTAGGTTCCTCGTGAATCAAATCAGTTTGTTCTCGTGAGCCCGACTTATTTTGTTATCAAAGGAATTTTGAATATTTTGGTAATCAAAACGCATTGTTTCTCTACTGTTAAAAAAGAACTATGATCCTTGATCTTTCTGCGACTGCATGTACTTGGCTTGAATTTTGGATATTGTATTGAAATAGTGGTGCACATTAAAATTTAATGTTTCTTCCTGATTTCTTATGATATTTCGTAGCACAAAGGACGTGAGAAGCTTAAAAGAAAAGTTTCCTGTGTATTCTCACAGGAATACATTTGGTTTGGAGGAAAGGGAAGAAAATACGCTTTTATAAATTTGGAAACGTTCGAGACAAACTACTTCAGCGCTAACTAGTGCTCCGCCCCATTGCGGGATTCGTCCTCACCATCGAGGACGTAACTTTTGATTCATTTCAGTACAGCAGAAAAGAGCCACGTTTGGCATCACTGTTACCATAAGAGACCGTATTTCATTCTTAACCTCGGACGCGCCATAGCTGGGGCAAGCTCTAAGCTCCCGACTGCTTTCCCGACATCAGAGGTAGTGTATTGCATTTAAGTGAGTGCATCAGTAAACGGAGAGGATAGGCCAAGGAAGAGGAAGGAAGATCGCGCGTGGTCCGTGGCTCGATTGTTAGGGTACTGCGTCGGCATTCGCCTGGGTTTCTCTCAAGTACATAACAGACTGCAGGCTTCCTATTAAACGATTGTCACAGAAGCAGATTTATTATTCACCCCATGTTTCACAGCTGCCAGAACTGTGCCAACCTTCAGCCACGTCCCATACAAGTACTATATAAATTACCATGCACCGCTCATTAGTTTGTTGACGACAAATTGTTTATTTTCATTCATTATTTATTTATTAGTCAAAAACAGTAGATACTATATCTGAAATTTGGGAGATAGAAAAGCACAGATAAAAAGAGGGAAGAACAAAGAAGGCGATCGAAATGGAGTAAATTGATTAAGAAGCGATTACTACAGTTGTTGCCGACGCATTCAGGAAGAGATTCATGCGGCGGATTTCCTTTAGGATTGCGGCGATATCAAATACATGAATTGGGGTCAGACTCCCGGCGGTGGCCGCTGCAGTGGCCAACATACCACTGGCCTTGCGCTATACTTCGCTTTTTATTACGTGGCGCGTCAAGGCCCTCTTCACGATGGAATATGTCACGGCATTTCGCGTGTTTCTCGGTCATGCCGCTAGATGTCCCGTGATCGCTCCCGTATCGAGCAGTGCTTGCAATCATGCGACGTCTAGCGGCACGGCCGAGAAAGACGCGAAATGCCGTGACATATTCCATCGTAAAGACGGGCCTTGAGAAAGCCACATTATGAAAACCGGAGGTTAGGATCTCCTGCCTCTCCTCACTGGACTCAACAAGGTGATGGCCTGCAGGTAGGCGCTGTGCCAGGGCTCGTCCACACGCTGGAGTTGAGATTGATTGATTGGTGTTTCCGAGCACGTCAACTGTTATGGCCACGAATCCCGTTACCGTATTGAATGCTGTATACTGTGCGGTGGCTCTATTCGCTCGCGCTGGCGAATGGTGGCTAGATGGTGAGATGCGGCGCCGACCTACTCGTCGGCTTACTGGGGATTTCCCCCTCCTGGAGTCTTCCCTCATAGGTGCACCGCCTCAGCCGAGACAAGCTCTAAGCTCCAGACTGGTTCCCCAACACGTGTTGCAATGTAGTGCATGTAAGCGTACGCTTGTGTGATAGGAGAGAATAGGACAAGGGAGTAGTGGGAAAGCAGAGGTAGGCGCGTTGTTCATGGCCTCTTCGTTAGAGTTTCTTCGCAGGGGAGATAGAAAAGCACAGATAAATTCATTATTATTCAAAGCAACATTATAATTCACGCACTCTACGGCATTTGCCTGGTATTGATCGGAGCAACCTCGTAAAACTACCAATCAGAGCTGCCGGCCGCTAGCATTCTCTTCCAGACAGAGGCTGAATTCGATCTTGCTCCCAAGCTCGGGTAGAAAGACCGGCAGCGTCGGGCTCGGACGCTTATTGTCCGATTAAAAGTAGTTGGTGATTGAGAGTTGCGAATGGAATGGAGTGACGTTGACAGGTTTCGTACCACCGAGCACATGTTCTTGAGTTACGAAAATACACTTAAAATTAATACTTATTAATGTAATCAAATCATATATTCATATTGTATGTAGCAACAGCTTCATAAGCACAACTGTCAATCACCAGCATATTAAACTTATTAAAAACCTAGATAGAATACAGAGGGATACAAATAAGTTTACCTGTAGCACTAACTTAATATAAAAGTCATGGGAAACTCTAGAAACGAGAAGAACAAGGGCGAGGCTGTGTGCACTTTATAAATCGAACGTATCTCAGCCAGCGTGGAAGGAAATTCAGATTAGAATAGAAAAACCAAATTATTTAGGCCGAAGCAATAATATCCACAAAATTCGAACAAGGAAACAAAATTCAAATCTTGGGAAATTCTCATTTTGTAACAGAGCAATTAGAGATTGGAACAGTTTACCCGCAGCAACTTTCAACGCCTTTCCACTAAGTGCACGTAGTTTTAGAAATAAGTTACAACAAGCTGAAAGTAATAGATGTTAAACGAGTAACTAAGTGCTGTGAAGTGTGGTAAAGTGCTGTGAAGTGCTGGTTAGTGTAATTCAATGCAAAACAGTGTTGTGTAATGCAGTGAAGTGTAGTGAACGTGATAATTTTTTTCAATCTAATTTAGCCAATATCTATGTAGCTCGTACTGATTTTTATTATCGCCAAGCTATAATATTTGTATATTATGGTAGAGTTTAAATAATTGTTATAACACTTAATATTAGGGATAGTGTGATTATTGCATCGTCTTGTATTTTACTCTTTTGTTATCTTGTTATTATTATTGTAATTATTGTGAATCAACTGCCACCGAGTCATACCCAATTGCAGTTCAAATAAATGTAATGTAATATTTTAATCCGACCATAGGGATGAGAATCGCTGCGGAGGCGAGGGCGACGCTGCGCAGCTCCACTCACCGAACCAGGAGAACTGGCTCTCGGAGAGCGCGTAGGGCCCCTCCGGGTCGCGGAGCTGCTCCTCCGAGATGGCCGAGAAGCCCAGGCTCATGCCCGACGACATGGCGCACGCCGCCACCACCAGCCCGATCGCCACCTGCGCACAGCCACAAGCGCCCCGCCTCAGCATCACCCCACAACATTATAATTGACGCACTCGGTAAGAAGGGGATACATGCTACATGAACATAAATGTGAGAAAATTGACTTCGAAGTTGGAACAAAAAATCCTGATAAAGTTAATTAAATTTATCTCAATAGATTTCAGGTACCTATGGGCATAGTCCATAATACATTTTGCTTGAAAATGACCATGTTTAATCACATAAAATCACTACTTACTACAGCGATGCAAGTTACCAAAACGCAATCACCATTCAAAATACACTAAAAATCCCTCGTTAACACGAATTCTATGGGACCGAAAAAAATCGGAGTTCGTGTTATAAAAGTTCGTGTTATCCGAGTGTTATAAATGTCCCTTTTACCGATATCTGTTGCCGGGACAGAAGTTTTGTTCGTGTAACAGCGAAATTCTTGTTAAGCGATTTCGTTCTAACGAAGGTTTACTGTATAAGCTCCTTACACCTCTGCACTATGAGGACATGATGGAGCCGTCAGAATTTGTATCAGATGTGTCCTCTTACTAATTGGTCTCCCATTCTGACCAGGTCTCCTGTTCACCAACAAGTGTTTGAATTCTTGATACGTTTGTAACAATAATTATAAATAAGCAAGTACTCGAATAATGAAGTACTGGATGTAACCGTCATTTGAATATCGAATTATATTAATTCAAATGTAGGAAGACTTCTATGTAACGAAAGTTACTCTAAGGCCAGTCTTCTCGCACGCGACCCGTTTTGTGTTAATCAAGACGTGACCTCTCTGGGTTAATTTAATTATATTTGTACTTATGGATTTTTCGTTAAATTTTAACCGGGAGAGATGGCTCAGTGCATCAATCTGATGTCATTGCAGTCCCTCTGACCGGGAGGTCCTAAGTTCGAGTCCCGATGGCGGCAGGATTTTCGACACTGGCTTGTCAGTTAGGTCGAATTCAGTCGCTGTCTGGAGGAAAATTCTAGAGGCAGGCTGCTCTGATCTGTAGTTTTCCGTGGTTTCTCCGATCAACACCAGGCGAATGCCGGAGCAGTACCCTAACAAACGGGCCACGGACCGCGCGCGATCTTTCCTTCCTCTTCCTTGTCCTGTCCTATCCTCTCTTACACACACACTTACACTAACATGCACTACACTACCACACATGCCGGGAGACCGGTCGGGAGCTTACAGCTTGTCCCGGCTGGGGCGGTGCCCCGCTGGTGGGAGATACCTGGTTGAGGGGAAACCCCACCGAGCCAACGGTAAGTCGGCGCCAGATCTCGCCATCCAACGGGGAAAAGATCATCGCCACCTCCCGGGGAAAACATGCACTTCACTAACGGGACTAATGACCTGAGTAGTTGATGCGCCCGGAAACATCAATCAATCAATCGTTAAATTTTTGAATTAATCGTTGAATTTTACTTACTTATGTCATTAGTTTTTTTAAAATTATGTTTTATAATTTAGTATATTTTAAATACGTACATTAATTATATTTTCCAGTTATAGGCTCTGTCAAGTTTCACGTTATATTATGCTACTATTTAGTTGTTTTTCTATTTAATTGAATTTTCACTCAAAAAAGTTAATTTTCATCTTTTTTTGTATTTTAATTTCATAATGTTTTTCGTATTCGTCTATATAACCCGACGAAGCGGAGTGGAGGACTGGCGATGAGGGCAGCACTGCACTTTGTTTTGCTTCGGACAGAAAGAGAGAGCTATTGGTATACTCAGTGCAACTGAAAATCGAATCACTCATCTAGCCCAAGGATCGATGATGTATACATGGCTCTATTGTAATGTCATCTTAGATTCAACGATTCCCCTGACAGTCCATTTAAAAAGAAAGAAAAATGCCGACGCGTTCGATGATTATATTAATAAATACTGATAACCAAATAAAACACGGAAGAATTTCGAGTCCCTAAAAGGAATACATATTCCAGACATGCTGCACAAAAAATTCTATAACATTAGTGCATTACATTATTCGATTTAATGAAAAACATCCAGGATTTTTTTGTGTTCCAGATTCCCATAAAATACAATGTAATGAAGATGTTTCGAATCGTTAATGAGTGGTTAAAAAAATTTAGTATGACCAAAGACACACTAGCGAATTCGCTAGTCGCGAGTGTTAAAACCGGTAGCATTTCTCTAATCGCGAATGTTATAGTCAATGTTTGTCAATAATCTTAGAAACTTAGTATTTTATGTTATTTGAATAACATGATTATGATTCTCAGTTCTTTCGTGCATCATTTAACTAACATCTGAGATGTATTTACTATTACTATTATTAAATTCAGTAAGTTTCAATTATTTATAATTCGCTCTGGGGATTTTATATCTCCCTTCTACCACGTGGTCTATGTCCTCGTAACATCCATCGTAACTTCGCTGATTCGCTATATTTTCTTACATGGTTTAATTGTAGCATCCTCCAATGCGTTTACTTTCAAGTGAGTTCAATGTTTTTTTTTATATTTTATATTTCATTTATTTTATGTATCTTTCAGTGTCATTCTGATGTGATATTATTGTAATCGAACAAAGTGCACTATTTTATGTTCGAAGATCCAAATATTGCAACGTTTAATCTAATATTTAATTTATGTTTGACGGAGATACTTAAGAGACCTGTCGTGATTGCAAGCAGCCAATACTTCCTTCAGTTAATGGATCGGTTGTATATGTTGAATTTTAATTCTTTTAACTTTCATTATTGTAATTCAATCTCTTTACCATTGAATCAATTTATTGATATTTGTTAAACTCTAAAATACCATAATTATTTGATAATTAAGAAACTTCCTTTTCATTCCGAATACAATATAAATAATTCATTAGAACAAATTTGATTGTTAAATTCACTTTCGCAATTATGCACGGCTATAGAGACAGCGTGTGTCAATATTTCTGCGGGGGACTTCCAACGACTTTTTGAGTCCATGCCACGTTGAGTTGCTGCACTTCGCCAGGCAACTTTTGTCACCTCTGTGTATAAGGTATCCATTCGACTTTTTAGACAAACGTACAACATTTCAATAATGCTACGTATTGAAACGTGTATAAATTAGTGTTATTTTATGACGTGTCTCCTGCTAACGCACAAGTTGTTTTAAGGTTTTCGTGCGAATAATCAATTAATTAACAGAGGCAGCTACTTATCTGATATTTATTAAAAATGTAAATGTATACATGTTTGAATGAATGCATATTATTGAATATCTTAATATGATGACTATGTTATTCCTCTAATGCTTCTGTTCTCGATAAATCTGTCTCCATGGAATTTGTGACAGTGTCCCCCACTCATTACCTCCTGCGAAAAACAGCTACTCGAGTACAGATTGTAGCGGTCGAGTCGAACGGTCGTCCATTCATCGTTTTTATCTCTGTTGTCGCAAACATACGATTCCCTGGTCTTGTCCTTGAAGCTGTTGTTGTCATAGCAAATATCTGCAGATAAATCAAAATATGCAGCTGTCTTAGTACCTGCAAACCTGCTTTTGTCACTATGATCTCGAAAAGGAAGGCCAACTCGCGGTATCTGACTGATTGCTTGCTTGATTGATTCATTCATCGATGTTTTCGGGCACGTCTGTTGCTTTGGTGATTGGTCCCGCTAATGCAGTGAATGTTATCTCCGAAGTTGCGGTGCTCCTTCCCCGCCGCGAAGTGAGTCCCGGGGCTTTTTTATTTAATTTTATTTTACATTGACAGTACATTTATAGTTACATTGACAACGTTCAGCCGTAAGGCTATTCATTTAATTCACAGAGCAACTTTTGTTATTTAAGGTCGCATCAACTACAAAGTCATTAGCGTTCACTATTGGATGTAACGTATTGTATGAGGATGAAACGAAATGGTGATGATAGGGGATGAAAGGACGAACACATACAACCATGCCCGAGGCGGGACCCGAACCCGCGACCCCACGGTCCAAGATCGCTATGACACTATTGCGTTAGCTATCTCGGCCACGGGGACGACACCGAGCAACTTTGTGTGAAGAGGTAAGCAAAGTGTGAAGGGGTTACTTCTTGTCTCCCCCCCTCTTGTCACCCCACCTAGGGATTTCATTAGGTTATACCAAAAACCAAGGTTATTGCAAGGTTATTGCAAGGTATTGCATTGTTAAACCAAGGTTATTGCAAGGAAATTTCGTTAGAGAGCAATGACATGGTGTAGAAAGGAAATACGATGGGAGAGACAAGTCCCGGCGCTTACCTCCAATCCCGCTCACCTTCTTTTCCTTCAAGTCCTCCGCACCGGGACAAGCTCTAAGCTCCTGAATAGTCTCCCGATATGCGCGATAGTGCAGTGCATGGAAGTGCAAGCGGAAAGAGAGGTCAGGGAAAAAGAAGGAAAGATCGCGCACGGGCCATGGGAAGGAAAGATCGGGCGCGGGCTCAGACATTCGCCTGAAATCTACCAATCAGAGCGGCTGGACGCTACAATTTTCCTCCAGACAGCGGCTGAATTACGTCCTGGAAGTTAGCAGGTCCATTTCATCCAATCACAAAACTGCATAGCTCATAATTTGCCGCATTTTTGCCGTTTTTGAGATGCGAAAGCCAAAAATTTGCCGCGAGCCATTTTCCCCCAAAAATCAGTGGTCCATTTCATCCAATCACAAAACTGCATAGCCCATAATGTTCAGCTATTTTGCCGTTTTTAAGATGTGAAAACCAAAAATTGATATCTCCATTATTTCAAAAAATATTAAGAATTAAAAAAACATTAAAGATACGTTCAATATAAGAGCGCAATCAAAGAAGAAAAAGGACGTCCCCCGTACAAAATCACACATAACAACTCATAATCGACGCCAAAATTTCCCAAAAACTAATGAAAAACAAAATCTGTAATAAAAAATTTGCCGCCAACCGGTTAGACACAATTACCCGGGTTCGAATCCCAGATATGCACCTCTTAAATTAGCCCCATTCAATAAATAGACGCATTCTCTAGTAAACCATTAGCTTTAACAATTCATACTGTGCGCCGAAATTAGCACCAACCAAGTGGCAAACATAATCATTAATAAAATAATTTGCCGCGGATCGGCTAGTTTAAATTACCCGGGTTCGAATCCCCAAAACTTATATTTTGAAAGCCTCTTTCAAGGAAACGCGCGGTGTCTCCAAAATCATTAGCCATAACAATTCAGTATGAGCGCCGAAATTAGCTGCATGAAAGTGTAAAATATTATCTGTAATCAAAAAATTTGCCGCGAACCTGTTAGTGACTGATTCTTGAGTTTTTATTTCCAAAAATTTATCCCTTCGATCGGCGACTTTCTAGAAAAGTGCTCCGTATCTCCTAAACCATTAACCTTAACGATTCACGTTCTGCGCCGAAATCTGCTGTGAGCATGTGCCAACAATAATCTGTAATCAAAAAATTTGCCGCGAACCGGTTAGTGACTGTTTCTAGAATTTTTATTTCCAAAAAATGTATCACTTCGATCGGCGTCTTTCTAAAAAAGTGTGCCGTATCTCCTAAACCATTAACCTTAACGATTCACGTTCTGTGCCGAAATCTGCTGTGAGCATGTGCCAACAATAATCTGTAATCAAAAAATTTGCCGCGAACCGATTAGTGACTGTTTCTTGGGTTTTAAATACCAAAAATATCCCTCTTCGAACGGCCTCTTTCTAGAATAGTGCGCCGTATCTCCTAAACCATTAACCTTAACGATTCACGTTCTGCGCCGAAATCTGCTGTGAGCATGTGCCAACAATAATCTGTAATCAAAAAATTTGCCGCGAACCGGTTAGTGACAGTTTCTTGAGTTTTTATTTCCAAAAAATGTATCACTTCGATCGGCGTCTTTCTAAAAAAGTGTGCCGTATCTCCTAAACCATTAACCTTAACGATTCACGTTCTGCGCCGAAATCTGCTGTGAGCATGTGCCAACAATAATCTGTAATCAAAGAATTTGCCGCGAACCGATTAGTGACTGTTTCTTGGGTTTTAAATACCAAAAATATCCCTCTTCGAACGGCCTCTTTCTAGAATAGTGCGCCGTATCTCCTAAACCATTAACCTTAACGATTCACATTCTGAGCCGAAATCTACTGTGAGCATGTGCCAACAATAATCTGTAATCAAAGAATTTGCCGCGAACCGGTTAGTGACAGTTTCTTGAGTTTTTATTTCCAAAAAATGTATCACTTCGATCGGCGTCTTTCTAAAAAAGTGTGCCGTATCTCCTAAACCATTAACCTTAACGATTCACGTTCTGCGCCGAAATCTGCTGTGAGCATGTGCCAACAATAATCTGTAATCAAAGAATTTGCCGCGAACCGGTTAGTGACTGTTTTCTGAGTTTTTAGTTCCAAAAAATGTATCACTTCGATCGGCGTCTTTCTAAAAAAGTGTGCCGTATCTCCTAAACCATTAACCTTAACGATTCACGTTCTGCGCCGAAATCTGCTGTGAGCATGTGCCAACAATAATCTGTAATCAAAAAATTTGCCGCGAACCGATTAGTGACTGTTTCTTGGGTTTTAAATACCAAAAATATCCCTCTTCGAACGGCCTCTTTCTAGAATAGTGCGCCGTATCTCCTAAACCATTAACCTTAACGATTCACATTCTGAGCCGAAATCTACTGTCAGCATGTGCCAACAATAATCTGTAATCAAAGAATTCCGCGAACCGGTTAGTGACTGTTTTCTGAGTTTTATTTCCAAAAAATGTATCACTTCGATCGGCGTCTTTCTAAAAAGGTGTGCCGTATCTCCTAAACCATTAACCTTAACGATTCACGTTCTGCGCCGAAATCTGCTGTGAGCATGTGCCAACAATAATCTGTAATCAAAAAATTTGCCGCGAACCGGTTAGTGACTGTTTCTTGGGTTTCAAATCCAAAAATATCCCTCTTCGAACGGCCTCTTTCTAGAATAGTGCGCCGTATCTCCTAAACCATTGACCTTAACAATTACCGCTCTGCACCGAAAGATGCTGTCAGTAAGTGCCAACGACATTATGTACTCAAATAATTTGCCGTGAACGAGTTAGTTACAGTTTTCCGGGTTCAAAATATCAAAAATTTACGTTTTCGAACGGCCTCTTTCGAGAAAAGCGTGCCGTGTCACGTAAACAATTGACCTTAACAATTCTCGCTCTGCACCGAATGATGCGGTCAGTAAGTGCCAACTACAATCTGGAAGCAAATAATTTGCCATGAACCGGTTAGTTACAGTTTCCTGGGTTCAAAATATCAAAAAAAATACCTTTTCGAACGGCCTCTTTCAAGAAAAGTGCGCCGTATCTCCTAAATCATTGACCTTAACAATTCCCGCCTTGCGCCAAAATTACCTGTGGGCAAGTCACAACTATCATCTGTAATCAAAAAATTTGCCGCGGACGGTTTTGTTACAGTATCCCGGGTACAAAATTTAAATACCTATCTCTTGGAATGGTCTCTTCAATGGAAACGCTTCGTGTCTCCTAAACCAATAACCTAAACAATTCATCCTCTTCGCCTAGTGGCAATAATCATCTGTATGCCGCGGGTATGTTAGTTACAGTAACCGGGGTTCGGATTCCCGAAATTTACATCTTCCCATTTAAGGAAAAGATGCTCTGTCTCCTAAAACATTGCCCTTAACATTTTATACTGTTCGTTGGAATAAGCTTTAACTTAGTGTTAAATATAATCTTCGAGATTTATCGGCGCACATTTTCTTGAACGTTGAAATTGATTTTCTATAACTCGGGAACAAACATTTTTCAAACATTTTCATTTTTCTAAAATAATTACTTTCTAATTTCATTTTTTCGTTTTTTATTTTCGTTTTTTTTTCTTTTAATTCTGTCCCTCAAGAAAATGTGCGCCGATAAATCTCTTTCCCCACACGTCGTATACAGTTTTTACTGTTTTTTGGCAAATAAATAAATAAATGACGGCGAAACGTATGCGTCTCCGGCCGGCCGGCCTAAATCCGAGTAAAACTTTCGGCCGATATTCTCCAAAATTTATAAGTCCCTAATCGATCTAACTGATCTCTCGGCCCATTGAATTGGAAACTGATATTATAATTTTGGAGGTACATTACATGAAGCACCTGGGAAACATAAATCTAACATTTTTTATTACATTTTATTGTTGGATATTACAATGAATGTTTAAGAGAACGCTGCAGGTCACAGTTTCGTTTAAAAATTTGTTTTTTCAAAAACTCTAGAAATTCAAAATATTTTCGGCGTCTTACCGCTAGGATAAATTTTAAGATAGACATTTTTTTTCAATAAAATTTCTTTTAATGTAACTAATAGGCCTGCGGCAATATTTCTTATAACAGATTATATTTAACACTAAGTTAAAGCTTATTTCAACGAACAGTATAAAATGTTAAGGGCAATATTTTAGGAGACAGAGCGTCTTTTCCTCAAATGGGAAGATGTAAATTTCGGGAATCCGAACCCCGGTTACTGTAACTAACATACCCGCGGCATACAGATGATTATTGCCACTAGGCGAAGAGGATGAATTGTTTAGGTTATTGGTTTAGGAGACACGAAGCGTTTCCATTGAAGAGACCATTCCAAGAGATACGTATTTAAATTTTGAACCCGGGATACTGTACCAAAACCGTCCGCGGCAAATTTTTTGATTACAGATTATATATATCACTTGTTCACACCTGATTTCAGAGCAGAATGCGAGTTGTTGAGGTCAATAGTTTAGGAGACACAGCGCGCTTTTCTGGAAAGAAGCCGTTAGTAGAGGTACATTTTTGGAAATTTGAACCCAAAAACCAGAAACTAACCGAGTCGCGGCAAATTCTTTGATTACAGATGGTAGTTGTGACTTGCCCACAGGTAATTTTGGCGCAAGGCGGGAATTGTTAAGGTCAATAATTTAGGAGATACGGCGCACTTTCCTTGAAAGAGGCCGTTCGAAAAGGTACATTTTTGATATTATGAACCCAGGAAACTGTAACTAACCGGTTCATGGCAAATTATTTGCTTCCAGATTGTAGTTGGCACTTACTGACCGCATCATTCGGTACAGAGCGGGAATTGTTAAGGTCAATGGTTTAGGAGATACGGCGCACTTTTTTTGAAAGAGGCCGTTCGAAAAGGTACATTTTTGATATTTTGAACCCGAGAAAAAGTAAGTAAGTGGTTCGCGGCAAATTATTTGAGTACATATTGTAGTTGGCACTTACTGACAGCATCATTCGGTGCAGAGCGGGAATTGTTAAGGTCAATGGTTTAGGAGATACGGCGCACTTTTCTTGAAAGAGGCCGTTCGAAAAAATTCATTTTTGATATTTTGAACCCGGAAAACAGTAACTAAGTGGTTCGCGGCAAATTATTTGAGTACATATTGTAGTTGGCATTTACTGACAGCATCATTCGGTGCAGAGCGGTAATTGTTAAGGTCAATGGTTTAGGAGATACTGCGCACTATTCTAGAAAGAGGCCGTTCGAAGAGGGATATTTTTGGAATTGAAACCCAAGAAACAGTCACTAACCGGTTCGCCGCAAAATTTTTGATTACAGATTATTATTGGCACATGCTCACAGCAGATTTCGGCGCAGAACGTGAATCGTTAAGGTTAATGGTTTAGGAGATACGCCACACATTTTTAGAAAGGCGCCGATCGAAGTGATACATTTCTTGGAAATAAAAACTCAAGAAACAGTCACTAACAGGTTCGCGGCAAATTTTTTGATTACAGATTATTGTTGGCACATGCTCACAGCAGATTTCGGCGCAGAACGTGAATCGTTAAGGTTAATGGTTTAGGAGATACGGCGCACTATTCTAGAAAGAGGCCGTTCGAAGAGGGATATTTTTGGTATTTAAAACCCAAGAAACAGTCACTAATCGGTTCGCGGCAAATTTTTTGATTACAGATTATTGTTGGCACATGCTCACAGCAGATTTCGGCGCAGAACGTGAATCGTTAAGGTTAATGGTTTAGGAGATACGGCACACTTTTTTAGAAAGACGCCGATCGAAGTGATACATTTTTTGGAACTAAAAACTCAGAAAACAGTCACTAACCGGTTCGCGGCAAATTCTTTGATTACAGATTATTGTTGGCACATGCTCACAGCAGATTTCGGCGCAGAACGTGAATCGTTAAGGTTAATGGTTTAGGAGATACGGCACACTTTTTTAGAAAGACGCCGATCGAAGTGATACATTTTTTGGAAATAAAAACTCAAGAAACTGTCACTAACCGGTTCGCGGCAAATTTTTTGATTACAGATTATTGTTGGCACATGCTCACAGCAGATTTCGGCGCAGAACGTGAATCGTTAAGGTTAATGGTTTAGGAGATACGGCGCACTATTCTAGAAAGAGGCCGTTCGAAGAGGGATATTTTTGGTATTTAAAACCCAAGAAACAGTCACTAATCGGTTCGCGGCAAATTTTTTGATTACAGATTATTGTTGGCACATGCTCACAGCAGATTTCGGCGCAGAACGTGAATCGTTAAGGTTAATGGTTTAGGAGATACGGCACACTTTTTTAGAAAGACGCCGATCGAAGTGATACATTTTTTGGAAATAAAAATTCTAGAAACAGTCACTAACCGGTTCGCGGCAAATTTTTTGATTACAGATTATTGTTGGCACATGCTCACAGCAGATTTCGGCGCAGAACGTGAATCGTAAGGTTAATGGTTTAGGAGATACGGAGCACTTTTCTAGAAAGTCGCCGATCGAAGGGATAAATTTTTGGAAATAAAAACTCAAGAATCAGTCACTAACAGGTTTGCGGCAAATTTTTTGATTACAGATAATATTTTACACTTTCATGCAGCTAATTTCGGCGCTCATACTGAATTGTTATGGCTAATGATTTTGGAGACACCGCGCGTTTCCTTGAAAGAGGCTTTCAAATATAAGTTTTGGGGATTCGAACCCGGGTAATTTAAACTAGCCGATCCGCGGCAAATTATTTTATTAATGATTATGTTTGCCACTTGGTTGGTGCTAATTTCGGCGCACAGTATGAATTGTTAAAGCTAATGGTTTACTAGAGAATGCGTCTATTTATTGAATGGGGCTAATTTAAGAGGTGCATATCTGGGATTCGAACCCGGGTAATTGTGTCTAACCGGTTGGCGGCAAATTTTTTATTACAGATTTTGTTTTTCATTAGTTTTTGGGAAATTTTGGCGTCGATTATGAGTTGTTATGTGTGATTTTGTACGGGGGACGTCCTTTTTCTTCTTTGATTGCGCTCTTATATTGAACGTATCTTTAATGTTTTTTTAATTCTTAATATTTTTTGAAATAATGGAGATATCAATTTTTGGTTTTCACATCTTAAAAACGGCAAAATAGCTGAACATTATGGGCTATGCAGTTTTGTGATTGGATGAAATGGACCTGCTAACTTCCATTGGAAGTTAGCAGGACCACTGATTTTTGGGGGAAAATGGCTCGCGGCACATTTTTGGTTTTCGCATCTCAAAAACGGCAAAAAAAGCGGCAAATTATGAGCTATGCAGTTTTGTGATTGGATGAAATGGACCTGCTAACTTCCAGGACGTGGCTGAATTCGACCTAGCTAGGGTTACCAGATGTCCATATTTACCGGGACATGTCCGTATATTTAGCGTTTGTCCTGGCGTCCGAACTTATTTCCAAAATCAGCAAATATCCATATTTTCGTGTTACAAATAGCGATCGTCTTTTCAAGCCCCGTAAGATATTTTTTGCTAAAATTACATTTGCTTACCTTCTTTACCGAGATCTTTTTGACATTAAGTTGATGTATCGTGTGCCAACGTTTCAACATGGTTCTTTAGCCAGGTTAAAAATCAAGTTAAAAATCTAAGTCAGGTTTCTATTTGTCTGAGTTTCGTATAAAACTCGTTATTTAGTAAGACGTGAGCGTACCTTGCTACGAAAATTTTAAATTTCACAGTTAGACTGGTAGAGATACACAGGAAGAAACAAGACACCACTTCCCCACGCACAGCGTGAAAAAGTGCGTCAATTTCAGCATGGCTTATGCATTAACGAGTGTGTGGTGTTCCCTATATGATGTAATAGAAAAATAATTAGTGTACGTGTACTGCTCAGCCGGAGGTGAAATACAAAAACTTCAAAAAAGGTCACACTGCTGAGGGAACAGACATTAGTTTGAAAATCCGAAACATACTAGTTTGGAAACCTTCCTAGCGGCTACTTCCCGAGCGAATAAATGTGCTGCTGAATTTGAAATTCAAGGCCATTTCGTCTAGGTGTACAAAATTACATTTTATTTAATGGAATCATTCAATTATCTTGTAATATATTTTTCATTAGAATTAATTTTCCACTTAAGATTAATTTTTTTCGAGGGAATTATGGACTGTACAAACAAGTCTGTTACCAATTGTGTGTGGTCTTCCAATGTACTTTTAGCTACGCTGTGCTCTGCTCACTCTTTGATTTGTCATCTGTCGCTATGAAGAATAAATACATGAACGAAATAATAGTAAATAGAAACAACAAAATAATAAGAATGTAAAAATGCAAAAGATCACACGAAGTTACGGACAACAGAACTAACTAAAATTTAAACAAAAACAAACAACTCCAATGTACTTTAAAAAATATGTAAAAATTATCTTTGGGGGAATTTTAATTCTATGTATTAATATGAATAGAAAAATAATTAACTGTACTAAATTACACTGTACTTAACTGAAACTGTACTATAAATAATTAACTGTACTAAGTAAATTGTACTAAATTAACTGTACTATTACTAAAAAGGAACTAAAACGTCTCAACAAGGACTAACAAAACCCGCCTCAAACCGTAATTTCGCAAATCCACAGTCTAAACTCATTACAGCACTACACTCTCAACTCCGCTTTAGACCAGTGCCGCACGCTCGATCTGCTGGAAAACTTTGTCGCAATTTGCTACACTTTCATTGGTCGAGAGTTTTCTTGTTCCCGGGCCAAGATAAATGTTTGTCATCCTTCCCGTTTCCGTTCCCGTCAAGCTTCACATTCCCGCCGTGTTGAGTACGCCTGCCTCCTATAAGGCCTAGAGTTTTTGATTGTTACCTTCGATTATTTAGTAAAATTGATTTAATTATTTATGTTAGAATTATGTAATTGTTTAAAAATATTATTGTATAGTATCATATATAGTATCATATATAGTTGTTTCACCAACTATGGAGCACCCCCATAACTTCTAAACGGTTCAGAATATCGAAATGCAGTTTTAGATTAACAATGCGGAATCATGGGGCAAGTAACATGCCATAGAGAAATGTCTATGACATTTTTAGTTTTTCGAGAAAGGGTCCCCCCCGATAAGATGGTAAAAACTTCCCCTCAACCAAATTACATATGAATGGTTACACTATAATTTTGACATAAAAATAATATTTTTGAAAGGTTTTTTAGCCTCCGTCCTACCACCCACACCCCTATACAGCCAAAAACGTGATTTTTTAATTTCAATTTTTTTCGACAACTGAACACTATTTTATCAGACTGAAAAAAATATGATTAATAAGAACACAACTTGGACTATCAGAAAAATATTTTTCAATATTTTCTCAGGCCCAAATTCGAACACAAAAAAATATTTTCGAAAAAAAATATTAAGAAATATTTTTTACTGTGTTTAGAAGCCTGGAACAGACTCGAAAAAATGTCAAAGGTTCCTCTTCACACACAAATTGTTGTGTATTTTTTTCAGATTTTTCCGATTACTGGGCTGCAGTTAAAAAATAAAACCGTTTTCCCGCCTTTAAAGCACCTGGACTTTCAATATACTTTGAAACTGACTGCAACTGACTGCCTGGTTCTCTGCATTTATTTTAGTGTTTATTATACATTTGTATACATTGCTGCATCACCCAATAAAGTTTTGATTTTGGAATATACTTATGAAGTATCACTTTTAAAGCTTTCTAATCCTTTGTATGAGAATATCATACGCTAAGGAAAGATAATAGTGTTTGGCAGTTTATTAAATAATAATTCCGTCATATTTGAGGGATAATTGGGGGACATGTGAAAAAATCAAGGGGAAGAGGTTAAACCCAGATTTACAAGAACTGTTTTACTTGTCTTAGAACACAGACACTGGCACGAAAATAATCTTTAAACTTCATCTCAGAATGCTTGTGAATTTTTTTCATACTTTTTTAATAGCTGGGTAATAGTTTTTTAAAAAAAACTAAGACATTTGTAGTCAACCACTTGGCAGTTCGGCAGTTGCCGCGTCCTAAGCACGTGCGACCTTGCTTGAAGAGGAAGGCCACAGAATAGCAGCTAAAACGTTGACAACTGAGCCTAGAACGCGGCGCCTCCCGGACAGATAAATAGTAACGCATTGGTTGCGGAAGCCTGTGGTCTCACGTCTGTAGATTGTTTCAGACTAGAGAAAAAGTTGTATTTTCCTTTACCTAAGTATTTGTTCTTGTATACGTATAAATATGGAGACACTCGTACAATCTGTACACGTGCGAAAACTTTGCAATTTGTAAATAATAATTGTACGAAAATTGAAAATTGATTTGATGTAGCACCCAACTGCAAACGCTCATCCCCCGAGAAGTAGTTTACGGCATTATAGACCCGGTACTGTGCGAGAGAATTCATTCCAATATGGCTGAGTGTTGAGATAAAAATTCGCAGAAAATAAAATAGTCCCGTTAATTTTATCGTGAGAGATAATGTCAGTATTTTCCTTCAATTTAATTTTACATTGATATTGGCTTCTCTTTTCTGTCCATCTGTGCTACGAAAAAAGCGCACCTAAAAGAACTAATATGGAAAATTGTAAAATGGGATGATCATGAAAGTTGTATTTTGAAAAATACATCCCAACAACATAATCGGGGCCTAATATGTTCCCCTTCACTTCCCCACTGTCCCCATCTATCCTGCACACGAAATGTCCCTTATCATTTCCCCATTTGTCATCTACCCGTCACCCAAAACATGTGTGTTATAATTTACTTGTTCTCAAAAAACAGTCGTGTCCCATGAGACAAGCAAACCTGGTTTAAAAGGCCTAGGAAGCATCGCTTCCGAGTTATTTACCATTATAATGTGTGTTGCAAGAATCTTTTTTTGTGTGTCATAATCTGCAAACTTCTATTTTTTCTTCTAAAATCTGTTTGATGTAGGATGGGGTGTAATTCTTTATCCACCAGTATCACACTTACAAGGTCTTGTGTCGATTGTTTCTTATAAATTGCCAAAACTATCGTCTTTCCGTAGCATACGATTACTTATGCAAACGATTAGAAAGCTTTAAAAATGATACTTTGTAAGTATATTCCAAAATCAAAACTTTATTGGGTGATACAGCAATGTATACAAATGTATAATAAACACTAAAATAAATGCAGAGAACCAGGCAGTCAGTTGCAGTCAGTTTCAAAGTATATTGAAAGTCCAGGTGTTTTTAAAGGCGGGAAAATGGTTTTTTATTTTTTTAACTGCAGCCCAGTAATCGGAAAAATGTGAAAAAAAATACACAACAATTTGTGTGTGAAGAGGAACCTTTGACATTTTTTTCGAGCCTGTTCCAGGCTTCTAAGACACAGTAAAAAATATTTCTTAATATTTTTTTTCGAAAATATTTTTTTGTGTTCGAATTTGGGCCTGAGAAAATATTGAAAAATATTTTTCTGATAGTCCAAGTTGTGTTCTTATTAATCATATTTTTTTCAGTCTGATAAAATAGTGTTCAGTTGTCGAAAAAAATTGAAATTAAAAAACACGTTTTTGGCTGTATAGGGGTGTGGGTGGTAGGACGGAGGCTAAGAAACCTTTCAAAAATATTATCTTTATGTTAGAATTATAGTGTAACCACTCATATGTAATTTGGTTGAGGGGAACTTTTTACCATCTTATCGGGGGGGACCCTTTAATCATCTGTAATTTTTTAAATGGAACTATATATTTTTTTCAGCAGCAATGTACAGATCACGAAAAGAGG
Source organism: Acheta domesticus (assembly GCA_031308135.1). Classification (NCBI taxonomy): domain Eukaryota; kingdom Metazoa; phylum Arthropoda; class Insecta; order Orthoptera; family Gryllidae; genus Acheta; species Acheta domesticus. The sequence continues at coordinate 18,109,463 of JAHLJT010008446.1, forward strand.
AATAAAATTATGTATCATATGTTAGTATTTTGATGATAATTTGAGTATACAATTAGACTTTCTGACATTGATTTTTAAGTAAACTGTTTTTTCTTGTAGCAGCCCTCGCAACAGTAGCCGTTGGTAAGATGGCCTTCGCGGCGTCGAGCCTGTTTCGTGGAGACAAGGTGTGTGAGAGGGGCGGCTTTGGGGATTGAGGCGTAACTACAGCAATTCATGGTCTTGACATGAAGATCATATGAACAAACATCAACATTAACGATCAGAATGAGAGATTTTTGCCATTTGTTCTTCTGAATTCAACTTTTCTTCTACTGAAATTCCAAAGCAACGATTATCAAAAAGAACAAAATAAAAATAATTTGTAGCGGAAGGACGATAATAATAAAGGTTCTTTTCAAACTTACAAGAATCGAGCTCAGTGTTTGCAGGAACAAACTCCCATTTTAAAACATGGAAAGGGAAAGAATGATTAAAGATTTTTATTGTAATATCTCGATTAATTCATTAAATAATAGATAGGTAGACATTTTCAATTATTATTTACTGTTAATAAACTTCTTATTTAAACACGTACAAAAAGAAGAAAGCAAGAATTTTTGAAATATTCTTGACAGGCTCTCAGTGTAAATTTAATAAACTTCAACACAAATGCACATCTGCAATCACAACTGCTAATACTGATTGGGGAGTTTCTCACTTCATAACGCCACGTGCTGCCACAAACTTGAAAATCCACGGCAGAAGACGGAAGTGTAATGTTTTCTTTTCTGTTTATGAACAACAGGAGAGGTATGGTTACGCAGTGGAGGAATAATCATCTTAATTTAAAATTAAATTTACCAACGAAGAGACGGTGGTGGATTCTTGTCACGTTTGAAAATGATATTATTATTAAAGAAGACAAGTTACATGCAGATAAATCAATGGAAAAAAATCTCTTATTCTGAACGTTGAAATTAGTGTTTTCTTAATGTGACCTTTGTGACAAGACCCTGGATTGCTTTAGTTAGGCCTCTTATCCCTCATTGCCCACCCCTCTCAGTCTCCTCTCTCCACGCAAGTCTTGACGCCGTGAAGGTCACTTTTCCCGAAGGCGAGAGTTGCAAGGGCTGCTTCACGAAATATTGTCCGTTTAATTCAAAATCACATATCAGAAAATCTAATTTTATACACAAATTGCTATCAAAATACTAGCATATGATACATCATTTTATTGCTCTTTTCATGATCTATTCACTGGTGCTGAAAAAAATATAGTTCCATTTAAAAATCAAAGATGATAAATTTCTCGAAAACTACAAATGTTATACACAATTTCTCTATGACATGTTACTTGCCCCATGATTCGGCATTGTTAATCGAAAACTGCATTTCGATATCCTGAACCCTTTAGAAGCTATGGGGGTGGTGCATAGTTGGTGGGACACCCTGTATACACTACAAAAATAATGTACAATATAATAAGAAATCCGTTTATTATTTAAAAAAAAAATCTTTGATGCCTCCCTTCAAAATCATCGGCTGCATCCGCCCCTGCCTGAGAAATTCTCCTTTCAGTTTTCTTTGCGTTCCCGTTCGCGTTGCTGTTCCCGTTCGCGGACTATTGTGGAGCGGCCTTAAGCTGCCACTGTTACTGCCCGCCGCGACTGTCTCGCGCTGTGATGGAGCCGAACTCAAATGACCGCCTGTCACGGCAGCCAGAGCCGGACGCGCCGCGCCAGGCCAGGAAGGAGGCCGCGGGGCTGAACGGTGACCGCGCATCCGGCTGTCAAACTTGTCGTGTGTCGTCAAACGTAGTATGTGGATATAAAGAAAGGATCTCCGGGCAACTCTAGGCATTCCCTAAAAACGCTCAACTGCTCTCTGCGCTGGGGCGAACTGCTTCCCCTCTCACTTTAATCCCCTTCCTCTACGATCTCGCGACGCAGAAACAGTCGCAGAAATGGAAAAATATTATGGGTTGCTCCAATCCACGAGTTTTATTTTACTGGAAAGTTCTGGTTAGGTTTCAGTTGAATGACACCAAAATTAAGATGATTAACACACAACGACAAATTAACACAATGACACAATTTAAAGTTTGCGAAACTTAACGGGTTCGAAATTCCCAACTTTTATCTTGCTATTATTGTAGAGCATGGGAATCTAATAAGGGCCCTGCATAAAGATCCTGCTTATCAATTGAGAAGCCTTGATAATGCTATAAATTGAAGGGCCTCTTTGAATCGAGAGACTTAACACGCAGGTAAGAAGAAGCTTACTGTGAAGAAGAAGCTTGATGAGATCACAAGGAACGATAAAAAGGAATTATGAGAATGAAAAACATATCTTGATAAGTGACATCAATATTAACGAAATATCTGTAATGTGTTTATTGTTTTGTGTGAATCCAGCCAGAAAGCTATAAAAATTTGTTCCTAAAATTGTGATGGTAGTGTACAGTAAGTACACTTGAATTTGTCACATTGCAGAAAATGTATTTTTTATACTATTATACATTCATTAAGTTTTCCTATAGTATTTACGTTTGTATTTATTGACATAATTTGTACTTTCTCTTATTGGCGTATAGAGAACCTGTACGCATTGTATAGACAAAGTTATATAATGCTGCGGAAAATCAGTGTTGCGATTTTCACGGAAACAGACTGGGATCCCCAGATATAAAAATGTACACTCGTATTATGAAATCGTGGTTTCGAAATTGGTGATACAACACATACTTTCACACTTTATTTCTAGCTTTTACCATTTTCAAAAATTCATGAATTTCCACAAACCTGACCCATTTTGTAAGCGTCCTTTGCTTTATCCATGAAAGAAAAAGATACCGAAGAACTGGATAATCCTTGACACAGTGTTTTCTAAATCGCGTTCTATAACCAGGCCCGGATAAAGCCTACAACAGACGCTCCGGGGTGGCCCGCATACCACTCATCCCAATTCCTTTCCAAAGTCAAAAATACTCGGGAGACCCGAAAAAAGAGAACCCGAGAAAAGTACGAAAAAGATGAAGAAAGGAAGAGAAAAGTAGTGGAAATACCGCATATCATCACGCTAATTAGCATACCTCGTAACTCCAGATTGGACAGTTTTGAATTGGAAAGATTAAACATAACCGGGAAGCAGAATTTTAATTTCCTTTAACGTAGAACTTATAAATCCTCGGAAACTCAATTATTTAAGATGCTCGATGTGTTATTTATTTTTATTACTCTTCTTTCATAATGATATTTTATCATGAAGTAAACAGAAAAGAGAGGAGGAACTATGGAGTTACGAGATGTGCTAATTAGCAGGACGATATTCTATCTCGTCATGAGTGAGAAAAGCTAGACGGAAATCTCTTGGTACCACATCGCGCTCTAGAATGACGCGACTTGATTCTCGTAATCAGTGCTTCAATCAGGTATATTGATAGAAACATTCCTTCTTATGTGCGCTATCATTGGGAATCTTTTTCCCAGATATCAGCAACCAAATCGGGGTATCGAGTTTTTTCGTTCTTCGCCGGTCTCAACACGAGCCTACTCGCGTGACTCACATTTAACGTTTCATTGGCTCCACGTCTTCTTCCCTCTCGTGGGCCATGGGATTTTTTTTATCTATTTAAGGTCGCTTTAAAAACATCTGTGGTCATTAGCGACCACTATAGATTTATACTAGAGATACATTTTTTAAAATTTAGAGTAAACAGAAGTAATAACAATAAATTGAAATATGATCTACAATAAATTTTGCAATTATTTCGTATTATATTATCTAAACCAGCCAAATTAAGATGAGTTAAAATTGTTTTGAAACTTTCTATTGAATTCAACATTTCATAAATTTCGTTCTTGATGCCAAGAAAGATTCGTAGATTTTAGAGACTGGAACACTCAAGGAGAATGTGAGTCGTTGATAATATTCCTCCACATTTTGGACAGGTGGCAGGATTGTTTTTTTCCATTAGATGAGAGTGAGTGAGCGAGGGAAGAATGACCAATTCTCAGTCTTGTGATAATAATTTATTATTTTTTTTCTTAATTTAGTGTTTTATATATTTAAATCTGTTACAGATTTTCGTACATTATGTAGTTTGGATATTGAAGCCTTCCACTGAAGACCCCACACCCTAATAATATACTTTTTTAAATTTATTATAAAATCGTTTAAAGAACCACGCATTTGATGGTCGATATTCAATAACTGGGTTGCGTTTTTGGCAGTTAAGTTGGCTGTTTCATTACCAGTGATTCCCTTATGTGAAGGGAGCCAGGACAGTATAATTTTGAATTCTGTTTTTTCTTTGTCGTAAAGAAGATTTTGGATATTTTAAATTATTGGATGTTTGGAACTTTTTCATAGCTATGAGTGTCGACATGGAGTCAGAAAAAATGGCAATTTGGTTGATGTCTACATTTTGTGTGCTGTATTGCATAGAATTGATTCATTACCATCGGAAATACTTGAGAGATGATGAACACTTGCTCGTTCGATGGCCTACCATACACTGAGAAATTCGCTGCTATCACTCTATCCTCTCAATTCGCCCGACTTGCTCAAACTTCATTGCGGCAAAGAATTGGATCGAGTAATTGCCTAGTGGGAGTTGGTGTTTGGAGCTTATTTACTGTCGGAATTTAATGAACCTAAACAAACAAGAAACTCATTTAAAGTTTATGGATTAGGTATATTTGCGGTCACAATTGTACATTTTATCATGCACACCTGACATACGGTCTCAACTCCCCAAGAATCCAATAAAACGGGGCCCAGAAACAGAAATGATCGACAGATCGTGAACTACAACTGAAAGGGTAATAGAAAAGGAGTTGAAAATAATCATTTTTCTTCCACTAAATCCAAAGGAGAGCACTCCCTCTGAAAACCTAGAGACGTCAGGAATTAATGAAGAATCTGATGGTACGTAATCCTACACAAGAACAAAAATCTTTTAAAAAAATAAAACTGCAGCCCGAGCATGTACATGTGTGTCGACAGCAATAAACATGCACGCACAAAAAACAAAGATTATCTAAATAACAGTTAATAAAGGCAAAATCCTCTGTAACAAGATCTAAATATTATTTTATTAGTTTTTCAGCATCTTCAAATTTGAGACAATCATAAGAATATCAATTGAAACGGAAGCACGTGAATTAAAATACATTTTTAATATTAAACCGCTTTGTATTAAATGTATGCCGTTTCGCGAACTGTTTGTTCACATCTTTAAGTACAATATTCAGTAAAAACTGCTACCTTTTTTTGTTTAATTTTTTTCTCTAAAAGAGCAATGTAAGTTTATAAAAACGGCGTAGGACCCATTTTTTGAACTGACTATATTTTTAAAGATAATTATTTGCAACGTATTAGATTTCTTTTCGTTCCTACAATATTAAGATTGAAAATAAATATTTTTAATTTTTTATCAATAACATCTTTTCGTCCGAATCAAATTTTCAAATAATTTATGTCCTTTTTTTTACTTTCTCGCCTTACGAATACTTCGTAAGAAGAGAGAGTTATGTAATCGTTCGTCGGTAAACGGCTAATTTTCGCCAGAAAAACTCTTATAGGTGGAGTCTGGTGAGGAAAAGTGGATAAAACTTTTCCACTTTTTCCTCACCAGACTGTCCACTTTTTCCTCACCAGACTCCAACTATAAGAGTTTTCTGGCGAAAATTAGCCGTTTTTCGACGCACGATTACATAACTTTCTCTTCTTATGAAGTATCCATAAGAGGAGAGAGTAAAAGCAAATTAATACCGATTTTGGAACTATTGGGGATATCCAACTTGTTCTTATGCGTAATTATTATTTTTGTTTACATTTAATGTTGATATATTACTTTTGTACTGAAATCAGCTTACACAGATGCACAGAACGACGAACAATTGATATGATGGTGTATACGCTTTACAACTCCAAGAAGAGATGTGAACAATTGTTAAAAAGTTGAAAATTGGAAAATTACTTACAGACACTTCCAGTTCATTTATCGTAATTACCAATACTTGCCTACCAACAAACTGTGCACAGATAACGCTCCACGTGTACTGTCGACAATGCCGAGGACTGCTGGAAATAAACGGCTCTGACAGATCCGATCCTTGACAGAGACCTACGTATAAATGTCACGGACAGATAACATAAGCACGCATGCCTTCCGATGCCGCGAAAGCAAGGCAGGTAAAGCGATCGTTAGTGGGATCTTTTTTTTGTTGTTGTTGTTTATTGTTTATAATACTTGGATTACAAGTTTCAAACAATGTCATTGTTCTTAGATAAAAACAATTAGCACTAACCGTAATAATAATTGATTAAATCATAAACAATAAACTTAATTTACTACAACTTAAACTTAAGTTGCTTGTCCTAAAGAAATAAATAACTTATCGTATAGTAAGAGATATATAATTATTGTAGCATTGCTCTCTTTGTCTATGATAATTTCTTTAGTTTATAAGGCCAAGTTTCAATTAAGTAATTTTTTAGTGCTTTTTTGAATTTAGTTTTGCTCCTTAATATGGTTAGGTAGTTTATTGAAAAGTAAAGCAGCATTCCTATAAGGAACTTTCTTTGAGGAGGATTTTGCAGAGTACGTGCATTTTCTCAGACTCTACTATTCTTATAGATATTACTAGACCCAAGATTTTCATACAAATACATGTTTTTATTTAAACTTCTTACAGCATTCTTATTAATTCGAAATTATATTTCATTGTCAAATCATTTAAAACATTTCCACTTTTTCAGTCTGTTTACTTGTTGTGATAGTTGTTTGTTGTTGTTTTTTGAGAAATGTATGCATAAGGTATGTTTGGATGTTTATAATATTGTATTCTTATATCCTCGAAGCCCGCAGTTGCCTTTATTACTTATCATTATAGTATATGTTTTGTGCATCGTGCATCAAAAACCTAGAGACAAATCCGACATTTATCAGTTACAAATAGCTATTGACGATTTCTTGTAATGGTCCCAGGAAAACGGGATGAAGATAAAAGAAAAACAAATAGTTTTACGAAGGCTCGAAAACTAGAAACATCCCAATATACAATGGTTAGAAATAAAATTCCCGATGTACATGGCTGTAAATTTCTGGGCGACCTGAACTGGACTAATCACGTTACATATACGACACAGTAGGCTTGGAAACCTTTCGTTACGCGCATGTTAAGGAAAGCTAATTGTAACACGAATGTACAGGCTTACACTTTATTGGCTCGTCCCATAATGGAATGCGGCATAGCGTGCTCGAGTCCCCATAGGGAAGTGCAGATTGAAGTGTTTAAAACAGCGGCTAAATTCTCCAACTGAAACAATGGAGCGAATGTCGATTCAGAATCGTTTGTTATATGTATTAGAAAGGCAGCACGACTATGTGACCACTTTAGAAGACTCAGGGTATCAATTGATGTCTCTGCAATGCCGGTAGGTCCTAAGGTTTGAGTATCGACAGTGGCAGGATTTACGACAAGTCGAAATCAGCGGGTACCTGGAGGAGAATCGGCTATCGGCCGCTGCTCTGATAGTTTCCCGTGGTTTCTTCAATCAACACCAGGCAAATGGCGGAGCAGTACCCTAAAAGACAGGCCTGTTTCCTTCCTCTTCCTTGCCCTACCCTCACCCCTTACTTACGCACACATTGTTACGTGCACTTCACTACCCACATGCTGTTAGAACAGCCGGGAGCTTAGAGCTTGTCCCGTCTAGGGCGGTGCCCCTCTAGTAGAAGATACGAGTACCTGGTTAAGGAAAACTGCACTAGCCGACGGGTAGGGCAGCGTCGGTTCTCGCCATCCAAGGGGGGAAGATCACCGCCCCCTCCCGCAGTAAGAAATAGGCAATACACCAACTGGACTAGTCACCTTATCTGTTGACGCGCCCGGAATCACTAATCTCTCTCTTCAAGGCGTACACCAAGTAAATGGCAGGAAAAGCTATTAGTGAGACTTGAAATGTCATGTTACTTAAGTAGGGAGCGACCACTCACACAAAATTAAATTGAGATAGCAAAGAAGGAAAAGCCAACAAAAGTACGGACAAAGTGCGTTGCATCTACTTACCGTTGATATATAAATTACTGTGTGCAGAAGAGAGATGCAGTGACATGGAGGTAAAGTGAAGATATGGGTACGGAATGGAGATGAGCATATTTTATCTATTTTTTTACTTTTCTATTTGGGTTTTTATTAATTTTGTGTATTTTATTATTTATCTGATTTTTCCTTTTTTCTTTTTTAAAAATATTTGTGTTTATTTTTAAGCAATAACCACGAAATGAATTATCAGCGACAAAAGACATTTCATAAGGGATAAGGAAGATGGACGAAGCAGTGACTCAATATCTGACAAGGGGAGGGAAAATAACAATGCAGAGGAAGGTGTTGTATCTTCCCCTATAAGAAAGAATATAAGAAGAAGGAATATAGAAAGAAAAAATATAAGAAGGAAAATACTACCATATATGCAATCGACAAGAATGATGACTTAATGAAGCTTCCAGATCCAGTTCCTACTGGAGGATCAGTTCGACAGCTTCAAAAGTTTACATTTAAAATTGTTTTATCCTGTGTTTGTTAAAACTTATATTTGAAAATTTTTCATAGTCTGTGTTTACCTGAAAATGTTAATTATGCCTTGTTTCGTCTTAAGACATTAATGTTTATTTAAAAGTTAATAAACAATTTTGTTCTTCCTAATAAGTTGTCATTTTCCCAACGTAATTATGAACGGTTCAAGGTACAACACCTGTGTTGTACCTCGGTTCTAATTACACTTTTTTTAAGTTTTCAAGTAAATCAATGATGTGAGACTATATGCTTGAAATAAACATGTGTGGTGTATAAAACTCCAGAATATGCGGAAAAAATATTTCGGTCATTTTTTGTTCTAAAATGACAAAATTAAAAATGCAAACGACAAGATGGGTCCGAGGTACAACATCTTCCCAAACAGACTTCTTGTCTCTTGCGTCCAACTGCGGAAGATTTTTCAGTGGGATATGAAGTGAAAAATTGCTTTATCTAAGGCTTTGCTTTCAATATTTTTGAAGCAATTGATTGCAAACAGCGATTGTCAGAAGGCGGATGAAATGTTATTTATCGTAATTGTAATAAAAAGTAAGTAGTAAAACTGAATTTTAAAAAATTCTACCTACTGGTGGTGTTTTCCTAGTCGATGCGTTTTGAACTCAGTCCTTTTTTTCTGCAGAAATAATGTAGTTTGAGATCCTGAAACTCGGCCATGGATAAAAAAAATAATTGAAACTGAAACGAAAATAAATACCTTATTTTGGAGAAAGTGAAAATAATTATTTTCGGGAAATTATAATAATTTTTTCGCAGTTTCGAAATGTTTCTAAGGTTCAAAAAATAGAAACTCATTCCCGAATATTTTAAAATTATTGTAATATATTATTATTGTACTAAATTGTGTAAAATTGTCTGTAGCAGTTCAGAAATTAGTAACACCCAACAGGTGTTCTACTGGAGTTCTAGTGGAGTTTCTAGTGGAGTCGTTAAAAATTATTCAACACATTGAAATGTATTTGGAATTAGTGTTTGGAGATGTGAGTGTGTCTGCTAAAGAGAAAATATATAAAGTGTTAATTCCAATCCTGATTTCTCCAGAATGTAAGTTCCTTAAGAAGGGCACAAGTTACGTAGTCGCGCAAGTGTTGCGTATACTACTTTTTAACACGCCGTGCGCTAAAAATGTTTTGTACACTCTTTGCAATGTTTCGCGCACGCTGCGTAATGTTTCGCAAAGTATTCAAATTAAAAAATATGTGTTTTCGCACTCGTTAAAGAAGCACAAGAAATAGTGTTTTGCGGCAGTCTTGTTAAAAAATTGTATTTGAGGTGAAAAATAAGAAAATGCAAAATTTGACTTCAGGCCACTGTTGGCTCAGACTTCACCTTTGAAGAAGCTCCATTTTTGTGACATAAAGAGGTCATTTTCTCCATTCAAAAATATATTTTATCATGCCACGCCAAAAAGCAGTTTCTCTTGCGTGTTTTCCGTATGTAAAACAGCTATTTTTATGTTTTAACCAATGACACATTGCGAAACCACGTACGGGACACATCATGAAGCGTGTGTAAAACATTTTTTTGCCGCGGCAAATAAATATAATAACTAGTGGAGCTAAAACAGCACGTACTTTCTCGTCCGTTCTTTCACGCAAAATTACGCGAAAAGTACTCAAATTTTCCAAAAATTTTACATGACCTTATTCCAAAATCTAACTTTAAGAAACCGATTTCATTAAGGGAAAATATCTCTATCTACATAACTGTATTTGTACGAAGACTCCAGAAAAATTTAGAACTTTTGAAATTTTCAAAAATTAGGGTTTTCAACGAACATGAGACCGGTACCATTTTCTTAAAAGGTTCTTCACGCTATCCAACAACAAAATTTAATCAAAAACGGAGTTTTTTGTTGTTGAAAGGTTTGAAAATGTTCCAGGAGCTTCATGAAAAGTACTCCCCAAAATTAAAATTTCGGTTTCAAATGCAAGGGGCCGCAACATTGGCCAGATCGATTGGGAAATATTAATTTGGGGAAAATCAAAACAAGTGTTTAGCCGCTAGCGTTGTTCACAGACGGACGGAGGGACGGACAGAGACGTTTTGCCGTCATTTGAGTTTTCGATACCAAGGACCCACAAAACATGAATATTGGCTACGCTATGTGATAGAGGATTTTTTCTAAATTACCAACTGGTTATATCCACTTCATTACCAGGTCCCTGTAATAAGAGTTTTTCTGCCGAAAATTCGCCTTCTTTCACGCAGCATTTCGGCACTTTCTCTCTACTATGTTCTACTACCGCTTGGTAGTAGCAAGAAAGTAATAAAAAATAATAACAGACCAATATATTTACAGTATTGTTGTTATTTCTGGTTTGTATTAATAGCCCTGAAGATGTAAATAAATATCTGGAATCGTCGACAAACTGAAAAGCTTTAATGTTTTGAGTTATTTACTGTGCCCAAATCGCATGATCTTGAACAACCTCCAATTTACTTAGATGGTCGTGACATTCCCCGTGCTGACGTGGTGCGAGAGGTTGATCGCAGCAGTTCGCTCCTTAATGTGCACGACAGGATAGCAAAGTGCCGTTTAATAGTGTTAAATAGCAAAGTGCTTACATCAGTTTAGCAATTAAAAGGCAGTTTACCGTGTAGTGTACAGTGTTGGGCGAAAGCCGACCTTTCTTCCCTCTGTGGGTTTTCGGCAACGCGGCCTTAACAAGAGAAATAAAAACTAAGGCGTCAACTAACTGCGTAGCGTACCTTAAGAACAGGAATATGAAAGAGCGCAAACACCGCTACAGACTTCCACCTGATAGTAAAATATCTAATGCAGACCCATAGGAGCTCCTATATATAAAATACTTCTCCAACGAAAACTTTTCCGTGATGTTTAAAAATGTGCATCAGTCATTGTCTAATCAAGAAGTTTTTCAAGATCTAAAGGAACACTATCCATCTATTATCAAAATTACCATTCGAAGACAACGTACCATTACCGATAATAGCTGCAGAATTTTCTGGAAAAGAATTTATAGAAAACATTTTGTCCATACCACCTTTGCAACCACAATATGTATGTCAAAAAACGAAAAAGAATACCACCAAGGAACAATCCATTGTCAACTTTACACATCAAAAACTTTACACATATAAATAACAGCTAATCAACCCATCTCAACTATTCTCTTAGATTCAACAGTCACGTTTTTTTTGCAGAATAGCGTGACAACAACTCTGTCGAAAATGACGAACGGGAGCAGCTATCCGCTGTTCTTCAATTAAAAATTAATTCATCATTCATTCTTCATTTCATTGTTTTTTGCCAAAATGTTACTTCTGTATTCCCTTAGCTGTTTTTCCAGATTCTCCTTCCAAAATATTTTCTTTCTATTTCACATTTTTCTCTGCGTTCCGCGGAGACCAACCCAACGTGGACTGAGAGAACAGCTACGGCACGTGGGGCTGGCAAAGGCAATATTGAGTGTTGGTATCGGGGCAATGGCAACCCACCAAATCGGATGGCTGTCTGTTCTTCTGGAAGCTGGGAGATGACCTCTGCCCCTCACTCCCGGGAACGGGATCGGCGAACCAACTGGCAACTGGGAGATGGGGCCAGCACTATGTTTTTGTACGGTTTAAGTGCCTGAGCTTTGCCCTGAGGGTTTGGGTGATGGTGCGCAGATGGAGCTCTGGTTCAGACTCTTACTTCCACTGCTTTTACTCTCTTACTACTACTCTCTTACTACTGCTTCTACTCTCGACTCTTACCCGGTCCGCCGGTGGAGAAGCAGTTATGAGAATGAATCAAAGGATTCGTGACAATTGCGACCCGCTGTTGCAAGGCGGCGCTCTTGCAAGAGATGCATGTTCTGGCTCTGGGCTTACAGTGAGAAATGTGCTACCTGTGCATGTGAAATGTGCAAAGGAGCCTCCTCATGCCATCTGGGAAGGTGTGGCGCTGCACCACATTGGGATCACAATTGAAACTAATACTGGGACCGAGGACTGTAGCTTGGATGAGCCAACAGCACAGCCCGCCCAACCTCAGATCAAACGCCAGCGCATGAAATGGACTAAGGAGTTAAAAATTTCCATTACGCATGCGTACTTTCTGGCTATCAGACTTGAAGCGGGCATGGAGGGATAAAGTACGCGATTTCACAAAGAATGATTAGAGATGCATCAGGAGATACCGATATCCGTGCAGAGAGTTTGCGACAAGTAGCTCTCAATCATTGTAAGGAACTTTCTCATAACTACAGAGATAAATACCATTACGAACAATGTAAGAGCATCCTTAGGTGTTGATAATAGGAAGGAAAATTATGAAGAAGTAATGAAGACTCATGAGCTAATCAGGAATCGTGTCTCCATGTGCCTGTGCAAAACTCTTGGACTGTACTTTATGAAGCCATGTAGTCGTACTATCATGAAATTCTGTTATCCTCCCGATCTCGCATCCCGCGAGTGATATATGGCCAGGAGTGATCCTGCGAGTGATATATGGCGCGCAAATGCGGCGATGTAAGCTGTCAATAACTCTCTGAAGGTGCATGCAGAACAATCGACATCGCTTGAGGAAATGGTAAGCAGTGTCTGGCGCAACTCTTGCTGTTGGACTTCGTAAATCTGTAAAGGATCAGTTGAAAACATCCACTGACGCAGTACAGTCCTCGAAGGCCACTGACCCCATGATTGATGCGTATAGAATGCAACATTAAAAGTTTCAGGCGGGACATGGGCACTCTAACCACTTTCTTTACAGCTCCTGAGAACGCAAGTAGAAAGGTCTCCAATGCAGTGAAGGCGATTGGGCGAAAGATGAGAATTCGAAGAATCCAGCCGAATTTCGAGAAAATGCTTCGACACATGCTTGAGTACCTGAAACAGGGTGTCGCAGCCCTTGTGGCCGTATAAGCCGACCAGAAGAAATTTTTCAGGCAACTCAACGATCAACGAAAGTTGACACAAAACATCTCTCAAAAGCTCCATGATAGAAGAATATTGGGATTATACGTATATGGAGCATTTCTAAGTCCCATGATGATGGAGTTTACTGGATTGCAGAAGAGGGAGGTGTTATATATCTCTGATGTGCCCACCTAATATTACTCAGTAAATATCTTCAATTAAGAAGACGCAGAATTGGAAAGCATCAGGTACTGAGGGGATAAAAAACTGTTGGTGGAATTATTTCTCGTGGACTCATGCGGTTCTGACCAGGTGGTTCCAACAACCCAACTATCATTATGGTGTCTTTACTGAAGGAGTTACGTTTATGATTAGCAAATCTGGCAATCCTAAGAATTCGAGAAACTATCGGCCTTTAACATGTCTTCCCACAGTATTAAAGGTTTTTACATCTGTGCTATCCAGTATGCTGAAAACCGATCTAGAGGTCAACAATCTCCTGGCACCAGAGCAAAATGGTTGCAGAAAGGGAGCTCAAGGTTGCAAAGAATTATTGATAGTAGACAGCGTTGTAGTCAATCAAGCCAAGAAAAAAAATATCCCAGCATTTCTTCACGATTAATTGACTGTATTAAGGCCGTTGACTCAATACCCCGTACGTGGCTTTTGTATGCCCTTCTCCTCTACAAAGTAAATGCCCAGTAAGTGAACCTAATCCAATACTGCATGGCAACTTGGCGCACAAAGATAAAAGTCTCGTTCGCTGGAGGCTGCTATTCCACCAAGGAACTGAAGATCAAAGAAGGAATTGTTCAGGGAGATAGTCTTAGTCCCTTATGGATCTTTCTAGCTCTAAACCCTCTCAGCAGAATGTTAAGAGATACGGGAATGAGATATGAAATCACTAAAAGAACACAAATCCTCATAAATCATCGGTTGTAAATGGACGAGCTCAAGTTGTACGCGAGAGATGAGAGCCAGCTTACCTCGTTGCTTGCACTTGTTAAGTCCTTCACCGATTCTTTTTGTGTGGTGTTTGGCATTGATAAAAGTGCCGCACTGCACGTGAAGAGGGAGGAAATTCTTGATACTGACAAACTCATTCTGATGCGTGGTACAAATATCCAAGAACTTGGGCAAGAAAATACCGTTAAATATTTAGACTTCAATCAACCTTGAACACATGTGGAGCAAAGATGAGGCTTGATGTTGAGAATAAACCTTGCAAGGCGTCGGAAAAATCTGGAAAACTCTTTTAAACGGACAGAACCTCATGTCAGCTACCAACTCTTGGGCAGCACAGGTGGCTGTATATACTCGTACATTTGGTGTTCTTCACTGGAAAAAAAGCTGTACTGCAAGTGCTTTAATTTTTTTCTTGAGTGAAGCTATGTATGTTTATAAAAGTAGTTCAGGGCCCAGTTTCGTTTAACTCCATGTATTTTCAAAAATAAATACTTGCAAAATATTTTTTCGGCGTGTTCGTGCGCTCTTAATATTGAAAATAGACATTTTCTGTAATACAATATTTTCATCAAAATCAAATCTTTAAACTTTGGTTTTTATAACGTGGCGCGTCAAGGCCCGTTTCACGATGGAATAGGTCACGTTATTTGGCTTCTTTCTCGGCCGTACCGCTAGATGTCGCATGATCGCGACCGAATCAAGCCGTTCTTGATACGGTCTAGCGGCACGACGGAGAAAGTCGCAGAATGCCGTGGTATATTCCATCGTGAAGACGTGCCTTGACGCGCCATGTTATAAAAATCGAAGTACAATGTAATGTAATTTTTTTCATAATGAGGGAATATTTCGCGTAATATTGAGTTAGCATTACAAATAATGCGAGAAAGTATGTTATATTACTATTAATGTATTATCAAAATTAATTAAAATTCTGCGATAAAATAGTTTCTCCATTGCAAGAACTCATGGTGTTTATCACTAGCGGAACACATCGAAACAACCAACAAATTGCATTGAGCACGCTCCGCCAATACACGAGAAAGCAATGTTACATACGACAGTTCCATCGTGGACAAAGACCTCCGTATAAATTTCTCAAACAGATAAGGAACCCGCGC
Organism: Acheta domesticus; assembly: GCA_031308135.1. Lineage (NCBI taxonomy): Eukaryota > Metazoa > Arthropoda > Insecta > Orthoptera > Gryllidae > Acheta > Acheta domesticus. Next base: position 18,124,995 of record JAHLJT010008446.1, read on the forward strand.
ACCGCCCAGAACGTTCGAAAATGGAATGCGTTTTGTCAGAATCTAATTTTTAATACACATTTTCATCTCATTCATGAGAATAAAAACTTTTAAGATTTCGACAAACTTCGTAGGAAGTAATTTGGAGAATGTAGTATCTAGGCTATCCTCGGAGAAATTCTGTGTACATGTAATTATATATCCGTAATTTCACTGCACAACAATTAAAATGTTTCGGGCTGAAAATACCTCATTATTATATATTTCAACCTGCTGAATTAAAAAATCACCATGAAAATGACCACTTAGTTCTTGCTTTGGAGATATAGTGACTTGGCAGGTTTTATCGTCTATATTTTCAGTTTTTTTGGAAATTTTGTTTTTGATAGTTGTCACCCCTGTCAATTGGCGAAACGTAACTTTTTGGCTGTTTGTAGGTTACAAACACAATTACTGTTGCTGTGACTGAGAGATTCATATTGTTTCTGTAGTAATTAATGCATGTGGCATTAGTGCCCAGCAATTTCGATCGGTTTATATGTAACTGTCATTTAAAAATATTTAAATGAACTTTCGATGTTGTTGGCATATATTATTAAAATGTATAGTTTTCTCTTAATAAGTTAAAAAATATTTAAATCTATTGGATATCACAGAAAAAAGAGCTAACAAAAAAATTCTTTATCATATTCGTTTTTATCATCCAAAATTAGTTTATATTTGACTCATAAAGTGAAATATTTAAAAAAATAGCCAGTGTTATTATTGCATGTATTCATCATGTGGCAATACATCTGTAAGTATTAAGGTCGTGCAAAACGTGGTTAAATAAAATTTAAGTGTGTGTGTGTGTGTGTGTGTGTGGTGATTTTTTTTACCGACGTACGTATACACTGAGTATAGGGAAATAATATACGTAGTATAGGGAAAGTTATGTAATGCTGCGGAAAATTGATTTCGAGAATTCAACGGAAATACACGTTTTTGGGTCCTCTGATGCCGAAAAAGTGATTCTATTCAAAACGGCCGGCCGGCCGTCTCTCAGTATGTGAACAACCGTATCGCCGAAACCATAACTACGATTTCTTCCAAAATGAATTCTTCATAATTTGGGAGTACCTTACATGAAGCCCCCCGGACATTTTCAAAATTTTCTCGAAAACGGCTCCAACTTTTTTCGGTAAATTTCTTGTAGGAATAGAGTAAAATACATTCAGTAAGATGGCATAAGTCCGATTTTCCCGGTTAACTCGAAATTTACGAAAATTGCAAAAGTTTGGAGTTTTTTCTGCATCTTCCTCCAACTACAAAATTGAAGATACAGATTTTTCATTCAAGTAAAATTTGTTCTCCATAGTGAGTTCTTTCATTAAAGTCATGTACATTTTTTGAACATTTTAATAGTTTTCGCGCAATATGTACAATTTTAAAAAATTACAAAAACAAGGTTTTCTCAAAAACGGCTCAAAATAGTTTCTTTAAACTTTTGGTAGATATAGTGCCTAATGTAGTCTATTAGATGACATAAAAGTCATGTTGCTCTATCTTTTTGTTTTTCAAAAATTACAAAAATGAAATTTTTTTGACTTGTCTCTCACATTAATATTTATATTAGCAGCGAATTGTTCACATTATTATATTTATGAGTATATGTTCTCTAAATAATGTCGCATAAAGTTTCTCGAAAACTGAACCATTTTCTGTGAAGACTAGCTCAAAATTCCGCATTTTCAGAAATGCTCAACGCCATTTTCTCAAAAATCTCCAATTTTTTCTTCAAACTTTTCGAACAGATAGTGCTAATTACACTCCTTAATACGACGTAAAGTTCATTTTGGGGTATTTTTCCGTTTTTTTTAATTACACAAATGTAATTTTTTCAAAGATCTCTCACACCGTTAATATGCACGTTTCTCACAATTTGTAATCACTATTGTATTTGTGAATTAAAGTGTTTTAAATTACTTTAATGTTTTTCGAAAACACAAAAGATTCCTGTGAAAAAGAGCTTCAAATTTCTCATTTATAGTAGCGCTGAAAAAAAACCGCTCCATATTTTTAAAAGAAAATTGTCTCTTAGGGCGAGGTTTGACTGTTCTTTAATATTCTTAAAATAATATTTCCGTTCTATTGTTAGAAACCGAAAAATTAATAAAAATGTCTGAAAAGTTACTAAAGAAAATAATTAGTTGTGTTAGAATATGGAGAAAACTCCTCATAATATGTGTAACGCTTATGTAGAATCATTGCTTAATTATGTATTAAAATTTCAATTCTCGTGTACAATCCTTCTTCACCAAACTGCTTAAAAGAGCACACTATATTTATTTTCTAGTGTCTTTGAAAGCGCAATCTACATGTAAAATTAACCTTTTGTTTGATGAATGTTCTAAAATGTGTTTATCAACTCTCAATCTATTTATCTGGCATTCATCTGCGTTCCTTACCATGGCAACAATGCTCGAAAGGTTCAATGAAAGTCCCGCGTTCATTAAGGAGCAAATTTTGTAAAAATGTCAAACTGCACAGAAAATGTGGGATATAAGATTCAGAAATCTCCATTAACACGAGGGTGTTCAATTCTGTAATATTTACACCGCATTTTTTTCTCAAAAAAGGAATTTTTTGGCAATTGTTTCAATTTTTCGATTCCGTAAATGTAATTGAACTGTGCAGGGCCCTGAAGTTGAGAAACTTCGATTTTGAACACCATCGTTCGCATCAGATAGACATTCCAAAGACAGAATACCCTTTTTAGTATCACTACATAGCGATTTTTCCAGCAATACAATTCTTTCTCTATGCTACGTGTATGAGAAAGCAAAATAAATACTGTGCTTCTGGTACTAATTCGACAAACATTGTGGGCAAACAACGTTTTGTGGAAGACAAATGTGACAAATAATGAAGTTTAATTATTTATAGTTTGACATTTGTACTCTTCTTACTGGCACGGAATTAAATTTTTCTTTGAAAAATGCGTTTTTCTTAAAGATCACAATTTGCTGCATCTTCAAAATGGTAAAAAACGATCGTAGGAGTGATGGCAACGCAACGTTGAAGAATTGCTAATGAAGTTGATAAGGCGGGAATGTTCCCGTGTGGCGTTGTCCCGTAGCTGAGAGCGAAGTCGCTCGCCTTCCACCAAGGAGATCCTATTTCAATTCCCGTCGATTCACGTGAACAAAACGAGTTCGTCTGCTTGACGAGGGCTAGACCAACCCTTGTCAAGTGTCCTAAACCCTACCCTGAATTAGGATTAATTCCTTCCCAATTCTGACCGCTGGATAGTGACGCATGTGCGCGCGGTGTGAGGCGCGTACGCGGAGATGCTACCCGGCGGTCCTCTTGACAGCTGACAGACGACACGAGACGAGACGAGACATACATAATAACAGATACTAATGGAGGATTACTCCGGAAAAGGATGCTCGATCTCCGAAAAACGATCGGCGGGAAAAAATCAGCGGCTAAGAGACGCTTTGTGTTGATTCATAATAATGAATAATTAAAAATGATTAAGACGCAACAAATTAAAAAAAAAGAGCGGGGGCGTTGGTCGCCGGCTCACCTGGACGAGAAGCGCGCGCGTGCCTGGCTGCAGCATGGTGCGAGGCGGAGCGGAGGTGGAGGCGGAGGTGCAGGTGGAGAGCGGAGCGGAGCAGTGCGCTTCGCCCGCACGCGCGTCAAAGGCTGAATAAGCGCAGCCCGGCCGGGCCCCGCCCCCGCCCCGCGCTCCGCCACCCACACCTTATCTGGCCTTCCCCCACCTCCCCCCACTAACAAGCTTTACCTTCGCATAGATTCAGCCGGCCGGGCCACAGCGGCCGGTTCCTCCTCGTCACAAGCCATCCACCACAACAATTGCGAGTTTATCGAACGTTGTCCTGCTAACATCCGGTAGTCCTGCGAACACCCTGCTTCATTTCACTTATTTATCTTTAAAACGAAACTTTAAAGCATCTAGCGCACCCAATTTGAGCTCCCAGAGGAAATACACCGGGTGAATGTATATCTATGCCGATCCTGTTTAACATAAATGTTGAACGTAATTTTCGAAATAATCATTCCCCTCGTATTCCTCCAGTCGTCAGCTCTGCTTCCGTCACCCTCGCTCTTCTCTTCATCCTGTGAATACTCATGAAGCTACCGCAGCTTCTATTGGCCCTTGTCTTCTCGGACCTGGCGCTCGCCGCCGCCTCTGGCCTCGCCCTGGCCCCCGCCTTCAAATTCACCACCCACCCTCCACCTCGGCACCACCCAGTCTCGCCCACGTCCTCCCAATTGCTCTAGCGGTCTCCTACTCTACATGGTCCTGCACCCCTGCATCTACTAACACTTAAAATATTCATTTATTAAGTTACTAGGATCTTAAAATTTGTTATTAAATATTGTACCTTTTAAATTTTTGTACCACACTAAGTGTACAATTTAAGATATTTACATTTGATTTGTTCATCAAAATAAAATTGATTTGAAGTCTCCCCGGGAGAAGCAAGCACCTTAGGGGGACTGCAAAGGAAACGCATATACTATTTAAAAGAGAAAAAGGAGATACTTTTGAAAACGGAGGTCACATCGATGTTCTATCATCTTCACTTACTGGGAATTGTTTCTCAGGGACGAGACATCCCCATCGTTGCCTGCGATTTCGTGTTTCCGAATACGTCAACTATTATGACCATTAATTCCGTCAATGCAGTGAATTATCCCAGAGGTGACGATGTTTTTCCTCCTGTTTTGGAGCCTGAGATCCAATACCGACCTACACGTCGGCTTTCCGGGGATTTGACGCTCCAGTTATCTCCCCCATCACCCCAGCCGGGACAGGCTCTAAGCCCCCGACCGGTCTCCCGGCATGTGTGGTAGTGTAGTGCATGTTAGTGTGTGTACGTAAGTTGTGAGGAAAGGACAAGGAAGACGAAGGATAGACCGCGGGCGGTCCCTGGTCCGTATGTTAGGGTACTTCTCCGGCATTCTCCTGGTGTTGACGAGAAACCACGGAAAACTATCGATCAGAGCAGCCAGCCGCTAGAATTCTCTGCCAGACAGCTACTGAATTTGACCTAGCTGACGACCTCCATGGCGGAGTCGCCGCAAAGACAACGGTAATGCTCACTAGCACCTATTTTACAGTGCATTACAGTTGACAACAGGTTCCTTGCTTCTTTATACGGGAACAAGAATGCAAAGAAACGATCTCCAAAATGTGTTTAAATTTGATATTCTATGTAAAAGTATTATTTGGCTCTAGTTCATTGCTGTAGTTTCGAAGTTATCAGAAAAATATTCTCACTTTCTAGCGCGGTGACTTGAGTCGCAAATTCTTTAACTGCGCAACGATACTCCGAGATAAAAATTGAGGATGCAGACAGGCCGCCGACGGACCGCTGATTGTTTTGCCAAATGGGTGACAAGCGAGTAAACTATTCAATGAAATGACGTCTATAATACAAATACATCGAATTACCCTCGAGATTCATAACGACAGGTGTGACACCATGATTGCAGTAAACCTCGTTTCATTAAAGAGATGTAAGGGGCGCAGTACCGCACTTTTCTCGAAACATATTTCCCTCAAAACTGGTTAATCTACAGTTGCAAAGGTTTTCTTGATGTTGGCTATGAACGGTCTTTGCATTCCATTAGAAAATAGGTATACTTATATCTAATCGCGCAGGATACATCTACTGCAGATACATCTACCATCTATTGTACACTTCGTCGTAGAAAAGCTGAATTGGTTGGCTTGTCAAATGCATCTAACTTAAGCCAGCAAAGTTCTAGAACCCACGGATAACGAAACAATTGACAGATTCATTAATTATGATAATCATGACGATAGAGGGTGCGGACTGATGGTGTATGGAAGCTATTTAAGTATGGACAAACGCAACAGCTTATATGTCGATATGACTCTGAATGTACTATTTTGCATCTCACCTATTTGGCGTAAGTAAAAATATTTTTATAGGCTAACTTACGTACTTTTGCAGGCTTACATTCTTATGCAGGCTTACGAACTTATGCATCGTAATAAGTTTTTTTCTTGATATTATACACTTCGTATTATATTATCAGGATAAACGTCTTTGGATTATAGACAATCATATATTGAATATTAAAACAGGACACAGACGAAAACGAGTTGTTCAAAAACATATATATTTCTATCCATTACAGGATTTTGTTACAGCTGTGGGTACAACGTTTCGCAATGCTTTTGACCTCTTCTTCACGTACAATCTGTGAAGTAAAACTTTTTAACTACATTAAAATTTGATTGAAGCAAATTGACCACAAGAAACAAAAAGACAAAAATAATCACAAACCCTCACGCACGAAGCACAGCGAGGTAATGAGACTCACCTTGTCACACTGTATAAAAATTATAAACATCATGCACACCATATCTGCAGATAATCGTGAATGAATGTGATAAAGCAACACATTATCTCAATGGAAGACAAATCGTCCCAGACAATTGTGGCCAGGATGGCAGCAGTGGCTAAATGAGAAATGACAATGATAAGGACGAGGTCGGGACGAGGGGCTTGCCGCTGATAGGGAAGAGGAAGCAAGGAGGAAGGAGAAGGGGCAAGGGAAGAGGAAAGAGAGTATTGGCAGTTACTGAGATGAATAAGAAGCAAATATTCTATTTTTTTAATATTCAACAATTGAGAATAAGATTTGGAATTAAATATCACAAACATGGAAAAATGATACCAGAGTTATGTAAATTCTGGACCCATTTTTGGTCATTTAATTTTATTTAAAATATGGTCGTAAGCCGTGGTGAATACATTATTTTCTAAAATGGAATTAACAGTATTGTTGATTTTAATGACATTGTTTCCGATATTAATCCAGCATATGAGCTTGGTTCACTATCCAGTATACGAGGATTGTCAAAATCGAATGTGTTATACATTTAGTCTATGTTTAGAGATAGTATTAAGCTCTTCTTTGATTTCTTTAGTGTTATTTCTGTGTTTTCTCATTGTGGCCTTAATTTTGCGTTTTGTTGGTTCCATATAGAACTTTTCACAATCTTCACACTGAATATTCGTCAAAATGACCTACTTTGTCAAAATGACCTACTTAACGGTGGGAACATATTTCATGCAATATTGATATTTATAATTACAAACACACGCCCGTAGTAATCACGTGCATCAAGTGTCAGCATCAACAGCTCAGTACAAGAAATTAACATACAATACATGTACGTTGCTTAAGATAACTTCATGTAAAGGAATTGTTAAATTATCCACCGTGGGTAAATAATATTCTATTGCGGAAATTATACGAGGATTGGGAAATATTAGGATACATAGCTACTAATTTCCACGATGCTATTCGTATTTCATTGCTTAGTGCTAAATTAATATTTTAAAAAAATTCGTTATCGTAGGTATTTTTATTGCATGAAAATCAGTTATTTTTAGTATAGGTTTAAGTAAACTATATATTTACCAACATTATAATATGGAGCACCAATCGAGGAAACCACTCGTAAGATAGCCAGATTTATGCGTTTTTATTAATCCGTAAGCTCTATATATTTGTCCCGTAGTTGCGTAAAATTCCATTGTAAGTTTTCATAATAATTTAGTTATTTACTCTTCATCTCTTTTAAATCTCATGTGCTTGTTTCAGAAACATATAAGTTTACTTCTATTTATTGTAATATATTGTGTATAATCCACAAATGAGACCTTCAGCTCGTACTGCCATCCTGGCCACAACTGACTTGGACCGTTTGGTCATCCAAATGTACATGTTTGAGACAATGTTTTGCTTTTAATACATTTATTCGGGATTATCTGCAGATATGGTGTGCATAATGTTGATAATTTTAATACAGTGTGACAAAGTGAGCCTTATTATCTTGCTGTGGTTTGTGCTTGAGTGGTTTGTTACAATTTTGTGTTTTTGTTTCTTGTGGTCATTTTGCATCATCAAAATTTTCATGAGTTAAAAATGTTTAATTCACAGATTGTACCCGAAGAAGTGGTCTAAAGCATCGCGAAACGTAACAAAATCCTATAATAGATATAAATGTGTTTTTCAACCACCCGTTTTAGTGTGTCCTGTATTAATATTTAATATATGACTCCCTATACTCAAGATACCAAATATCAATAACATGTTAAAAAGACAATCAATAAACAATACAAAGTATTTTAAAATTTTTTGTGTCGAAAATTTGCCGTTTTCCGGCGCTATTATAATACTTTCTCTTATCACGAAGTAAAGATGTGTCAAAATTAAGCATTTGCATTTGTAATTTTAAAAATATCAGGGATTTTCATTTGGATTATTTCAAAGTGTAGCAATAGGGAATGGATTTTGTAAAGGAAAATCATTCTATCATCAATATTGATGGTTTGCAAATACATTTTTTGCCCAATTGTCGAATATACAGAGAGTTCGCCGGAAACGAAACCAGTGCTATTTTTAACCCCTATTTCCTCCAGAACAGCAAAGATTTAAAGAAAACGTTGAGCTGCGTTTTATGAGAAACAATCATACATTGCATTACATCCCAGCGCAAATTACACGAAAATTACTGGTGTAAATACATGTACACGGCCTTTTCAAAAAAAACTTTTTATCAAAGATTTTGATTGAAGATAACAATCTCTATCTTCAATATTGGTACTTTTCCAATGTTAACTATTCGCAATTTTCGAAAATGCAAAGTTCGCTGAAAATGGGACCAGCCCCACTTTTTTTATCCGTCCTTTGCTACAGACGAGGAGAAACGTATAGGAAGAACCTTTTTGCCTTATTCAGAAAAATATTTTAAAATTGCCAATGTTTTATGCGAAATTATCAATATTTTCGAAAAAGTTGTTCATGACCTTATTTCATAATCAATCTTTGAGCGACAGATTTTATTAAGGAAAAAATCTGTATCTTCAATATCGTAGTCGTAGATAAATGCCGAAAAATTTTAAACCTTTGCAATACCTTTTTTCGAAAATTCAGAGATTTCAAGAAAAATGGTATCAGCTTCATTTCTTATCGTTTTAACTAGTCCCGAGAAAAAGTGAAATAAAAATCTTTGAAGCCATTTTAAGAACATTTTGAAAATGTGTTTTAGGCGTCATGTAAATACCCCACAAATCAAAATAACAATTTCGAACTCTCCAGGCCTCGTGTTCGTCAATCGAGGAACCCGAATTTCGAAGAAAAAAAATCTGAACGGTCAAGTTGACCACAGACTGACAGAGACACGTTTTACCATCAATGCCATTTTTCGGTAACATGTACGCAAGAAACCTGCATTCTGGCTGCACAACATGGAGTAAATTATTACTTATAGGAAGGAGATTTATCCAATTATTTAATACCAAGGCCATACAATACATTATTTCTGTGGAATAATCGTCGATTTTTGCCGCAGCATTATGTATGGCGCAGCCAGAGGCGGGATTCAGGGGGGGGGCAAGGCCCCAATCTTGGGACAAATTAAAAATATATACTTCATTTCTCAGATCTTCAAATTTATATATAGAAGATTTATTGTTTCTGTATTTTGAGAAGAAATGAAGTAATAATTAAGCGAACAATAATTTTATTAAGCTGAGCGAATAATATACATTAATAAATTAGTGAACTTTAGTACAGTATTATAAAACGCGCGGGATAGTTAGTGTTCAGCGTTATTTTGAATATCCCTTATTAATAATCCTCTTTCAATTATATATTGCTTTTTAACGTTATTTACTTGGAAATTAAACAGTTTAATGGCTAAAATGATGAGTCATAACTAGACCTCTAATTTTAGGACAAATGCCTATTTAGGATGTTGTGAAAAGTAATTGCAAATGTTTACGAATCATGAGAAAATAGATGTACTGAAAGCATCTAATATGCCTAAAATTTCCTAAAGAGGGCGGTTGATGTCTATTTTAATGTTTTTTGCCAAAAACAAGCGATTTTCAAGAACGATCGTATTTTAAATGCTAAATTTTGAAATTCGTTTTACGGAAACGCAAAAACTTTTCCGAAATGTAAATGTTGTGTGATCGAACAACGCACCGAAATCTTTCACTCAAAATACCGAACAAAAGGAGCTCTGCAAGTCTATATAATAAAAATCTTTCACTCTTGTCTCCGATCAGCACGCACATCCTGGGCAATTGTACCCATTCCTGATGCAGCTGAGCTCTTGGCAGCTTGAGGCTTATCGCCGCAGCGCGTCGTCTGCGACCGTCATTTGGAACCGTTTTTGATAAAATGGTGTTTGAGTGTTTCTGAAAATGCGGAAATTTGAGCTCATTTTTACTGAAAACTGTTGAGTTTTCAATAAACTTAATAAGACATAATTTAATGTACATGCGCACATTTTACTATGTATATGCGCACACAACTCGAAATAAAAGTGGAGGCTCATATTATCACCTTGCACAGGAGATTGCATTTTATTTAAAATAATTATTAATGAAGATTTCAAAATATGTGTCCTACAGTTATATGTATAAATATTTTTAATCGCAAAAAAAGTAAACATTTTCAGTATTTCGATATAAGATTCACTGAGAAAAATCATTTTTGAACTTACAGTTCGGGCCATTCAATTAACAATGAGGATTGTCACCTCTGTGTTCAACTAAACTAATTGATAACATTCAATAGTAATCAATTAAATAATTAACAAAATTGAAAACAGTGTATGTAGTTACAGCACAATTAATTAAAACCATTCATATAAGCGAATATTTTCGTGTTCACAATAGCGCCCAAATTTGCCCCCCCAATGAAAGATCCGAAATCCCGCCTATGGGCGCAGCATTATGTACCGTAATGGCGAGAACGTAAATGTAATTTACACTCGTACGAAAGTGTCTTTGGCATTCCTCTAGAGACGGCTACAAAGACACAGAGTTCCGATCGTTCCGGGCGATGAGACCAACGCGCCTAGACCTCTATATCATGAATGCTAGTTCCGGCACGACCGTTGTCGAGAACGAACGCTACCGTTACTGGTCTGCTCTCGAGGTGCAGTCTCTGCGCCGGCGGACGAACAGGCGACGATGGCTGACGCGTGCGTGAGGCGTCGCCGGTCTCTCGTCGTCGCCGATTGCAAAGCGTTTCTATTCAATATATTAAATGCTTTTTCATTCCACTTTCAATGGAAGGGTATCAGAACTACGTGTACAAAGTAGTATGATTATTCTTCTACGACGCAAACTGGAAAACAATTCGATCACGCAAGGCAAGATGCAATCCCCTTTTAGGACACTTACCATAGTTATTGTAAACAGAAGTCCAACAAAACTTTCATTACCGCTTACTCCTGCATGTCCATTGTCAACAAAAACTTGAAACATGTTTATCTCGCAACTTCATTTTTACTTTCTCGTTTAGTGCGTACTTTGGTGGTAATGCCATTCTCCTTCCGAGCGCTGAGCCGAGCACTTGTTTATCAGTAGTTGCCTGCGCTCGCGCGGGGAGGCCAAAGCAGTCCCGTCCCGATCTTCCATGTGAAAAGTGTTGTTCTGTCTTTCGTCTGTGATTGTATAAACCAGTACTTATTCGGTGTATATGTGAGAAGTGTCTATGTGCAGCAAAGTGTTATAAATCTTGCAGTTTAAAATAACTACAGTCCCGCGTTCATGCGGTGGCGTAGGCCAGTACATAACGGTATCTCTTAACATATGTATGACTTCTGAGTCACATAATGATTTGACCCACTTAACATATGAATTCTGGCGCAAAATGATTTTGACGTCGACTCATCTACAGCAACATCATTTCGACATCAACAAATTTCTCAGCAAAACATGGAGATATAAAACATTCATCCTCATGAAAATGGGCAACACCACATCTCAATACGTGCAGAACTCTACAAAGTGGAACGTCCTCGATGGAAATATTCATTCTGATTCAACAGTAAGTGATCATCACCTCAACAGGCAAGTACATTCATGAATATTTCTTCACCTGTAGTTAATTCGTCCAAGAGACCTACGCTGTCTCTTGGACGAATTAACTGATAATGACTCAAATAAGCCGGCGAAAGAAAAAAAACAGTGAAGGTCAATGTGTAGCACTCATTTCCCCCTTATAATAGTTTCCGTGCCTTAGAAAATCTGCAAGTCTCAGAGGAAAATAAAACGATTCCTCCAGTTTTTGTGCAAAACATTGATAATCTCACCGAAATTCACGACTTCTTAAAAGTACACTAAAAGTGAAATTTCTACAAGTTTAAAACTGCAAGGTTAAAATTGAAACGGAAAACAGCGAAGACTACACTCCATTAGTAAGTACACGAAATGCTAATTCTTTACTGTGGAAAAAATTCTTACAGAACTTAAATCGAAAAAAATTACAAATTGTGAAAATGAATAAACTTCGTTATAAATGTCAGCCTGTCCTCGTTGTGTCTGTGATAATTGCGAAGGAAAATTGTGTTGTGCAGTTTTTCGTGTTGGACGGTGAAAACATCTCCCTGGGCAATAAAATGCGCAAGATGCCAAGATTATAATCTTGCAAAAGCAAAAGTCATTGTGCTATTTGTGTGGGCAACCATTTCTCTAAAGACTGCAAAGACTGCGAGAAACATCATACCAGTATGCACCAATTGCAAAGTAAATGGTCACAGAATACATATGTGATCGAATGTTTGTTCATACTATGACTAAATTGCAAAATCTAAATTAAACAAAAATGGCGTGACAATTAATAATCCACATGGAACCAATATAATAATAATGATATTAATAATAATGATAATAATAATAACAATTTTACTTATCAAGCTAGGGATTTTTCTCTCAGTAATAACATTCCTAATTTGATTCCATCACCTCATTCACAAAATCCCCCTTCCCCGTCAATAAATGTCAATGTAGCTTTATCAAATAGTTTAATGACAACTTAAATGAAAATTTTAACAAATGTGAGTATCTAACTACGCAAAATTTCAACTTCTTTGGCGAATTAAGTCAATCGTCCTCCATACATTTGTTCTTAATTTCAAAAACGCAATTCTTCCTTCTATTTTCCAGGATGTTTTTGTTATTTTCATCAATAAACACGCCCTTAGTTCTTTCGCAGTCAACTATCTAAACAACGAATTAAGAGCGCGTCCATAGCTACGGTCGTTAAAACGCACGAGAGTCCATTAAAAATAGTTTCAGCGGACTTCTGGGTGTAGATTTTACCAGCGCTCAAATCTTTGGATAAAAATGTTGTCACAAAACATAATTTTGGGAATAAATGTAAACAAAATGGATTTTGACAATTATTTAGGTACAGATATATTAAAGTTACGAATCATTCAAGTTACTTCTTCCTCCTTTGTTGAACCTAAACAGAAATCGACCAAGGCTCTCTTTTGTTTACCAATGCCATCAAAGTTCAGTAGGTTATTCACTTAATCGCTGGTACTGGCAGAGGGTTCTCAAAATATTCGTTGCCTGAGAACTTACGTAAAATTGGAATACCATTATAACCATACAACATTATATCAAGTTTTCAATTGAACGGTACATTCTCTCTACGTATTAACTCCATTTCATCACCTCAGGCTGTTCTTGCTGGTCTTCCATAACGAGCTCCATATCTCCTTTCTTATTTAATTTGTACGTCGCAGATATTCCTACTGGTAATACAGTTAACACAGCTCTCTTTGCAGACGATACTTTACTCTTTTATGCAAATCGAAACTTAAACACAGCATGTTTTGAAATTCAATGTCACCTAAAACATAGAAAATTGTTGAAAATTATGAAAAAGCAAAATCAATTCCCATCCACCTATAGCTAAAGTATTTACTATAAGTTGCTCTATCTTTCCTCTCCTTTTGTCTCTGGACTCTTCTGTCATACCTTGGTCTCTACTAAATTCATCTATTTTTTACCTCGGCATTCTTATGGGTGCAAGATGAAATTGACACAGTCACATCTCATCCAAAGTAAATGAAGCCAATAGACGATTAGCTATTTTACGTCTGATTCCCAATCGCAACTCTTCTTTAGAAATGCATTCCTCTTTAACTATAAACAGATCTATTCTTCACCCGAAAATAAACATATCTAGTATATATCAGGCCTTCGCTTTCCACGGCGCAACCCCGGATTCGATTGCCGGCCGGGTAAACTACAACTGTGTACTTCCTTATAGTGTCCCAGTATCTATTGCTATGTGACGATAAGAAAGCCCACCTTAAGGTTATGAAGACCAGGATATACGGTGAAGGGATGTCTTCGTGCTAACCACCGAACCCCTTATCTCCTATGGCCGAGAAGCTCGGTCACCGCTGGTCGGCCAAGGCCCGTAGCGGGCTGTCGAGCCATAGGATAGGACATCAGGCCTGGACAGCATTATGCACTTTCATTGACCTCGGGCGCCACGCGCAAGCCATTCGTGTAAGAATGCGGACAGCGTGAGAAAAGTGGGGGATATGACTCAATCTAGGACCGGAGACCACCAATGAGGAAGCGTAGTCGAACCATAGCACGTAAATTGACAGAGCAATCGGCGAGAATATGACGGGCTGTTACATAGAATTCGAGTAATAATGCCTTGTGTATTAATTGGAAATATTTGCTGTGGATACATGGCTGCAAAATAACCTAAAACGAAATAGACATAGACATACACTTTGATTTGGAAACTAAGTATTATAGTTTGCTTTGAAGGTTAACAATGTAATTCGCTTTGCTACGACGTAATAAAAAATTCAGTGGTGCTAAAGACAAAATTGTAATATTGAATCCTTTTATTTAAGATGATAGTAATAAACTATTATTTCATTAAGTGTGTTTAATTGAGTAAGACGGTTTGATCAAAGTTAAAAATCTTATTCTTACATGATTGCTTTCTGCTCTTATTTCTAACAAAAGTACATTGTATATTTCTCATATTAAACCAACAAACACTATTTATTCATAATCGTTTACGACATTGTAGAAAAGAGATTAAGCCCTTGCATTCCATTTAACAAGACCCAGAAAAATCTCAAGATTGTCGTAACATATCGTCGCAGAGGTGTTCTCTTTGTATCTCGTTTTCCATTTGCTGTCATCTGGAGATTATAATATTCCTGGTGAAAAATCAATTATTAAATTGTAAATTTTGTTAGAATTAAATAATATTTTTAAAAGGTTCCTGGTTTAAAAATATTGTTTAAGTGTCACAATAAGCATAAATTAAAAAATACCATAAAAGGAAAATATGTCGATGCACAGCAGTGCGCAAAAGAACATAAACAATGAATTACGGCCCTTATAGTTAGAAATACAAGACATTGCCCATTTAAATAAATGGGCAAATAATTTCGCAGCGTGGAGCATTGCATTACACTCCTAGGTATTTAATCTACTCGCCCATAGCCTCTTGTGATAAAGGGGGCTATGACTCGCCTCGTCCTCATTGTGCAATGGCAGGCTGCACCCTCCCCCCAAAGCTGCCTACTCATTACGTGCATTTAGACCGGGACCCAGCAAGAAAATCCACGTATGATAAGCTCAAAGCTAAAACTTTTGAGAAGTTAGCCAGTATAATGAGGAACAGGGAAATGTAAGTATGGCCGCCTGTAGGTGTCGCGTTGCGCTGCATAATTTTTGAATGCGTCGAAAAAGACAATGCCATTGGGGAATGAGTACATAACTAATTATTGTTGTATATTGTTCGTTAGATAGCCAAAGTGTGAAGCAGTTGTATGTCATACTGATGTGGCCGTTTCAAACTGTACGCCATATTGAATTCAAAGTGTCATTTTTAATGGTCTTATTACGCTCTTCAGGACTAACTCACCTGAAAGCGGTTTCAATTTTGAGGCACTCCACTATTTAAGTCGGAGGCCTTGCCAACATTGGGATCAATGGCTTTATTATTTATTTATTTATTTATTAGGAGCTCAAAGTTAATATTTTGCTCTAATGGTAGAACATTCTTTTTCATTGTCGATGACGACCACACCATACGTTTTCGCCGTCTCAAAGTCCCGGGCTCCCAGGCGGGCAAGTAGCTTGTGCGGACGCTGTTTGACGTGCATGCTCTAGTAACTATTACAGAAAGTGAGACTTTAACGCACGTTTCTTTACAATTAATTTCCAAATGACATTAAATAATAAAATGTGATATACCGGTTTAAGGTCGCATAAAATGTTGTCTGCTGAGTAACTGTTCCCTCAAAAAGTCATCAAAAGAAAATCCTATTATTTAAAAGCGATATATTATTAATTATTTAACAATTGTACTTTAAATTCTACTGAGGGTAAATATTGCCGTAACAACTATTGTACTTGAACTTCTGTGGCAATGCTCCTACGTTTGGATCAGGTTTTCCGCCCATGGACCATGGCTTCTTGTTTTGCTTCTGGACGGTAATGTTTCTTCACTGTCCCCACGTTTTTATTGAGCTCTCTTTTGCTAGTTGGGGTGCGTAGAGTCGGGGATGTGATTGCTATTTTGTTAGAAGCAATTATATTAATCAAATCTGTGGATTGTTTAGCATGCATATTATTTTTTCCATTGAAGTCGTACGCTTCCACGGCCAAGTTCTTATGTACTCTGCTGTCTGGTAGACGCCCGTGATAGGTCAATGCAAAAGTTTCGTCCGTCATATTCCTCAGGGCGAATGCGCAGAGGTTGAATGGACTCATGGGTTTATATAGAATACATTGTCTATTACTGTGAGCGCCACTCTTCCTCTACGTCGCCCAGTTTGGATCTCCGTCGCAGAAACAAACCTTCAAAGCTTCAAATAGTTCGGACCATTTTCGTATGCATCATCACAAATGCTCCTTTGTTTGTCCAACTCACATCTCTACGAAGAATTTCAAATTCACTCCAATACAACACCATAATGACATACCTCTCCACCCTGTTCTATCACTCTATACCTCAAATTCCAGCACCTAATAACTTCAGAATCAAAAATAGATATCCATACCAGGCATTCCTAGTCAAATTTTCAGAAATTGTTGTTTTTAGAGATGTCTTGAAAATTCTTCCTAACCCAAATGATTTGATAGTGTAATAAGGAAATAGAATGCAAGCCGTCACCACATATGTATAGTATTTTCTGTACTGATCTATGTATCTCTGAAAAATCCATAAAAAAACTTGTGAGCGAAAATTGAGTTTTCAAATGTTAGCCATCATAGATTGGTTCCTTTATTCATCATTCACAATGTATATTAAAGGGGTGGGGTAAAAATATTGAAACACAAGAATGCAGGCGATTCCACTTCTAAACGTCACGTAAAGTTGTTTTTTGATGATAGATAATTCAACTAAAATAACGCTACTAACTTGTTTTTTTTCCTATAAAAATAGTGTTTTTTACGTGAAGTTTATAGAATCTAAAAATATTTGTAGTTAGATTCCATGCCAGCACTGCATGTGTTTTCACTACGTAAAATAAGGCGTCATTGAATGGATTTGAAAAGAAGGACATTTTTATTGAATGCGCCAATTGGTTTTTACTAGACGTGGACTCGGGAAGGTTGTTGATAAGTATTACATATACAATTGGTTTATAGTTTTGGAGTAAAGAAGTTATAATTGGAGTAAGAAGCTATTGCCCCATATTCCTAATATTATTTACATTAGTATCTGTCCTTTTGCATTTATACTCTGTTTTTTTATGTACATAACATTCATCTTCATACTTAATGGCCATTTGTCCCGAATACAATAACACTGATCGCTATAAAATTACGACGAATCATTGTTTGTTTTCTGTAGTTTGGTCGGTTGATGCATCTGTCTGGACACTAGAATTCCCGGGCTATGATCATGGTGGAATATAATATTGCACTTTGTAGCATAAGCGTTCAATTAAATTTCGATTCTTAGTATCTGTGGTGTTGACTTAATTGGGGGTGTACCCCAATATAAACCAGTAACTCATTATTTGATGTACTCAATCACGATTGTTTGTAATATTTCTCAATGTTACCATTTCTTTTGTATTTGCAATTTTCAAATTTGTTCTTATCACTGATCGTTTTCATGATTACTTACAACACTATAAACAAGGCGAAAAGTAGCAACATCCTTTCACTATCTCGTAAGATAAAAACAGGAGATCTATATTTGCAGATATGAAATACAGAAAACAATTGAAGTGTTCTTCCTCTCTTACCGTAACTTTGCTTTCAGGAATATTGCTTTCTTTATTGCACACCTTTTCCAGGCAAATTAAACCAAGTAGCCCTCAATTTAGTGCAGTCGATGGGGAGTCTAAAGGGATCCATCTGGAAAAGGTGATGTACAAGTTTTTTTATTTTGTTAATATTAGCATTAGTAAGAGAACCCTACGATTTTAACCTCAAATTCTCCTGGATCGTTCTGGTAGTAAAATACATAAATGCAGGGCATTTTGTGATTTTGCATATTCTTTTAGCAATATTTGATCTTAGTGCAAAATGATTATGTACATTTTAAATCTCATAAATGTTTCTACAATTAGCTAGTAGCCGATAAGACGCTGTAGACTGCTGAATGACTTCTTGTTTCCAACACGTTTCCAATTTTTAACGACTATGTCTATGTACTTTATTAACTTTTCTTGAATTTTGTTGTGAAGATTATTCGTATGGGTATTGAAACATCATTGAGGAAGATATTCTTGTCCTTTAAACCATTGTGTAATATCTGGTCTGTTGGCTGGGTGGTTTTATTAGTGATAATGGGCGGTATTCCACAGAATTTTTTACCTCTACATTCTCAGTAACTAGTGGGTGGTTTCAATATGTAATATGGATTGTCTTACCAAAAGATATTATTGTAATATGGATTGTTTTTACAACAAGATATTAGTTCGACTGTTTTTTAGAAGTGTGAGCTAATTTTGATGTGATCACGAGTGAGTTGTGAAAAACGCTTTAGCCTCGGCACAAACGCACAGAAACATTGGATCTCCTACGAAAGTGCCTGAAGGTTAAAGGAAATGGATCTTCCTGACGTGTGAGCAGGGAGTCCTAACCTCTAATTCTACTGGCAGTCACTCAGACACAGGTAAATAAATCTTACTCCAACGTTGCTCAAGCGAATTGTTATTACTATTGTAATGATAATTGGTAATGTTATTTTGTTATAATTTTCTTCTGTTGTATTGTACTGTAACTGCATTATAATTATATAGTAACTGTGTTATTATTGTAGCGGAAGCCGCGATGTTGGTGCGACTAAAAATAAAAATAATTTTAAACTAAAAAAAGATATTATTTCTCTGGCAAATTAATATTCTAATCAGAATTATTCAAATACAATTTCTAATTCTACTTATGAAACTGTAATATTCGATCATTAATAATTTAGTTGAAATATATAAAGAAATGAATTAAAGTTAAAAAGTTTTAAAAAAGTTAAAAAGTTTTTAAAAGAGTAAAAGTTTTTAAAAGTTAAAAGTTTAAAAAGTTAAAAGTTTAAAAAGTTAAAGTTTTAAAAAGTTAAAAGTTAAAAAAGTTAAAAGTAAAAAAGTGAAAGTTCAAAATAGCTGAAGTTCAAATAGCTGCAAGTTCAAAATAGCTGAAAGTTCAAAATAGCTGAAAGTTCCAAATAATAGCTGAAAGTTCCAAATAATAGCTGAAGTTCCAAATATAGTTGAAATGTTCCAATAATAGCTGAAAGTTCCAATAATAAGCTGAAAGTTCCAAATAATAGGTGAAATTCCAATAATAGCTGAAAGTTCCAATAATAGCTGAAATTCCAAATATAACTGAAAGTTCCAAATAATAGCTGAAAGTTCCAAATAATATCTGAAAGTCCAAATAATAGCTGAAAGTTCCAAATAATAGCTGAAAGTTCAAATAATAGCTGAAAGTTCAAATAATAGCTGAAAGTACAAAATTAAGAGCTGAAGTTCAAAATAATAGCTGAAAGTTCAATCATAATGCTGGAAAGTTCAAATAATAGCTGAAAGTTCAAAATAATAGCTGAAAGTTCAAATAATAGCTGAAGAGTTCATAATAGCTGAAGTTCAAAATAATACTGAAGTTCAAAATAATAGCTGAAAGTTCAAATAATGCTGAAAGTTTCAAATAATAGCTGAAAGTTCAAATAATAGCTGAAAGTTCAAATAGCTGAATGTTAAAAATTTAAAAAAGTTAAAATTAAAATTTAAAAGAAAGTAAGTGCATTCAATTTTTATCCGCTGCGCTGTTCTGCTGCATGAGGGGTGATTGGGCGCCTGTTGACGCGGGTGCTGCTCCCGCTGCGTCGTTTGCCACACGTGTGGCTGTTATGATAGCAGAACAGTGCCATGTCTTTGGATGTAATTTTCTTGGACAAGAATGGGCGACGCAGATAGACACGCCAATGTTTTACATGTGAATATTGCATTTCTACAGAGATTTGAGTTTGTTTTCTTTTTACATGTTTTACTGAAACTTCTTGTCTCAATGATCTGGTCCTGTATTGTAATCATACACCCTTCTGTCTCCGGATAGAGAAGTCCTTAGTAAACCATATATTGGTAGCTTCTTTGTCAACATCTTCGCATTGATGGCGTGCCAATGCTTACCATGGAGTTGCTTGACCCACCAGTTTTCTAACACGGTTCTGGTGATTATGGACTATTTTATTTCGTTTGTAGAGATACTGATCGATCGGATAGATGTAGGGTGTGCAGCTCCATTAACTTGTGACACCAATTTATGTAAAGGGCTATTTTGCTTTCTGTATAAATAGTCGTCGTAATTTTAATATTTGATGTCATAAATTTGCAAGTCCGGTGATTCCACGTCCACCTTTTCTATGTAGATACTATGTAGAATCTACTGTTGATACTGATTATTTATTATTATTTTTCCATTACATCACGACTAAGATGTTTTGAGTCGGCTGAATATAAGATCTACTCCAGTTGCAACCAGCTACCTAAGGAGCAGATCCGGCACTATCAGTGCCTCTACAATACTTTACGCAAAATGTGGGCTGTTCAAATAAAGCAATTTCTTGCACTTCCCAGTCTTTGAATTACCTGGGAGTTTAGACAAGTTCTTACTCAAATTTGCGGAACAAATCCAGAGCTCCGATAACATCGGGACGACCTGTGCTTTACGCCCAACATTCGGCTGATCTCGATTTCAAACTCTTGTATTTAAGACGTTTCTCTGCCTCCTTGGTAACGACGTTTTGATCGCAAGGTACAGCAACATCGCAAGTAAACACGATTTTTTTCGCCAAATCTCGGATAACTATATCCGGTTTGTTTGCCGCTATCGTGCGATCAGTTTGAATTTGTTTGGTCGTACAATATCGTACACAATCCAACAGACGTCACCGGTTTTGGTGAGTGTTCGTACCACTTCAGGCATGTGTTTGGAACTATGAGGGCGGTACAGATCTGCCAGTGGAGGTAGCTACACACCCTGTCATGTCTTTTAAGGTATTCGGTCTTTGCTAGGATTGGACAAGCTGAGACAATATGATCAATGGTTTCTACTTGCTCCTGGCAAATGCGGCATTATCATCTTGGGAAATTTTGAGAACCGCTTTATCATAATGTCGTGTTCTCAAGGCCTGATCTTGGCAGCTATACAAGTGCTTCCGATTCTGGCTTCATTCTTCCCCTTTTAAGCCACATAAATGATTGATCTTTATTGATCTGCACCTTGTCCATTCTTTTTAGGTATTGTCCGTGGAGGGTTTGTCTCTCCACGTTTTCTTTAACATTTTTTGTGTCTCACACTTCATGTTTAGCAGCATCAGAAGTTCAGTGTCTGTGTTATTCGACGTGTCTTGCCTAGTTTTCTTCGCAATGCTTCTTGCTACACTAACAATGCCTCTGGTTCCCATTCTTCGGTCAGATTTCATGACCTGCCTCATTAGAGGGTCATCTTGATGGCTGACTACATACTTCCCCAACCCGACTATTGCGTTGTGCCAGGAGGCCTCAATTTGTCTGAGGCCTCTTCCTCCTTCCTTACGTGACACATAAAGTCTATGTATATCAGCTCGAGGTGGGCAACATGATGCATTGTTAGCAGTTTCTGGTTTTTCGATCCATGTGCGAATTTCTTGCTCAGTCCAGTCCACTAGTCCAAAACTGTATTCGGCTACAGGTACCGCAAACTACCTATTGCAGATATTTTATTCCTGGAATTCAGAGCGGACTGCAGGACCAGTCTCACTCTCCTATAATACTCCCTACGAATTCTCTCTTTCATTCTGTCGTTCGAGATGGTTTCACATTCTTCAATGCCCAGATATTTGTAAGTTTTACCTGGCTCAAGATCTTGAATCACAGTGTGCGTATCAATTTCAATGTTCTCAGACGTTGTGAGTTTCCCTCTTTTTAAATTGATTTTTGCACACTTGTCAGACCAAACTTCATGCAGATGTCATTGCTAAAGTCATTCACGACAGACAGCATTTGGAGAGAATCGCTTCATTCTTAGCAACACTTTCAGATCATCCATGTAAACAAATGTGATACTGGCCTTTCATCACCATGGAGCTTAAACAACCAAAGTCAGCTTGCGACAACTGTCTCGATAGTGGGATCAAACTAATGCAAAACAGCAGAGGGGATAGTGAATCTCCTTGAAAAATACCCCTGTTAATCTGAATACTTCTGGTTTCTACTGCTTCCTTTCCGCTGTGTATTAGTAACCTGGTACTCCACGACTTCATACTAGCCTTGCAAATTCAATAAGTCTAGGATGAATCGATAGATCTCCAGGGTCTTCAAAATCCAATCGTGTGGTACACTATCAAGGCCTTTTGGTAGTCAATCCAAGCCATGCTCAAATTACGTTTGCGTTTCTTTACATCATTCAGATGACTTTATTCAGTAGCAGATTTCCTTACAGCCATAAGAGCCTTTACGACATCCTTTTTGTTCAGCTGGCATTAGATGATTCTTATCTAGATGTCTATACATTTTGTCAGCTATGGCTGAAGTTATAACTTTGTACAGTACTGGCAGACAAGTAATGGCCTGTAGTTCTTCGCCAAGAGCTGTCTCCCGCTTTGGGTAGCAAATACGTGATGCCGCGTGTGAGCCATTCCGGGATTTCCTTTGGGTTTTCAAAAATTTTATTAACAGCCTTTGCTAGATGAGAATGTATTGCTGTTAATTTCTTAATCCAATAAATCTGGATCTTATCAATCCCGGGGACTTCCAGTTTCCATGTTCTTAATTGCTTGGAAGAGGTCCTCTTCGAGAATTGGTGAACATCTTCCACTGTTTCTACAAGTTCATCGGCAGCATCAACTTCAGATTGAAGCCAAGATGCGTCTTTGTTGTAGGATCTGCTCTCTTCCCAGATTCCTGCCCAAAATGCTTCGACGTCATCTTTTGAAGGAGTAACAGCTTTGCCATTCGGTTTTTGAGTCAGATTGCGATAGAATCTCTTCGCGTCTGTTTCAAACACCGGTTCTGTACACGGAAATCTATTCTACGTTTGTACCTTCTAATTCGTTGAGCCCATGCTTGAATTTTCTCTTTTAGCTTTTCAACTACCATTAGCCTGCTGGTGTCATTTTCATTTGGTATTTTTGTTCAACATTGAATATTTTTCGTTGAACTTTAGAGTGTGCGTTGATTTAGAAGATGCCTCAGCTAAGAGTGATATTTCACGCCGGGTGTCGGCTATCCGTTTCATATTCTGTTCATCCATGGGGTACAGAGCTGTTTACTCTGTTTTGCTGTCGGCCGTCGGTGTTCTTGGCTGGCCCCAAAATTATCTGAGATACTAGATATCCAGTTGCATATATGATGTGATTGATTTCAGTAATATCTAGATCTCTGCCTGGGGTCTCCACCACCTCATTTAAGACAGAATTCACTGTTTCTATCACTCTTTTAGCTTTGGCATTTTCGTATATTCTCCTCAACGGTTCGCGAGAGTTGACTAACTCTTTCTATCTCGCGCCGAAGGAGATTTCGCATCATGTCCTTATCGTGTAATTCATTGCCAGATGAGTTTTCACCACTGACGTGTGTTTCACTGGAAAGCGATGAACCTTCCACGGGATCATCATTTTCAAGTTCTACATGTTCGTCATGTGGATTGTTCGAGCGAAGTACATACTCCGCATTTCTCTCATGTCAGCAAGTTGTTCTGCTGTGAATTTTCCACTGCTGAGTATGTATCGTCGTTGACTGGCAAGCTTCTTTGAGTCTAGGGTAGGTCTCATATCTGGGTTCCGCTCTCTCCATACCTTGAAAACTTCTATTTCTGAGCCCCCATTTTTCGCTTTTGCATAGTAAAAGCACCACATCACCTCCTTTAATTCATCCCGGGTCCATCTCTGACGATGGCTTCGAGCTACTGCCGGCTCTGGGTCCCTGGACTAACATCCGTGGGATGGCCAGACGTCGACAAGTGACATTAGCTCGGTTTCTGAGCAGGTATGGGACATTGGTAGAACAAGGCACGTTAAGATCATTACATTGCTTGTTCTATCCATTTTGCTCATTGGTTTGAATTGAAGATTCGCAGGACGCAAGTTCGAGTTCACAGATCACACTTAACCCTCGGGTTGTTTCCTGCCATCCGTTACTGCGACCCACAGTGGCCTCGGGGCATCCCCCCGCAGGGCCCAGCAAGGGGTCCCTCCGATCGCCAGTCGGCATTACTAAACCCTACGGGATTTTCACTGACTGCTGAAGGCAGCCTCCTTCGCTGGCTAATGCAAGGTTCGGGCCTCCACTCTAATCAGTGGCCTGGTGTGCCAACCCAGTTTCTCTCCTGTACCCTCTATGGGCCGACAACAGGAAGTCCAAAGGTTCATGACCCTTCCCTCTCTACTTACTTCCCACTCTCCTCAAATGGAGTACTTCTTCGTCTGACCCCTCACCTTCAACCTATTCAGCAAGGGAGGCCCTACCGGTAGCTAGGCTACCACTGACATAGCTTTAAGGCTCATGGGGTACTCAAGCTCCACCACCAACTGCAAGGTCGTGTACTCCCTAGGTGGATTTATTATTATTATTATTATTATTATTATTATTATTATTTATTATTCATTACTCACGACTAAAGATGTTATGAGTCGGCTGAATATAAAATCTACTCCAGGTTGCAACCAGCTACCTAAGGAGCAGATCCGGTGACTATCAGTGCCTCTACAATACTTTACGCAAAATGTGGGCTGTTCCAAATAAAGCAATTTCTTGCACTTCCCAGTCTTTTGAATTACCTGGGAGTTTAGACAAGTTCTTACTCAAATTTTGCGGAACAAATCCCAGAGCTCCGATAACTATCGGGACGACCTGTGCTTTTACGCCCCACATTCGGCTGATCTCGATTTCCAAACTCTTGTATTTAAGACGTTTCTCTGCCTCCTTGGTAACGACGTTTTGATCGCAAGGTACAGCAACATCGATAAGTAAACACGATTTTTTCGCCAAATCCCGGATAACTATATCCGGTTTGTTTGCCGCTATCGTGCGATCAGTTTGAATTTGTTGGTCGTACAATATCGTACACAATCCAACAGACGTCACCGGTTTTGGTGAGTGTTCGTACCACTTGGGGCATGTGTTTGGAACTTCGAGGGCGGTACAGATCTGCCAGTGGAGGTAGCTACACACCCTGTCATGTCTTTTTCAGGTATTCGGTCTTTGCTAGGATTGGACAAGCTGAGACAATATGATCAATGGTTTCTACTTGCTCCAGGCAAATGCGGCATTTGTCATCTTGGAAATTTTGAGAACCGCTTTATCATAATGTCGTGTTCTCAAGGCCTGATCTTGGGCAGCTATTACAAGTGCTTCCGATTCTGGCTTCATTCTTCCCCTTTTAAGCCACATAAATGATTGATCTTTATTGATCTGCCCTTGTCCATTCTTTTTAGGTATTGTCCGTGGAGTGGTTTGTCTCTCCACGATTTCTTTAACATTTTTTGTGTCTCACACTTCATGTTTAGCAGCATCAGAAGTTCAGTGTCTGTGTTATTCGACGTGTCTTGCATAGTTTTCTTCGCAATGCTTCTAGCTACACTAACAATGCCTCTGTTTCCCATTCTTCGGTCAGATTTCATGACCTGCCTCATTAGAGGGTCATCTTGATGGCTGACTACATACTTTTCCATCCGACTATTGCGTTTGTGCCAGGAGGCCTCATTTGTCTGAGGCCTCTTCCTTCCTTCCTTACGTGACACATAAAGTCTATGTATATCAGCTCGGGGTGGGCAACATGATGCATTGTTAGCAGTTTTCTGGTTTTTTCGATCCATGGTGCGAATTTCCTGCTCAGTCCAGTCCACTAGTCCAAAACTGTATTCGGCTACAGGTACCGCCAAACTACCTATTGCAGAAATTTTATTCCTGGAATTCAGAGCGGACTGCAGGACCAGTCTCACTCTCCTATAATACTCCCTACGATTCTCTCTTTCATTCTGTCATTCGAGATGGTTTCACATTCTTCAATGCCCAGATATTTGTAAGTTTTACCTGCTCAAGATCTTGAATCACAGTGTGCGTATCAATTTCAATGTTCTCAGACGTTGTGAGTTTCCCTCTTTTTAAATTGATTTTTGCACACTTGTCAAGACCAAACTTCATGCAGATGTCATTGCTAAAGTCATTCACGACAGACAGCATTTGGGAGAGAATCGCTTCATTCTTAGCAAACACTTCAGATCATCCATGTAAAACAAATGTGATACTGGCCTTTCATCACCATGGAGCTTAAAACCAAAGTCAGCTTGCGACAACTGTCTCGATAGTGGGATCAAACTAATGCAAAACAGCAGAGGGGATAGTGAATCTCCTTGAAAAATACCCCTGTTAATCTGAATACTTCTGGTTTCTACTGCTTCCTTTCCGCTGTGGATTAGTAACCTGGTACTCCACGACTTCATACTAGCCTTGCAAAATTCAATAAGTCTAGGATGAAATCGATAGATCTCCAGGGTCTTCAAAATCCAATCGTGTGGTACACTATCAAAGGCCTTTTGGTAGTCAATCCAAGCCATGCTCAAATTACGTTTGCGTTTCTTTACATCATTCAAGATGACTTTATTCAGAGCAAGATTTCCTTACAGCCATAAGAGCCTTTACGACATCCTTTTTGTTTCAGCTGGCATTAGATGATTCTTATCTAGATGTCTGTACATTTTGTCAGCTATGGCTGAAGTTATAACTTTGTACAGTACTGGCAGACAAGTAATTGGCCTGTAGTTCTTCGCCAAAGAGCTGTCTCCCGCTTTGGGTAGCAAATACGTGATGCCGCGTGTGAGCCATTCCGGGATTTCCTTTGGGTTTTCAAAATTTTATTAACAGCCTTTGCTAGATGAGAATGTATTGCTGTTAATTTCTTAATCCAATAAATCTGGATCTTATCAATCCCGGGGGACTTCCAGTTTCCCATGTTCTTAATGCTTGGAAGAGGTCCTCTTCCGAGAATTGGTGAACATCTTCCACTGTTTCTACAAGTTCATCGGCAGCATCAACTTCAGATTGAAGCCAAGATGCGTCTTTGTTGTAGGATCTGCTCTCCTCCCAGATTCCTGCCCAAAATGCTTCGACGTCATCTTTTGAAGGAGTGACAGCTTTGCCATTCGGTTTTGAGTCAGATTGCGATAGAATCTCTTCGCGTCTGTTTCAACAACCGGTTCTGTACAGGAAATCTATTCTACGTTTGTAACGTCTAATTCGTTGAGCCCATGCTTGAATTTTCTCTTTTAGCTTTTCAACTACCATTAGCCTGCTGGTGTCATTTTCAATTTGGTATTTTTGTTCAACATTGAATATTTTTCGTTGAACTTTAGAGGTGTGCGTTGATTTAGAAGATGCCTCAGCTAAGAGTGATATTTCGCGCCGAGGTGTCGGCTATCCGTTTCATAATTCTGTTCACCATGGGGTACAGAGCTGTTTACTCTGTTTTGCTGTCGGCCGTCGTGTTCTTGGCTGGCCCCAAAATTATCTGAGATACTAGATATCCAGTTGCATATATGATGTGATTGATTTCAGTAATATCTAGATCTCTGCCTGGGGTCTCCACCACCTCATTTAAGACAGAATTCACTGTTTCTATCACTCTTTTAGCTTTGGCAGTTTCGTATATTCTCCTCAACGGTTCGCGAGAGTTGACTAACTCTTTCTATCTCGCGCCGAAGGAGATTTCGCATCATGTCCTTATCGTGTAATTCATTGCCAGATGAATTTTCACCACTGACGTGTGTTTCACTGGAAAGAGATGAACTTCCACGGATCATCATTTTCAAGTTCTACATGTTCGTCATGTGGGTTGTTCGAGCGAAGTACATACTCCGCATTTCTCTCAATGTCAGCAAGTTGTTCTGCTGTGAATTTTCCACTGCTGAGTATGTATCGTCGTTGACTGGCAAGCTTCTTTGAGTCTAGGGTAGGTCTCATATCTGGGTTCCGCTCTCTCCATACCTTGAAAACTTCTATTTCTGAGCCCCCATTTTTCGCTTTTGCATAGTAAAGCACCACATCACCTCCTTTAATTCATCCCGGGTCCATCTCTGACGATGGCTTCGAGCTACTGCCGGCTCTGGTCCCTGGGACTAACATCCTGGGGATGGCCAGACGTCGACAAGGTGACATTAGCTCGGTTTCTGAGCAGGTATGGGACATTGGTAGAACAAGCACGTTAAGGTTCATTACATTGCTTGTTCTATCCATTTTGCTCATTGGTTTGAATTGAAGATTCGCAGGACGCAAGTTCGAGTTCACAGATCACACTTAACCTTCGGGTTGTTTCCTGCCATCCGTTACTGCGACCCACAGTGGCCTCGGGGCATCCCCCCGCAGGTCCAGCAAGGGGTCCCTCCGATCGCCAGTCGGCATTACTAAACCCTACGGGATTTTCACTGACTGCTGAAGGCAGCCTCCTTCGCTGGCTAATGCAAGGTTCGGGCCTCCTCTATCAGTGGCCTGGTGTGCCAACCCAGTTTCTCTCCTGTACCCTCTATGGGCCGACAACAGGAAGTCCAAAGGTTCATGACCCTTCCTCTCTCTTTACTTCCCACTCTCCTCAAAATGGAGTACTTCTTCGTCTGACCTCAACTCAACCTATTCAGCAAGGA